>CACRXP010000315.1:546512-575107 GCA_902702965.1 Spirometra erinaceieuropaei
ACTGGAGGTCTGGAGTAAAAAGACCCAAGGATGCAGGCAAACCGACGAAACGGAGACCCGCGCCAATCCGCCTAGGATAGTACCTATGCAATTAATCTGATGCAGGTAATACTGTGCGCACATGCAACTAGAAGCATAATGGGAATCATGATGAATCATAATCCGTTTAGGATAAATCTTTCGCCTTTTACTAAAGATTTCCGTGTGGGGGTGCAATACAATGAGTCTATATAGACAGTCTTGCAGCGCCTCGTTCTCGGGGCGGTTAAAGTGAAGAAGAGTCATCCTGACAAAGCCTCTGTGCGTGCACCCCCCAGACATAATGAGAACGTTATCACAGATACCGAAATCGAGCCAGTAGGTACAATTGTAGGATCAGTGGGCAGGGCTACAAACTACCATCCTGCCATTCTCTATAAACACATAATGGTATGTTAACGATCAGGCCTTTCAGTTCTATTTAAATTTATTAGGCACCGACCGGTCTCATGGCATGCCGCCTTATGAAAACTTTTATTCCTACGACGTCCCCATCGGCGAAATCAAGCAAAATCCAGTTTCTCTTGTTGAACCCTATATCATTTAACTCAAAGAGTCAAGGATAACACAAAACCCTGGAAAACTGTTTTGCAATCTACCTTCAGAATGTAAGCACTTGACAACCCGTCTTATATGAAATCGCACTAATTATTAGACGATATTTAATTGTAAAGTTCACTGAAACACTATCATTAGACGTTATTTTATTTCTACTTTCATATTTACTGCGTTTTTGGTAGGAGAATACATTCTATACATCTAAAAAGAAGTTTACTAAATTGGAGCCATTTCTGATATTTTCGGGATATTGCGCTCTTCAAAATAAATCGGTATTTCTAAATAACGCAAAACTGCCTTTAATATTTCTTTCATGTTTTTAATTTTTTAGACTTGTACTTAATTAACATAGACATTGGACGCATGAGATGGTGTCGGTTTGCGAGTGATTGGCAATCATTCGCAAATTTCGACACAATTTATGGGTTAGGTCAGCAACTGTACGTTCAACTACCATCCAAAAACACTTTAATATTATTTCAAAGTCATTTATGCTTAAAAGTATGTGACTTTTAGCTATGCGTGAATACACCTAAAAATGTTACTTTTAACAAGGCGAAAACTAACTAAGTTGCCCCTATATTCAGACATGCAGTATTTCAGCTTAAGGCCTATATAGCACGAAAAGGTCGCACTGATAAGTTCATAAATACAAGGAACAATTAAGTACCGTACATTGTTTTTTGTTTTTAGGACCTTTGTGTTTGGAATTTTCTATCGTTTGGTGAATACTTTTTTGAAAAAAAAAGTTTTATTGATTTAGTACTGTGCATACACTAACATTACTATTTGAGAGTCGGTAAAGTAATTTACTCCCAAAAATGTCTTGGTCATGAAAATAAATGAAAACAATCAGCGGGTATTTTATGTGTTCTGCGAAAAAGTAAATTCACAAATGAGTGAATCCGGGCATACGTAACCGCGAGTAGGCGTTTTTGCTTAGTCGGTATCTGCCCGAATTCCTGGGAGAATCCGGCTGACTGATTCTGGTGCAACATTCCACCCGTCAGCGTCAAAGTAGAGCTCAACTTTTTGAGGCTGTGTTCTAGGTAATGAATGGACGTTTACTGGCGTCTGGAAAAGGCGAAAATCGATAATTCTCCCGCAACGTACCACTGGGGTGTGTTCTCCATCGCATACGTTCGCATCAGGAAGAGAACACAGCCTGTTAAACTGGAATAGACGGGAACCTAGCCCAGTTCTGGAGCTGACTGATCTCTGTATTTCTGGTCCAAATGATAAGTAATATCACAGAGAGCATGAGTTCTCTCCTTGCGTAGATAACAACTATAGAAACAGTCGAACGAGCAGACTACTTACCCTGACCTGATTTCGGGAGACTGGGAGGGAATAAGTCATTTGTTGAGATTCCAGACGTTGATTCATGCAAGAAGCCGACTCCATGATCTGCGTAGTTTTACTGGTACCTTGTGCTAAACAGAAAAGGCGAATGAGCTCTCGGACTAGACCCTGACTCTCTCCATACCAAATAGGATGGAGACCCGCGCTAACAGGGAAAGTGCTTCTGAGGCAGCTTCTCTGTGCAGCCCACTGGGGGGTCACCTGTCCCTGACCCTTACACCCAGATGCTGTAAATTTTGCCTTTATGGAGCCAAAGAGATCCATATGAACCGATTCCTACGGAAGGTGTGCTAACTCAAGAAATGTTGGCCGAAATTCTGAAATGCGTTTTTGTTTCGATAAGATTAGTTAAGTAGTGTTGTAAGACTAATCATCAATCAGCACAATTCTATAATAATTCAATTAACTTAGGATCTCGGCATTCAAACGACCTTCTTTTCGTCCGCATGCCAAAACACACTGTAAAATGACTGCTTCAATGGCATAAATTTTTCTCATTGATTTTCGATGTCCATAAAAAATGCAATTATATTTCATAGAAAACAAGCATAAAAATATGCATTCTTTAGCTCATCAGGTAGAAAATGCTGTCTTCTTCCAACTGTATGCTCAAAGGTTGGGCATAATTCGGTTTTCAAAAAGTTTCTAATTATGAGATTTTTTGATACCGTGAAATGGCCGTTCACAATACTTCATGTCTTTACATTTACCAATATGGAATGTAAAGTTTTCAATATGGTTCAAGTGCACAGTTAAATTTTATTAGCCCCATATAGTTTCCTCTTAATGTCGTAGAGAAATGTACGGTTTTCCGTACGCGGAAAACATTCGGCTTGTAGTTTGGAAACCCTGAATGCAAGTATAACGACAGGTGGGAGTTCAAAATTATTCGGGAATTGGAAATACCCTTCCTTCAAGTATAAAATTGGAGGAAGGCATAATCATCTACCGAATGAACAAAAGAGTGAATATTTTTCCGCATGTTAATCATGAAATATGATTGAATGCTTAAGGGTATGGAAAATCGATGGGAAAAATGCACGGTACATAAGTAGTCATTTTTTAGGATGGCAGGGAAAGTGCTCCAGAGACAACTTCTTTGTGCGGCCCACTGGGGGGTCAACTGCCCCTGACCCTTACACCCAGATGCGGGAAAATGTTGCCTTTGTGGGGCCAAAGAGATCCATCTGAACTGACTCCTACAGTAGGGTTGCTGACTCATGAGATGTTGGCTGAAATTCTGAAATTCGTTTTCGTTTCGAAAAGATTAGTTAAGTAGGGTCGTAAAACTTAACATCAGACAGCGTAATTATATAGTAATGCAGTAACCTCAAGGTGCCGGCTCTTGAATGAACTTGTTTTCGGCCGTATAAAATACAACACAGGTTAAAAAATGACTAATTACGTAACATGTGCTTTTTTCATCGATTTCCGATGCCCTTAGAAATTCAATCATATTTCATGGAAAACATGCATAAAATACCCATTTTTTTGCTCATTCGGTATAGGATCACGTCTTCCAATTTTGTACTCGCAAAAAGGGTATAATTGGGTTTTAGAAAAAGTTTCTAATTATGAGATTTTTTTGATTCCGTGAAATAGCCGTCCATAAAACATCATGTCTCTACATTAACTAATGTGGCTTATAAAGTTTTCAATATGGCTCATGTCCGCTGTTAAATTTTGTGAACCCCATATGATTTCCTCTTAGTGTTGTAGAGAAATATATGGTTTTCCGTGCGCGGAAAACATACGGCATGTTGTTAGGAAACCCTGCATGCAAGTGTAACGACAGGTGAGGGTTTAAAATTATTCGGGAATTGAGAACGTTTTTGTAAATCGAATTATACACTTCTTTCGAGCATAAAATTGGAAAGAGACGTTGTTTTCTACCGAATAAGCAAAGAAATAAATATTTTTATCCATGTTTTACATGAAATATGATTGAAATTTTAAGGGCATCGAAAATCGATGGGAAAAATGCATGCTATATAAGTGGTCATTTTTAACGAAGTGTCGTTTTTGCATGCGGACGGAAGGATGTTCATTCGAAAGCCGGAATCTTGAGGAAACTCAATTATTATAAAATTATGCTGCATGATATTTGGTTTTACGACCCTACGTAAGCTATATTTTCGAAACGAAAGCGCATTTCGGAATTTCGGCTAACATTTCCTGAGTAAGTACACATACCGTAAGTGAATATGATTATTTTTGTACGGTAACCTCCCCCCCCCCGACAAAATGTCATGAGAAAAAAATCATTCCGCAGTCAAGTTGTCAATCACACGCAAAAGCAGGAGCACGTTGTACGAGAATAGAATACCACTTTGCCAAAAGCCTTGATTATATATTTTTAAAATACAGTTTACATGGTTGTCTAACAGGCTTTTTGAAATAAATAAATAATTCCTCATGACTCAAATTCCTCGCTCCTTCTTGTTCGATTTTTCGTTAATTAGATATTATATGAGACACTGGCGACCAGCTTTGTGAATATCGGCATCCAATATTTTAACTTAGTTACTGATGCATTCAATGTCGAATTGAATTTTTGGGGTCTTTGAATTTTACTTAACGACTTTACTTTACTTATTTGTGAGTTTTGTTAATTCCGGTGACCCATTCGTCCACGCAGCCTGAAGTTAAATTTGTTTTGACTCTGGTGTTAGGCGTTTGAAAAGCTTTCTCACAATAAATGACGAAAGGCGTATACGGTTATGTACATATTTGAACAAAATCCGGATAAGCAGGAGGCATTTTCGCCTTTGTTCGTATAAACGTTGGTCTAGGCACTTACGATGCAGGCTTCGAACACAGATCCTTACTACTCCTCTGTCATTGTTGTGGGCTCTGAATACTACTTTAATTGATGCACGCTCATCCATTTCTTTTCAAACTTTGCACAATTTCATTATAGGTTATCAATAATAACGAGTAAAATGTTGTGTCGCGTAGATATTTTTCAGGAAAACAAAACTTATTGTAAAATGTTGTCCCTAGGATTAACATATGCATATGCGGGTAACAGTGAAAACCCCTCCACTTTATACGTATATATCAGGGAAATGAGATTCTTTTGGGGACTATGACTTTTATTACGTACATTTTCATTGTCAGACTATGGGTGATGTACAAAACCGACTGACTTCTTTACCGTATTCATCAAAGGGTCATACGATCGGTCAACGTATTGGCACAGATATTGAGCAGTCGTAAAACTCTTTGTTAGACACGGTTAAAAAGCCAATTGTTATTGTGCACCAGCCATAGTCTAAAGACCTGCCTTGAAAATTTGCGCAACCAAAGTTAAAGTTTTCCAAAGAATCCTACCCTCCTTATCGAATTTCTCGGGAAGCCCGTTTCGCAATATGCACATATACTCATGCATAATCTAATTAGTATAATTTTCATGCGACGAAGCCTCTGCAGTACTCCGAACATGGGTCTTTGTCCAAGGACCGAACAGCTCTTTTTGCTGCTCTACGACGCAACTACGAGGAGTTCGGTTCCTCTGTGTGTCCCTAGAATGTTTTTTGTTCAAGCTACTTTAGATTTGACAGTTAAACTAGTAGGTTCATAAGTCCTTTAGAATAGGGCTTGGAATTAGGCATCTGGGAGGCGGATTTCTAAATACTCTTTGTTGGGCTACTGCATACGCCGAGGGTCGCCAGTGAGAACTTGGAGTTATTTAAAGTGAAGCAGACAACCGGAAGTGGGCGTGGAAGCAGCGGTGAGCAGCTCCGTTTACGCGGACCACACACGGCCTGTTCCCCGAGTTCATAAGTACTAGGTTTTAACGAGGGTTGTTGTAGGCCTCTCATAAATGAGAGCACCAGTAGGAAGGAATCCGAACTTGGTTCTGGGTAGAATCGGGTTATTCCGTCAGACGGCAACACTAAGTCAGGACAGTATGTGTGGTTTGGAATAATTTGGAGATTGCTTCCAGTTATTTGAGATGATGAGAACGAATGATGGATTCAAATTGGATTGACCTTACTCTCTCCTCTGTCCGCATATGGCAGTTGCCTGCATTGGATAAGGTTGCGACCGATCACCGTGACTTAAGGCCTTCGCCACGTGAACGCCCACCAATGGTAACAAGAGTTCGTTCCTCACTTTCAACGTTGACAGACTTGAAAGCAGTGAGGCCTTTAGATGATTGCGCACACGAATGGGTGTAGTTTCGGCAGGAAAGGTGTGCTGGTCGGGATCACGGGTATTGATTTTAAAAGTACGCCGTGCAAATTCGCAGGTGTCTGACTAGGCCAAGGCATGTCTGGAATGTAAGCTTACAGTTGAATTATTCAAAATCCGCCAAAACATCTATGAATTACATGAACCTGGTACTCATCTGGTGGATTCCAGACGTTGCAGTAGGTTAGGCGGGTAAACCTGACCCAAATGTGATTAAATTCGCGTCATCCGGTGGGACCTCGTAGGTCAAGTGGTTAGAGCGTTGGCTGTACTAAGGCCTTCCCCTTACTGCGTGGGTTCGAATCCCGCCGAGGCGCCGATTTGTTCACAGTTGGGTCAACATGATAAGGTAGGTATTGGATCTCAAGTCCGATGGCTAAGTTGGTGCTCGAGCAAAGTGAACCAAAACGGAGATGATGTTGAAGTGACGAGACAGTTTCTTCAGTGGTGTTGGCGTCACAAGGTTCATGTGGACCTTCAAAGGACGATAGGCATTGGCACAGATTTGCTAATCTGCCTTCTAAAAATCGATAAAAACTCTGGTTCTCTAGATATAACTGATGTGTCCGCAACTCGACTCCCAAGGTTGGCAATCGGACGAAAAATCAATTTTCGAGTACGACTCTATCGTCTACCTTTAGCTATCATAACTTTACTGACTTTGGCCTGGCAAGTGGCTGCATCTTCCTGACCCATAGGAAGTTTGTTTGCTTTTCAAAGCCAATGGATCGGTGTGAGCCCACCCCTAAGTTAATAAATATAAATATATAGAAAAAAGTAAATCGCTGACAAAGGACAGGAGGACTGGAATGGCCACTTTTACCCAGCTTTTTCCACACCCACGGTTAGGGGCATCTGAGACTCGAACCCTAACTCCTTGTGTATCAAGCGTCATGAAACTTCGTCTACTGAACTGTGCAATGATTTACCGTACTAACCTCGTCAGTGGGTCCCCCAGCTTTCCCTGTGTGTTTTCCGATATATGAACTCTAGTTTCAGCCAGTAGTATAAAATTGTGTAATTGTTTACCGTACTAATAGCATAGCTAATACCTGTTGACAGTTTGTGAGTATTACGCACTTATTCCGCAGTAGCTGATGTATTTCAGCCCAAATATTCATAACAGATTTCGGGTAGTGCCTGAAAAGGTCTGTTCGGAAGGCCTTTCTCCAAGTTTGTGCATTAATTACCTTGGGAATTAAACCAGGCAAGAAAACATAATTTCACAGATCAACTATTTCTTTAAGGTCTCTGTCCATTCATTTTTCGAAAAGGTTGCACTTTATATAAGCACTGAAAGCCAATGTGACGGTACACTATTTAATTGGGGGTTTTAGGGGGTGAACAGGTGTTTGAATTATACCTGTATTTAAGTCTCTGCTTGCCGGTCAGCCCTTTAGAGTGCTACTACCGATTTAAAAGCAGATCTAACAAATTTCCTCAATTTTCTGGCGTTTACCGACTTTGCACTATCAGTCCCTTTCTAAGTTTCATTTTCTTTAACAGAAACAGTTGGTACTTAAAAGTCTTGCTTAAACCCCCCTCCCTTCCCCGCCTCCCCGTGTCCACAGAGCACAACAGACTACGGCGACAGTTACCGTGAATGGCCACTGACCAGTCGCGCCCAACAATGCAAAAGGGGGCCCGGCTACGTACCGCCAGAAGTGCCCTTCCAGGGCCTATCTATCCAACAAACCGACTACATTCCGCATCCCGGTGCGAGGAAACCCTCCTCCTACATGAAGAAACTGGAGCACAAGACTGACGTACTCAACTCCACTGATCGGAAGTTCAATGATGAGACGCTGTACCGTCACGACTTCACTGAGAAGCCCACTGAAGTCTGTCCCGCCCTGCTGTTGGTTCGGAGCGGAGAGTTGGTCTTCAAGGGTGAGGTGTGTGTGTGACCGGTTTACGTCCTAGTGCTCAGCTCCTTCATTCTTTGCCCGGCGTACATCTGCCTATGCGCCATGCGGTAAGTGGGATGAGCGAAAAATGCAATGAGAAACGCCCTTTCTCGGGTGGGCTTTTGGCCAGAAAAGACAACATACTGGCCACCTGCTATGCTGCAAATTATAAAAAGATAGCGGTAGGAAGGAATTCCGTTACTCTCCAGCAGTGGTTGTTTTTCTAACAGCTCCTCAATCCCAGCGTCCATGGTGTCTTTTTCCTGACCGTCGTTGTAGCCAAGTTACTGCGTCCTGATTGGTTGGTCGAGAAAGTGGGCATGAAGGCTTCGCGTACTCGTGCGCCGTAACTCCGGCCAGTGGCGCGGTGTGCCGATTGGCTGACGTAGATGTGCGTGTGTGGTGATTGGGGCATTCCGGAGTTATGGCGGCTATTGGTCTGCGCGTTGGAGGCTTCTAAAGGCTGGGCCTTCTCATGGGGACTCTACAGGATTTCGTGGTCTCGCCCCGTCAAATCGTACCATCTTTGGAGCCTCTTAAATATCATCTTAAGTAGTATTTTGATGAGTTGGCTTTTGATTCGACTTGCAGACTGGCTTGATTTGGCATCCACTCGTGTTTCGCCAGTAAACGTGTCAGTAAACACAAGCGATAAAGGTGTGACATAAAAAGGGGTCGGCAGTCTGTTTCACGTCCTTACAGAGTGCGAAAGTGACCAACGTCGTCATCCATGCAGGGGAAAACATCTCTGTTCAGTCAGGCAGCAGAGAATACGAAGGGAGAAGTTTTCCCTGTTAAATGGAATAAGATGAGGTCCTTGATCCCCTTAATCCGTGTGAGATCGCTGGGGGCTCCGCTGGCATAATGAGTAGTAAGCGCGTCGTTTGGCCAAAGACATAACATTGGAATGGTTTCGGGGCGGAGACAGCTGCGAATGAGAGTCCATTTTCAACACACACACTGTTTGGGACTGCTTGAGACTGCCGTTTCTGTACTAAGGGAAGAATAACTTTCGAATTGACCTAGCGCGAGCAGATAGTGCTGGCATTTCAAGGTAGATTAGGTGCCGATACTTGACATGGAACTGATTTCTCATAACTAGGCAACTCACAGAGATCGACGGTGCTAACTGCGAGAGGTGACGTCCGATCGATAATTTCCAAAGCTCAGGGTCTGTGCACCACCTTTTGAGTATTCCCAAGGCAGAAGAGCGTTATCGACAAAGACTAGGGAAAACTGGAATGACCATTGCTGGCCCATATACAGTAGGTATGCTAACTCGTGAAATGTTAACCGAAACTCTGAAATGCGTCCTTGCTTCAAAAAAATTAATTAAGCAGGGTTTTAAATGTAATCGTCATGCAACATAATTCTATAATAATTCAGTTACCTCAGGATGGCGGATTTTGAACTACCTAAACAGCATGAGTTTTTCTCATTGATTTTCGATGCCCTAAAATTCGATTACATTTCATAGAAACCATGCATAAAAATATTCATCCTTTTTTGCGAATGTCTCTGATGATGGATTCGAGTGAGAATCCGAAACGTCGGGCCAATAAATTTCTCGTTCCAGTGAACGCATCTTCGTCTTCTGATTCATCCTTTTGCCCATTCGGTAGAAAACTACGTCTTTTTCCAATTTCATACTTGAAAGAAGGGTGTCATCCGGTTTTCAAGAACTTTTTCAAGTCCCGAATAATTTTGAGCCCGACCTGCCGTTACACTTGCATTTAATGTTTCCACACTACAAAACATGTATGTTCCGCGTACGGAAAACCATGCATTTCTCCAAGGTATTAAGAGGAAATCATATAAGGTTCAAAAGATCTGCCAGTGCATTTGAGCCATATTGCTAACTTTACAAGCAGCATCAGTACATGCGAAGACACGATGTTATATGAGGGGCAGTTTCACGGTACTAAAAAAATCTCACAATTGGAAACTTTTCGAAAACCGAATTATAACTTTCCTTCGGGCATAAAATTGGAAGAGGACGTAATTTTCAGCAGGACGAGCAAAATATCGAATATTCTTACGCATGTTTTTCAATGAAATATAATGTAATTTGTCAAGGGCATCGAAAATCAATGAGACATATTCATGCTGCATAAGTAGCCATTTTTTGCAGGGCGTCGTCTCTGCATGCGTCCGAAGAGATGTTCGTTCGAGAGCCGGCATCCCGAGGTATCTGGCTTATTACAGAATTATACTGCACGATGATTACTTTTAAAACCCTACTTAAGTGATATTTTCGAAACAAAAATTTATTTCCGAATTTTGGTCAAAATTTTATGAGTTTGCATACCTACCGTAAGCCGTCGTCAGCCAGCCACATCCAGCCGTGGGAGCGTAACACCTGGGGCTCGATGCCGCTAAATATCGGCTAGAAGCCCAGCGTCCCAACCACTGACAGCTTGTAGGCCACAAATGGCCAACCCAGTCTCCCTTGTCTTCGTCGATAATGTCCTTCTGCCACTGTGCGGCTGCTGCCTAGGCTAGAGAGAGAGAGTCGCAAGGCACAGCGGAACGAGTGAGTTCCACAACCCAATTGGTGCGCCCCCATCTACTCTAGCGAGGGCGTCAGAAACCGGTGTGAATCAATTATTAGTTACTTTTCTTGGCACACAATGAAGAAGCATTTTTAAACTTACCGAATATTCCGGTTAGGTTGCAAGGCACATCTCTTAAGAGCAGTAAATGAACGGTTTTATGGACCTCCTATGACTTGCAATCATATCTATTTTTAACTTTAAACACTATTAACATAATTATATCTCCTAGTCAAGCATTCTGTATTTTGTTAACTTATTGTCAATCCCTAGCACCTCTTTTCGTCCGTGACTTGTCCGATATTTGCTCACAGTCTTCCTGGAGGACATGTTAAACGGACACTAGGAAGCCAGGTTGGGCGAGGGAATACGGACTCCCGTATTGCCGATGGTCTTACCCTTAATTCCAGATGGGGCCAGGTTTAGTATTGGGGTTAAGGATAGGGCAGTTGGAGCTAGGATCAGGACTAGTAGGGCTTGTGTAAGTGCTAAGGAGTGGGGATAAAATAGTTAGGGTTAAGGCGGAGACACGAGATTAAGTACCTCCCTGTGGAGTTAGGCGCAGGGCCAACTGTAAGAGAGGGGGGAAGTCATATTCCCACGTCCGATCGAAGGTTGTATCTCTTCTTCATAGGAAGATTTCCTGCGGCACTCGGTAATAAAGGTTTCATCGACGCGAGAGGAGAACAGGGGTAAGGTTTGTAATTATTTACCGTACTGACAACACAGGTACTAACTAAAAGCCTAGGCACGCGGGTTTCGCTGATCTTATGCCGCTGCCTGACGCAGCTACGAGGGGTTCGGCTCATGAATGGGTTCACCAGCCTTCACCGTGTTGTTTTGATATATGAACTCCAATTTCACCGTGATTTGTTTAATTTCCGAGGAAACCAATGCGCCAACTTGAAGTAAATCCTTCGGAACAGGCCTTTTCAGGCAAGGTCCAAAAGTTGATAGGAATATTTGAGCTGAAATCCATCAGCTACAGCGAAATGATCGCAGTCTCAGAGGTATCTGAGCAGGAAACAGTCTATATTGTCCTCTGCAAACACCCGACCAGAATATCTCCCATGTGTGGGTCTTGGCTACTCCTTTACATCCTGTCTTTTCCCCTAAATGAGCATCTTTTCAAACGCTAGTTGCTGCTCACACTGCAGTTCCGTGTCAAAGACTTCGTTGTATGTTTGAATGCAGTAATCGGAGATAGCCTTTCATCAGTAATAGCAGAATATGGATTATTAACTTAGATGACTAATCCTGTCATGCGGGTGCTGCTCTGTCGACCGCTGCGGTCTCCAACTTGTATGTTTCCTGGTGTAACGACACATCTAGTCCCGTCTTCCTTTTTAAGGCCAGAGGCTCTTGAGACTGTGGATAAAAATACTTTCCTGAATAAAGGCAAAAGATCGAGTTCCAGGTGCATGCATAAGTTAAGAAGAAGGATGGTCGAGCACTGAAACATTTTGTTTATTGTTGTGAGCTTTTGAACTCGTGCAGGAATCCATCGTCAGAGACAGTAGCTGCAACAGAACAAGGGACAGTTGTAGGACGTGTAAGCCAATCATCGACCGACGGCACAAGACTGTAGGTGACTACGCAGGGGTCTGCACGCCGGCGCCAGATCGATAAGTCGATTGACCGAGTTCTCATCTGAGGCCCAGGCCTCAATCAATTCTCGGCATGTTTTGTTTCCGGCGTGGGCGACTATTTTGGTGGCTGCGAATTTAAACCCATTGCATTTTCGTAGGTGTGGGCAGCCACCTTTGACAATGCGTCGCCTCGCCGTCCAACTAGCTTATGTTCGTGCATGCTCGATCCCAGCTTGCGTCCAGTTTGGCCTGTGTAGTTACAAGGACAGTTTTGGCACGAGATGCGATACAATACTCCAGAGTGCTCCTCAGACTTTAACCGGTCTTTAATTTTCATGACTTTACTGCTCATGGTGGCTTTGGGGCGGTGTGCAATTTTAACACCTAGCCCTTCAGCAATGCGCTCGGTTGCCTCTGAGACACCCTTGATGTATGGCAGAGAATACCATATCGTTGGTGGCGTTGATGTTTGAGTCCTTTGGTGGCGACAGCGTCGGCAGCGACTCAGATAGTCATTTTGCACGAACTAGTCGCGGAGTTAACGGGTCTCGCGTCCTCGTTTCTCCGGTTTGCTGCAATGATTTTGGATCCATTTGAAGTGTGTTACCGCGCAGTTTCGTTTGTGAGCCACCGGATGGTTGCTGTAAAAACTGAGAAGCTGTGTGGTGTTCTTTACCTTCTAATAAACTCTCGTTTCAAGTTCATCGTTAAGGCTCCGTCTGACAAGCCCATCCAGGAAGGGTAACTGATGTTCCTATTCTTCTTCCCGCGTAAATTTCATATCAGGGAAAACTGCGCTGAGTAGGTTGTGAAAATGTTGTAGCATGTTCTTCTTTACGATAACAAACGTGTCGTTTACGTAACGACGCCAAATTACTGGCTCATGTTGAATGAAGACAATCTTTTATGACTCCGGTAGGATCAGCTCTGTCAATAAACCGGAGACCAGTGAGCCCATTGGAGTTATCTTGACTTGTTCATAGGTCTCTTCAGCAAAAGTAAAGTAAGTTTTTTGGCAGAATTCAAACGGGCTCATGAGGTGTTCAATTTTGAGTTCATTCTGAGTCTCGCACGTCTCTTTAATTCTCTTGCGCAGGACTTCGTGGGCCAAGTTTGGTAAGATGAATGCGAATATCGACGTCACACCGAAGGAGACCATGATTTCGTCCGTCTAAACGATACGTCTCGACTCGACTGAAACACTACTGTTGTCTTACTTCAAATGCAACCAGGCGGCCATGGCGCGTGGAATGACCGCATCTACTTATAAAGCGCGGTAGATCAGTAGGTGCACAGACGTGTGCGTAAGAGGACATTATGGAAATCGACTTTGCTGTTTCTACCTGGATTTCCCTATTGCGTGTTGTTGGGTGTTTATCAGCGTTAGCGGTTGCTAAGCAACTAGGTAGCCCCAACAAAAATCAGGCAAATCCAGTTCATTCAGCACGGCTCGAAATATACCTTAGACTAAGACATTATTGCAATCGGGTTCCCGTCAAGTGGTATTTTTGCCAAAACGTCCCGGGATAGTGAAATTTAGGACGCCTGATCCATGTTTCGCGTCACGTGAGTAATCTTTACTTTCAAGTTTAAAATCACTGGGATATTTCAGGAAGGTTCCGAAGCCTTGGCTAAAGCGGAGGAAGTTGGAAATGAATATTTGTTTCATCTACAGGGTGAAATTTTAAGGGCTTTCCTCCCAGTATGGATTTAAAACAGGAACAGACAGCAGAATTTATTGGTAACAACAAATTTCGCTACAGCATATCAATTGGAATCCGTCGCCGCGTAACACAGATAACGAATAAAAAGCATACATCACTTTGAATTTGCGCAGAAAAAAATCAATACAGAACACCAAGTTAATTGTTTGCTAATCACATACTAATCAACAAAGATAGTAACTTGAAAATGCAATTTACACAGCAAAAAGGGACAGAGTTAACAGAGAAATGGCGGATTACCGGAGAAAGTAGGGGTTGGCCACATGGTCTAATTGTCTGCATTGGTAGAGTTTCCCTCGCCATAAACATGTTGCCCTCAAGTAACGCAATGTCCGAATTGTCGGTGACCGAACAAGTACTCGGAAGGATATTTTCGGGGCGACAGAATGACCGCTATCTAGGAGGTGTTTCGTGAAACGGTAACGAAGGACGACTCGTACAGAATGAAAGGTGCCGGAATGTAGGGGACTACTAATCACTCGTTAACTGGCAAAAACGAAGGCATCAAATAATAATAGACGACTCTATGAGAATTGAATGCATATAACAAATATCGAAGTTGATATCGAATTGTTTAGAAATGCTGACTTTTCTTTAGAGAGACGGAAGGTTTCAAAAACATCAAAGGTCGTTGTACTTGAAAGTTTGTAGATAAAGCTTGTCCATACAAAAGACGATTACGTATATGTATAAAACAGGAAAATATCAGACGGTTTAAACTGGGGATTGCCTATAGGCGTTATTACTGCATTTTAGGACACGGAATCACACAGATTCACAAATCCGACTTTTTAAAGTCGACGAAACACTTGGTTTTCTAAAAATTACTTTCCACCTTGCTTCGTCTGATTTATTTACGAAAAAGTAAATCAAGTTTGAAGTGTGGCGGGTTAAATTTCGTAAAACTCTCGTGTTTAACTTATGCCTCTCTCATAAAAAAACTCCCATGGGTGCCAAGCTTAGTCTCGGATGTCCACCAACATAAAAATCACGGGAATACAAGTTAACGTACATTGTCGCCCAAGTGTGTAAATATTTTCACTTGTGGAATTGTTAATAAGCATATTGTGAGCGCAAAAGCACATTTTCCGGAACGACCTAGTAGACTGAATAAATGATGCAGCATTTTAGTTGCATACAGTCGACCTTCTCGACTTCCGCCATCATGTTTCGTGAGGTAGATTGCATACTGTATTAATTAAAGTTTCCCTAATTTGTTTGAATATGCGGATAAAAGAAGTGCAGCGAAAACATCATTTTTTCTTGTCGAAGGATGCGTAAATTTGTCCTTAAGGGAACACAAAATTCTCCCACTTTACTTATTTTGGACTTTAAAAGAGGAGGCCTGAGAAATGGAAAGGTTGCATGTAGAGTATGGGACAAAGTGAGAAAAACAACTTGAGTGATTTTTGCCTACGTGAATTGCATGAAAGTGCTTTCCTAGTTAGTTTACACACATCGAGACACTGTCCTTCCACCGAAACTATTGGCAACCGGTTGCAAAAGTGCCTCTCCAGAAAAAATTAGAGAACAATGGGTTTTTCCTGTTGTTTTTCAATGCGAAACCAACAGTTATAAGTGGCAAACAAAACATCATAACTACCCTCACATTTCTGCCTTCGATACATTCGCTACCTGCGTCCTCATTTGCCTCCGGGGCTTCCAAAAGTACACCGCATGCATGTGAAATAAAAACAAACCCTTACGCTGTCTGATGTCCTTTATACAGAGATCGCGTGCTGACCATAAAATACTAACAGGCGTTTTGCGCTTATCACCAGCTTCAGACCTCAGCTTCCCCCCCTGACCAATCACTGTTCCTATTTACCAAAAGCTATGAGCGAATGTGGTGGCTCGCCTCGTTTTATCCGTTAGTTACGGTTTTACGAACAAGACCATTCTTCTCCCAGTTACTGCACCAAATGTTGAGTCAAGGTGGACCTTATCGCTTGGGGTTAAGTTAAGCACTACTACTTACTCGCCTGAAAAAGTCGTCTCTGGGGCGTCGCAGAAATGAATCAAGCGCCACTTACGATATCCTAACGTTTCGGTTCTGCAGCAAAAGCGGTTGACACGGAAGCCTGCTTGGCGATGGTTACCAACAGTCCGTAAAGATAAGACCCCCTAAACCACCACAACGTCCTTACCCTCTCGATTTGGAATTCGAATTTCTGAACTTGTGGTTTTGGATTTCTCAGCTATTGGGATTCACGCGGGGATAGGTTCGATTCCCATTTGCATCCTAGCAGTAACTTCTCGCCGAATAGGGGGGGCAGTGCCCTGCGGCGCTAACCGGTATTCACACACAGAGGATGTAGTCTCCTGATAATGGCTCCATATGAATCAGAAACCCTAGGAGAATAGAATTCCCGTTGCGGCGGTCGTGTCCACTCCTAACTTCTTGGTGATGTGGTTAGTTATGATCCCACCATTTCCTCTTCTTGCGACTTCTGCGGGTGAGGGGGGACAAGAATGGCATGCAATTTTGTCACTGACTAGTGGCGTAAGAGTAACCAGTCGGTCGAGAGCTGCACACTAAAGAAAGCTTATTTTTTCAATGAAGAAGGAGACATAATGTGGAGTCCGTGCTGGTACACGTTTAAGGGCTACTGGCTTATGCACCTACCAAAGACACATCTTTCCAGAAGTTCTCCTTTCATAAACGAATGGACATTTCTTTTCCTCTATTTGTCCATTTCAGGACGAACGCGGACACCAGTTGTACGCACCACCGGCGAAAGATCGCAGTGCTGGCATGGTCATGGCCAGTTAGACCTTCTGATTTCAAATCCAGCCGTTGGTCAACCCACAGTTTTTCCCTGTCCTTGCCCATGCCGCCACCGAAGCTTCGAAAGTCGCACGTTTCCCCCCCCCTCTATCATGTTCTTTTGTTACATGTCTATGTGTTGCCTGCTGTTCAACACCCACCCATCCCCCACACACGCATTTGCACACCACCTAATCACGTGCTCTGTCACATTGATATCTATATATTGCAACTTCCACGTATGTGTGCGTACTAACGTCCGGGCGTCTGCCCCTCGCCCGTTGTCTTGACGTTTTATTGACGTCGGGCCCAGATGGGCGAGAGGGGAGAGAGTGTTTGCGTAATTACTTCCGTACCCTCCTCCTTCTCCCGTTGTCTTGGCATTGCATTGTCACCAGGAAGGGATGGACGAGGGAGGAAAGAGTGGGGTGGATGCTGTGCAAGTCTGACTCAATGTAGATTAACCTACGCCATGCTGGGAACACGAAGCGGACGTCATTGTTTGCCATGGACGAACCGATCGCTTGTCAACCAAAGCACTCAATTGACACCTCTCACTTAAGTGGGAAGTGTGCTTCTCGGCCTCTTCTGCATGTGTGTTCCAAGTGTGAAACTATCGTGGTGTGCCAAGCGCCGTGGGTGGGAAGGTTGCCGCCTGACGCCTTAACTCAGTCCGCGAGTCTGCCCGGCTGTGTGTGTTGTGTGGAGTGTTGGACTGAGAGTCAGACTGCCACGTCCCCTTCGTAACGTGACTCTTTGACACTTTTACGCATGTGAGGAGTGTGTGTATGAGTATTTTCTCTCAGTCGGCGACTGACTGTTTATCCGGCATTTAAAGGATGATAATCAGGGCTAAATGCAGGACTGTGTGCCACCCTTCTGGACCTTAGGGATTGTGAGCGTCCGGCATGCCACGATTCAGAAAACCATGGCTCTCGCGGCCTGACGTGAGCTGGAAGTTCTCTGGCTCCCGGTTTCCTGGCGGTAGATGCGCTTGCGCTTCTGCTGCGTAAGCCCAGCCACCCTTTTCTTTTTTTTGTTGGTTAAGATCCTGGTCAAGTGTTTTTTTATAGACCAAGTGGGGGGGGGGGGTATTGCGGTATGCCTAGATGCGAGTCCGGCCGGGCCAGTCATCTGCGCCCTCTTCCGCCTCTGGTATTTTTGACTCAGTCTTGACATCGGGTCCAGGTGCGGAGTGGAGAAGAGAGAGAGTGCGGTAGATGCTATGCAACGTCTACCACCACTATAAGCTAACTCACGCACAATTCACCGTCTCCGCTCTCACCCTGCTGTGAAACATACAGTGAATGACCGATCTCATGAAATATCGGCTGAAATTCTAAAATGCGTTTTCGATTAGGAAGGATTACATGACCGCGGCTGTAATACTGATTATCTTGTAGCATAATCATATAACATTTCGGACTTGGCAGTATGTCAGCTTTTGAATACACTGCTTTTCAATCTCCTGTAGAAACCCTACTTGATGCAAAATGAGTGCTTCAGTAGCATGCATTTTTCCCATTAATTTCCGAGGGTCTTGCAAATTCGAATATATCTTCTAGAAACCATGAACACAAATATGCCTTCTTAGGTCGTTTGATAGAGAATCACGTCATCTTTATATTTTATACTCGAAGAAGGAGTATAATTAGGTTTTGAAAAAGTTTCTAATTATGAGATTTTTAAGACCTAGCAATGCCCATTCACATAGCATTGTACCTCGCCATTTACCACAGCTCCTCATGAAATGTACAACATAGTCCGCATGCATTGCAAAATTTTATGGGCTGTGATATATTT
This sequence comes from Spirometra erinaceieuropaei, assembly GCA_902702965.1. Lineage (NCBI taxonomy): Eukaryota > Metazoa > Platyhelminthes > Cestoda > Diphyllobothriidea > Diphyllobothriidae > Spirometra > Spirometra erinaceieuropaei. Next base: position 565,011 of record CACRXP010000315.1, read on the forward strand.
TTAAAGGCATAGAAGAATATGTGACTTTCTCTACGCGGAGCGCATGCAACTTCTAAGTTTAAATCATTTAACGGTAATGCTACGACTAACTAGGCTCCAAATTATTCAGGAAAAAGAACCTTTCAAAAACTAGTTATGCTCCTTCTTCATGTATAAAATTTAAGGATGACGTGATTCTCCATCAAACGACTGAATGAAAGCATATTTTTGTTCGGGGTTTCTATAAAATGTATTTGAAGTTGCAAGACCCTCGAAAATCAATATCGAAAATGCATGCTACTTAAGTATTCATTTTGTACCAAGTAGGGCCTCTACAGGAGATTGAAAAGCAGTGTATTCAAAAGCGGACATCCTGCCGAGTCCGAAATGTTATAAGATTATGCCGCAAGATAATCGGTAGTACAACTGCGATCAAGTACTCCTTCCTAATCGAAAACGCATTTCAGAATTTCAGCCGACAATTCATGAGGTCGGTCACTCTCTGAACGTGAACATTGCTAATAGAAGCAAAGAAACGAGTTCCAGGAAGCAGTCGTGAAAGTGACACGATCGTTGGCTAATAAAGCTCTTGTCCCAGCGATCGTGTCTCCTACTTCAGTTACATGAACATTGTTAGAAACGACGGTCGAATTGTCTCGTATGGATGTGACACACCTTAGACATGGACACCCACGCCGCATCAACTCAGGCGTCTACTCGCATCACCCGATGATTGGCAAACTCGGACAGGTAAAGAGACAGACACTGGGGAATATATTGTTTAACTTATTACAAATCTGACGCGATATTATTCATGGCTTGTGAGGTTGCTAACTGACAGGGCTGACAGTCAGACTGCAAAGAGCTTCCCCTCACTGTGGCCTTAATGACACCCTCAGCTACATGAGATTCTAGCCACCCTCAGAGGATCCTGTCTCTACTAGGGGGGGGGGGGCTATCAGGTCCATTTAACTTCTTTAGCTACCGACTATCATCTTGACTGTCTTTCCACCGGACCCTGATGGCCGAGGGAAGAGATAGCGTCGCGCAAGTCTGTTGCCCTCAAAAACTAAATCACTCCCAATTCACTATCCTGCGCCAATCCTGCTATGGGGTAGGCACTGGCCGTAATCGTTCTTGACGCTTCAACTATCGTCGTCGTCGTCTTGTGTGTACGAGACCTCGATGCGCTGTTAGCTTCGATGCAGTAAATTATCTCTCGAGATATCGTGGGCAGATGGGTATGGCTGACTTCCACAACCATGCGATTAATCTGTCATCTTTGATGGTGAACATCACTACTCTGGAATGTGGTGGGGCAATGTGAATGATAATGCATCGAGTGAGAAAGAGTCTTGTGTAGTCTCGGACTAACTCTTTCTCTCGCTCTCTCTGCCTTTCCGTCTCCTACTTTGCACAACCACGGTATCTCATTGCGCAAACTGGACTTGGTTCCCATGACATAAGCGGGTTGAACCTACAAGAAGGAGTTTACGATAGGAGAATTATTTCTTTTGCCTAAAATTTGAATCATAAACTGAGAAAACATCATGGGTTCACAGACATGTCTAACTTTTCCGAAGAGGCAATGTTCTATTTCTGCGGCTAATCAAATCTCTATAGTTGCGACTTTTGAGGAACTGAAGATCCAGAAAAATATTGAAAACATATCAGGAATTTTTAAGAAAACTAAAGCGGCCTCCGCAGGCTGACACTTACCCACCGTGACCCTTTCTACTTTGAAGAACAAACTTTTAGCAGAGAAAGGCATTTGACAACTCTGTAGAATGTCTTTATTCATGAGGTGTTGGGGAGTAATTATTTCTAAGGTAAACATTTCCCAACGAATGGAGCATTTTGTCATGATGCGCCTAAAGTGAGACAGTTCTTATAATAAGGCAGGTCCAAACGCATGAGTAGGTAGAGTTTGAACAATTGCCCAGATTCATTGCAGACTCATTGAAGCAAACCGGAGGAGAGAGCACACGAAGTCCAGCTTACGTAGAATGGCTATCCGAAGGCATATATGGATGTGCTCATCAGACGGAACCTTACCGGTGACCTCCAAAGGACGGTTTATAGGATGGCAACGAACACCACACATTTTCTCAGTTTTCGCAACAACCATCCGGTGGCTCACAAACTAAGCTGTGTGAAGACGCTCTCCAAACGAATCCGAACTCATTGCAGTAAACCGAAAGGACAAGCACGTGAGGCCCTTTATCTCCGCGACCAGTTCATGCAAAACGGCTTTCCGAGGGCATTCATAAATCGCTGCCTACACCATCGCCCCCAGAGGACCCAAACAGCAACACCACCAAGGAAAGGGCATTCCCTACCATGTATTAAAGATGCTTCAGGAGCGATCGAGCGTATTTCTGCGGAATTAGGTGTTGTAATTCCAAACTGGCCCAAAGCCACCACGTGCAGCAAGGTCACGAAAACCAAAGGCCGACTAAATCCCGAGGAGCACTCTGCGGTAGCGCCCAGTGTAAAACTGTCCTTGTAACTACACAGGCCAGACTGCACGCACGCCCGTGTCGCGGATACACGACTGTGCGACGAGGCGACAAATTAGCACAAATGGTTGTCCACACCTACGAAGTGGGTCAAAAAGTGGACATTGCAGCCACCAGTCGGAAAGCAAAACAGGCCAAGAATTGATTGACGCCTAGACCTCCAATGAGAACTCGGTCGATCGACTTATCGATCCGGCCCCGGTGGGCAGGGTCTTGTGCTATCTCGCCCAAACCTGCGTCATCGATCGTTGATTGACAAGCGTGTCCTATAATTGTCACTCGTCATGTTGTTGCCACTATTTCCGATGATGGATCTCTGCACGAGTTTAAAAACTGAGAACGACAGACAGACTTTTCCTGAGGTAGACCAATCTTCTTATTTGCTTACTCGTGCACCTAGACCTCAACCTTTCGCCTACACGGTTGTATCTGGTCAATTTTCCGTGAGGCATACAAAAAGAATTATTCATCCAATTAGACATACTCTTTTAAGTTTACTAACCGACAAACAACAAGCAAAGGCAACGGTATGGAGAAGGACCCCTCTTAACTGACGGCAGACTGTGGATCATATCATAGGGGCTTTTATTTTGACATCCATTTGCAAGCCTTTGCAGGCATTGTACTGCCAATAACAATCACTCAAACTCTTTTATTATTCGAAATTTACTTTTTGCTAACTTTTTATTACCGCGCTCATTTTCGTCGTCGAACAAAAGCGTACGATAAGTCTTTCAGGAGAAATTCAAACAATTTCTGTGTTTTTCTGCATTTTGTCAGCTTACCGTCTAGTGCGCTGCCTCATCCGCAAAACTCCCCTTTCCGCCAATCACGTACGACACGATGCACAATCTACCGACAGTGAAATGGGGTCCTTTTCCGTACCATTGCCCAAACATAACCCAGATAATTACAATGCAACACTTATTGGGTTCTCGAATTTTACCTGAAAAATACGTTTGGAATAACGACGGTCAGGACCCAGTTCGATAGTCTAAAATGCCATCAGTTAAACCTGCATAAGATTTTTATTAAGGCAGTGTGCCATTTGCACAACCAGAGTTACTAAATTTTCAAATTGCTGCAGGGATTTACAAAGTCTACTTCTAAATTGCGATCGCAGACGGGGTTAGGGGACATGTTCGCCCCTTTGGACCTTGAGGCCGAATCTAGGGCCCATGAGGGAAGTAGCTATGCGGCCGTGAATATAGGTTGAGCGGACTAAGGCAGAATGCTATTACCGACAAAGACAAGGGAGACTGGGATGGCCATTTCTGGCTTATTAGCCGTCCTCAACCAGCCATACCCAAGCCCGAAGTGTGGAACACCCGAGCCTCGAACTCGCGACCTGCTAGTTAGAAGTCCACGCCTCTACCCACCGGGCCACGAGCCCGTTGCCTTGTCGGTTTTCGATCGGGAATATACAACGGAACGAGTGAGTTCCGTATGAACGATCGGTGAGCGCCCCACTAACATTGTATATTACCGATCGAAAACCGACAAGGCAACGGGCTCGTGGCCCGGTGGGTAGAGGCGTGGACTTCTAAACCAACAGGTCGCGAGTTCGAGGCTCGGGTGTTCCACACTTCGGGCTTGGGTATGGCTGGCTGACGACGGCTAATAAGCCAGAAATGGCCATTCCAGTCTCCCTTGTCTTTGTCGGTAATAGCATTCTGCCTATATATCATGCGCCGCTGTGCGGCTGCTGGTTGGGCTCGAGAGAGAGCCCTTAAGGCACAACGGAACGAGTGAGTTCCGTATGAACGATCGGTGAGCGCCCCACTCACATTGAGAGGACTAACTAAAACTAGCGTTCGACTCAATCACCAACGACCCCGTATTAGTGTCCTACGTGCCCCGAAAAACCGGGCTAGGCTATGGCTGACTGATGGCGACTAATGAGCCAGAACGGGTCACTCCAGTCTCCTTGTCTTCGCAAGTACTCCTTTCAGCATTTACGAACATCTTTTACGTAGGTGTGTATTGTTTGTGTGTTAAGGCTTGAAAGTGTATGATTGGGGAACCTTTGATTCTCAACAAAGAAGCAATGACACTTGCTACTCGGTGCACCTGTGTGTTAATGGCTTTCCTTTATAGGCAGCCAGCGCTTGAAATATCATTTCCCCGACTTTACAAACAATCCTCCCCCCTGCTCCTCTAATCGTCGATTAGCGTATGGTTGTTTTTTTTTCGGCGTGAAGTTTCAGAAAATGTTATCCACAACTTGCGACTTTAAGCATACTGATGCACAAAGTTTAAAACTCACATCAACTCATTGTTGTTCTTTAAGAAGTGAATGACCTAGTGATATGCTTAAAACCACGAGAGCCTAAAATACGTATTCGCTATAATCCAAGCGCACTCCGGTTATGAGGTCAAGATAGGCTAGGCATCAGCCTTACCGGTATTTGAAGCCAGAAGTACTTTTTTTCTACGGCAACTTCCCTAGTATATGCTAGAACGATAAACCCTTAATTGTACCAAAGCGACTTTTCTTTTGTCCTAAAACAAGGCTTAAACCCAAAAACCCGAATTCACCACTAAGACATTTTAAAGTGATACTCGCTCGACATATTTCAAGCGCGTACAAAAAATTAATATTTTCAGGAGAAACCGCAAGAAAAGGAGGTTGATAAACGCTGAATTTTATGAATTTGAAAAGAATCCAGATGATACATGAGTGCTTGCATGCATTCTAGTTCATGACTTTTTCGTTACAGGTTTTGGTAGCCCGCTGCGAAGCAGTTTTGCGCGACTGCAACAGACAACAGAAAGTCGGTTGCCATGGTTACAGTATTATACGCACGACTGACAGCATAGCAACTGTTAGCAATAAAAGATCATGTCACCGGACTAGACATCGAAAATGCGAGGGCTTGCATCATGCCCACGGTGTAGGTAGTCGTTTTAAGAGTTACCGTTGGTGATGCGCTCGCATTCTGAAGGAAGTGCCCGTAGCTCCAACGCTAAGCGCGGTCCAGACAGAAAATTATACCAACTTTTCACTGGTGAAGGGCTGCCATCTCTTTTCCCCTCGGATAGTTATGACAATAAAGCCTTCCCTTTAGTGGTATGGATACAAACGGCGATGAGGTCCGGAGGTAAAGACTTTGTTTTGGTTATGACTGAGGAGTCGTAGGCTCCAAAAAGTCATCAGGCGGTCAGAAAGAAGTTCCAAAAGCGGCATGGACTTTTTCTAAACGATCTCACTCATCCCTTTGTGCCTTACGGGCGCGCTCCCTCTCTCCCGAGCCCAACCATCAGTCGCACAGCAGCGCATGTCAGGAAATCGAGGTCGTGGCTCAGTGGTTAGGGACGTTGGACTTTTAACTTGCAGGTCACGGGATCGAACTCCAGGTTTTCCCCACGTTAGGGTTAAGTATAACTGGCAGACGATGGCTAATAAGCCAGAAATGGCCATTCCAGTCTCCCATGTCTCTGACATGACAGTCTGATGCTATTCAGGTTTATTATAGGTGTTTGCGACTCGAGAATAATTTCCAAGGACAATGCGTAATGTTAAAGCAGATGCTTAGCGCATCCTAGAGTTTCAGGCCTTGCAGCGACAACGCAGAGTGAAGTGAGTTAGGTTCTGTTACTCTCTGCTCCACAGCAAACATTCCCGCATGGATATAGCCACATTAATTGGTTGACTAACTGTTAGGTCATTGTAACGCACCACAAGTTCGACGGGGTTATTTGAACGAGGTGAGGTTACTTCGGCGTGGATCCCGGATGGGTTTGGTGTGATCATCTACCAGTGAAGATGACCGATGTTCCTTCGCTTCCTACAGCTGATATCTTTTCCACGCTCTCGCCATCCATTCGTCACTCGTTTCCCTTATCGTCAGCACACTCTCCGGCACTTACCTCCAGTTGCCGACTGCGCTGCAATCCCCACTAGCGCCTAAATGATATGACGTGATCACCGCCCACTCCAATCGCACCATTTGTACAGTACCTTGCTGTTTTCTTGTAATACTTATTTTCCACATTTCCTACTCTATCTCTTTGTTATCGTAACATAGACTTAAAAATTGTATAAACCCCTTTCCTTGGTACAATTCGTGACCTCTCTGATGAAAGGTCACAAACTGTGAACTTTAATCGCTGTAACGCACGATACGCCCACCTCGCATCCCCGAAAGTTATACTGCGTTAAGTATACGACCGAGCTTTAAAACAAGACATTGTTTGGTTTATAAAGTATTATTTATTGACTAAGAAATTACTTATTAAAGGAAAAACCACCAAATCAAAAAATCGACTGTATGATAGGCCAACTATTCAGGGTCTATTATAACTGTCAGTAGGGAAGAGGAATTTCACAAAACGATAAAAAATAAAAACAGTAACAAATACAACCCATTAGTAATTTTTTGATTGTCCTTAAGCTTTTAAATTTGCTGTAAGGCGAGAGGGCATGGAGACTACCAAGTTGTCTATGATAATTTGGCCTATGTAATTATTAAGCGAAAATTCCAATTTCTGCCTGATAGAAATATGTTTCCTTGCCTTGTCCCAAGTTCTTTTAATTAGTACAAAATGATCTTCGATGGGATTAACGTCCGGGCTGTTATCGGGGATAAAAATGATTTGAAGGCCGCAGGCGCAGAGGCTGGCTGTGGTCTAAAATATGAGATTATATTCGTAAGTTGAATTGGAATCATACCTCTTTTGAGCGGTCGACAGGAGCATTATCCTGCAACATTACAGTGTATATTCGACCTCCATGAATGCTGTTGTAACCGACGGCATCCTTTACAATGTTGATGAACACCACGCTATTTACCGTTTCCGCTGTTGAACGCCAGACCAGTCGCTCTACGAATTCGATGGTCATCCAAACCATCAGGCGTCGACAGTTCTTGAATGTTGGCGGTGACCTAGTGTTCTCTCGTAGGCCGTATTCCGAGGCTAGTCTAAAAATAAGACCTCATCACAAAAGTAAATGCTTTTTCGGAAGGAATGTCTTCGATCAATATATTTTCGAGCAAACAAAAAACATCCTCTAATAAGTTTTCTTCTTAAAGTGGCTTTGTCATGGCGTTTTGCTGATTTAGACCGAACTCTTCCATTATTTTTCCAAATATGCGCAAAGAAAACATTGACAGTTATTCCATGTAACTGGCCTTAAGGGACATATAATGATATTTTTTGAGTGTCCGACGGATGAAATCGCCGTCTTGCTTGCTTGTGGACCGTTTTAGCCCACCTTGCTTAGTTCTAGGCATTGTTGTATTATTCATTATTCTCCAGAGTGACCTGGCTAATGTTGAAAATGCTAGCAAACGACTCACGCGGCAGCCCTTCGGCTGCCAATTTTAGTACCCGCCGAAAGTCAACTTCCGATAAGAAATGATTTGACATCATTGCTGCACGGCGTGGAGAAGAAAAGTGGCAGCATGTAGCGCGCAATCTATATATATATATATGTGTGTTTACGCCTTCTAATACCCGGTGTCGTAAAACAAACGCAGTCGAACAAGCTTATTACTGCGTCTAACGATATAACACGCTACAGTTTTGCTAAATAGAATTTAAGAAGATTAAGTTACGTCTCGATTCATGAGAATAATGTGTTTTTACATACTTGACACGATCTGATTTTGACGAACTAAAAATCCAAATTTCCGTTCGAACAGTGGCCTCCTTTGATAATTTTCTTTATTATAAAAAGTTTCTTTATAACGCAACGCGTAAGGATATGAGGTTTTAATGGGGGATGCTTACGAGAATAGTAAATTAAGTGGACATGAGGAAGACGTATATAGTTGGCTAATTCTAAAAACACAAATAAGCACACCAGATATATGCCCACGCTTCAACTCAAATACCGGTCTGGACATTTCATGAGTTAGATCATCTACTGTACACCTGTATATACTTGTCTGATGTGGTGCCAAACGACTCTCTTCAGTGTATATAACCTGAAAGCTACCTTAGGTGGTCTATTCGACAGTTTATGCGTGTGCTAACCTCGACGTCATAGGCCGACGCGTTAGCTTTGCATATCAGAATTTTGCGTTCCCTGTTGACTAGTACGTTTCTGAAGACATTTGCCCTCCCCCCTCCAAATGCCAGTAGACTTGTTCACAGTTATCAGAATGTGACTAGTTATAGCAACCGATACTTGAGTGTATTATGGGATTATTATCGACTAATAGGCGAGGATCCGCATTCACCATCGATACTGACGATTCGCTGTTAAGGCGGATTTCGGTTTCAGGTCGTTAATGCTGCTAGAAAAACGGTAGGCTAAAGAGGGGTGAGTCAAGCAGTCAACACCCGCATCTACTCATCTGCCCCAGGCATTTGCATGAAGGCTATCCATTTTCGATAAGCCTACGTACCTAGACAATGCGCGATCGCCCACCAAACAGCACACTACCAAGACGTTCTGCTGATCCCAACTTCTCATGATCACATGATCCCGACGTTTTTACTGAGATGGAATTAACCGCATTCCTACTGCCTTATTAGTGAAGTGGGAGGCGAAAGGAGGTGTTTTTATCCAGGGGTTTTACTCCATGCAAGTTCGTGATCGAAAGTATCCGTTGTCTTTGAGAGCCTATCACAAAGGGTCAATTATTCCCAACTGACGAAGTGGGTTGAAATGTCCATTTTAAAGTTCTAGATTGATGTTTAACAGCACAAAAGAGTGCACGAGTTCCATATTTAGATGTTCCATTCGGATCTTATTTTTTAGTTGCACCAGCAGCAGACAAGCGCCAACCGTCTGGTCGAAGGGGGTAACACTAAACAGTAACCCTAACCCTAGCCTTAACCCCTAACCTCTAACCCTAACCTCAACCCCCTAATCCTAACCCCTAGTAGGTGCGGCTAGGAAATATGATCTTACCAATGCGCCAATTTCGCCTGATGTAGTCTGCGTCAACTTGCACAGCGAAGCCTGCGGGGGGCTTCGCGCTTTTACGGACCCCAAGTCGGACGCTGAAGATTTTGGCGAGATTCCCTGCAAACCGTAGACCTCTCAGTTTAATGAACCGATTGTTAGGATATTTCGCGAGAGCATTTGACCTTTATGATGGCAAAACCCAATGCCGAGCAACATTATGTGGACGGCCGACTCCAAAAAAGCTGCAAGGCAGACGTTTCCTTGTCTGCAACTATTTGCGTATTGTATCGCGTGAGCTTCCGCGCAAAATGCGATAACCGTGCGTACGCCCCAGGCCACCAAACTGAGTGAGGTGACCAAAGCAGGCGGTCTCATGAAATGTTGACAGAAATTCTGAAACGCTCTTCCGATTAGAAAAGATTACTTAAGTGGGGCTAAAAGATTAACCATCTTACGATTGTATCTGGTGATATTTCACACATGCCAGAGTGTTGGCTTTCGAATGCACTTCCTTTAGGACGTCTGCAAAAGCCGAATTTGGTAAGAAATGACTTCTTGATTAGTGTGCAGTTTCTCTATCTACTCCCGATGCCCTTGGAGATTCGAACATTTTTATAGAAGATCTCCATTAAAATACTATTTGATAGCAAATCAGGTCTTCCTAACACTATTAATTCGAGGAAAGGGTGTCTTTTCGTTTTACAAAATTTGGATTTAGACTCGATATCCTTTGCCCCTTT
>CACRXP010000315.1:575468-650604 GCA_902702965.1 Spirometra erinaceieuropaei
TGCTTTTCCAGAAGGAAAGTCTGTGATCAATATATTTTTGAGCGAACAAAAAACGTTCTCTTATAAGTGTTCTACTTAAAAATGGCTTTGTCAAGGCCTTTTACTGATGGAGGCCTAATTCTTTCATTCTTTTCTAATTATGCGCAAAGAAAACATTGACAGGTGTTCTCTGTGAATAGCCTTTAGGGACATATAATGGTACAGTTTCAGTGTTCGACGAATGAAATCGACGTCTTGTTTGCTTGTGGACCGTTTTGGCCCAGCTTACTTAGTTCTAGGCATTGTTTTATTCTTCATACTTCTCCAGAGAGTGACTTGGCTAATGTTAAAAATACTAGCTAACGAGTCACGCGGCAGCTCTTCGGCTGCCAATTTTCGCATTCGCTCAAAGTCAACTTCCGATAGGAAGTGTTTTGACATCTTTCATGCACGGTATGGCGAAGAAAAGTGGCAGCATGTAGCGCGCAATCTATATGTACGCGTTTACGCCTACTAGTTCCCGGTGTAGTAAAACAAACACAGTAGAACAAGCTTATTATTGCGTTTAACGATATAAAACGTTACCGTTTTGCTAAATAGAATTTAGGAAGAGCAAATTTCTTTTGGAATCATGACAATAATGTGTTTTTACATACCTGACTCGGTCTGATTCTCTTGAACTGAAAATCGCAATTTACGTTCCAGAGTGGCCTCCTTCGATGCTTTACTTTGTTGTATAAAATTTTTTTATAACGCAACGCGTGCAAATAAGAGGTTTTAAAAGGGGATGCTTATTAGAATAGGAAATTAAATGAATATCCGAAGGCGTCAAAATTGGCCTTATTTTGGTCCGTTTCCCCTGAATAAAACTGAACTAACATGACTTCTTCTTTAGAAAAGGGCTTTTTGGTATTCCTATCAATTCTAAAACAAAAATAACCACACCAAGTATATACCGTCCCCTCAACTCAAATACCGGTCTCGATATTTCTTGAGTTAGGTCATCTACTGTACATCCCTATATGCTTGCCTGATGTGATGTCTAACGACTCCTTTCCAGTGTATATAACCGGAAAGCTACCCTAGGTGGTCTATTCGACCGTGTATGCGTGCGCTAACCTCGATGTCATCAGCCGCTGCACTATCTTTACAGATCCGGATTTTGCGTTCCCGGTCCCTCCAAAATTCACAAGACTTGTTCACAATGATCAGAATGTGCCCAGTTATAGTAACCAATGCTTGCGCGTATTCTGGGATTATTATCGGCGGATAGGCGAGGATCCGCATTCACAGTTGCGACTGAAGTTTCGCTGTCAGAGCGGATTTCGGTTTCGGATCGGTAACGCTGCTAAAAACAACAGTAAGCTAAAAGGGGTGAGTCAAACAGTCGACACCCGCATCGCCTCATCTGCCTCACACAATATGCGTGAAGACTGTCCATTCTAGACAACCCTTTGTTCATAGACAATGTGCGACTGCCCATCAAACAGTACACCACCAAGACGGTTGCTGATTGCTCCTTCTCATGATCACATAATCCCGACGTTTTTAGTGAGATGAAATTAAATGCATTCCTACTGCCTTATTTTTAAAGTAGGCGGCAAAAGAAGGTGCTTGTATTCAGGGGTTCGTAACAGAAAGCATCCGTTACAGTTGCCTTTAGGTATTCCGTCAAAAGTGGTCAGTTATCCCCAACTGACGAAGGGGACTGAACTGTTCATTTAAAAGATCTCGATTGGATTTAAACAGCACAATAGAGTGAAAGCGTTCCTTTTTGAGATGTGACGGTCGGATCTTTCTTTGTAGCCGCACCTGCAGTAGACAAGCCGTCTGCTAGTAGGGGGGCAACACTAACCACTAACCCTAACTCTTAACACTAACCCCCAGCGAAAAGCCCTAAATCCAACCCCTAACCGTAACTCTAACCCTAAAATTAACCCCCAACAACACCTCCCAGTCCTAGCCTTAACCCCTAACCCCAACCTTAACTCCTAATTCTAACCCCCCCCCAGCTACGAAAATAAGATCTGACCGATGTACCACTTCCGCCTGACGTGGTCTGCGTCAGCTTGCAAGGCGAAGACTCCGGGGCATTGCGTTTGACGGTCCCCACGTCAGACGCTGAGGATTTTGGCGAGATTCCCCACAGAACGTAGACATCTCAGTTTGATGAACCGGTTGTTAGGACATTTCGAGAGAACATTTGACCTTTATGGTGGCGAAATCCGCTGCCGAGCAACATTATGTGGACGGTCGGATCCAAAGAGCTGCGAGATGAACGTTCCCTTGCCTGCAAATATTCGCGTATTCATATTGACCCTACTGTGAAAAACTCGGCGCCTCGGTGGAATTCGACCCCACGCAGTAAGAGGAAGGCTTTAGTACAACGAACGCTCTAACCACTTGAGCTACGGACTATGCGAATTTAGTGGTAGGGGGCGCTCACCGACCGTTCTTACGGAACTCACTCGTCCCGTTGTGCCTTACGGGCTCTCTCGAGTCCAACCAGCAGCCGCACAGCGGCGCATGTTATACGTAGAATGGCATTACCGACGAAAACAAGAGGGACTGAAATGGCCATTTCTGACCTATTAGCCTTCGTCAGCCAGTCATACACGACCCCGAAGTGTGGAACACCCGAGACTCGAACTCGCGACCTGTTAGTTAGAAGTCCACGCCTCTAACCACTGGGCCACTGATAATGCCATTCTGCCTATAGATCATGCGCCGCTGTGCGGTTGCTGGTTGGGCTCGAGAGAGAGAGCCCAAAAGACACAACGGAACGAGTGAGTTCCGTAAGAACGATCGGCGAGCGCTCCCTACCATTGTATATTCCCGACCAAAACCGACAGGGCAACGGGCTCGTGGCCCAGTGGTTAGAGGCGTGAACTTCTAACTAACCGGTCGCCAGTTCGAGCCCCAGGTGTTGCACACTTCGGGGTTGGGTATGGCTGACTGACGACGGCTAATAAGCCAGAAAAGGTCATTTCAGTCTCCTTTTTCTTTGTCGGTAATGCCATTCTGCCTATGCGAGCTTAATCACATTTGGGTCAATTTTACCCGCTCAGCCTAATACAACATCTGGAAGCCACCAAATCTGATACAGCAAGTTGACTGCCCAAGCAGGACTTCCTAAGCAATTCACCTAGAATCCTCTAGACGACTACCAGGCTCACGTATCGCATGAGTTTACGCGCACAATGCGATAACCATGCGAACGCTCGGGGCCACCATACTGAGTAAGGTGACCAAAAGAGGCGGTCTCATGAAATGTTGACAGAAATTCTGAAACCCTTTTAGATTACAAAGATTACTTAAGTGGGGCTATAAGACTGACTATCTTACGATCTCATCTTGTGATATTTCCCACATGCCAGAGTGTTGGCTTTTGAATGCACTACCTTTCGGCCGCCGGCAAAATGATTTCTTGAGTAATGCACAGTTTCTCCATCCACTGTCGATGCATTTGGGGATTTGAACATATTTTATAGAAGATCTCCGTGAAACTATTATTTGTAAGCAAAACACGTCTTCTTAAATCTTTTAATTCAAAGAAAGAATGTTTTTGGTTTTAAAAAATTAAGATTTTGACTCGATCTCCTTTGCATTTTTGTTTCGGGTTTTCAGTTTACGAGTACCCAACCGTCCATGTAATAAAAAGGACACGCTTGTTTATTCAATTAAGAAAACGCCAAAAAGGTTCATAAAATGATTCATACTTAACGGGGAGTATTGGTGAATGGACAAATATGGTGCTGTATGAATGAGCGTTACATGATAGTAAAAATTGCATGATTAGAAAAAATTTTAAAAGTATAAGAAACGTTTTCCTAGAGTGTAAAATTTGGAGATGCGATTTGTCATCAAATAAGCACAAGAAAATAGATTTTTTGCAGGATTTTTGCCAAGTATTTTTGAATTTATAGAAATAGCAAAATGGATAGGGAAACGCATACTACTTAAGCAACCATTTTTTTTACCGATAACTGTTTTTGCAGGTTATCGAAAAGAAGCACACCCAAACCAGCACTCTGTCCTGTTTAGAATACCGCAAGATTATGCTACAAAATAATCAATATTGCAGCCCTGCTTAAGTAATTCTTTCTAATCGAAGACGCATTTCAGAAGTTTGGTTAACGTTCCATGAAATCGGTTGCTGACTGTTTGTACCCCGCCTTGAACTATCCCCTCAGGAATCGACTTTATATTAAATCAGAGCATCAGAGCAACCCTGTCATCTGGGTCTATTGAGCCGAATAGAAATCTTTGGCCCTAGTTTGCTGGTGAAGCTGCACTTTTCGTCCGCGCCCACACGCTCAGGTGTACTTTGCAGACGAAGTAAGTTATTTGGGGTCACACAGAGTTGCCCTGCATACACAGCACTGTAGTCTTTACACTTTAATCCTTAGGTGAGTCGGCTCACAATGTCGCAGTCTTAATGCACTTGTTTGTTCAAATTAGTACTCAAGGCGGCGTAGGTCCTGACTAGAAGCGTTCTGTCGTCAGAAAAGTAGCGCATTGATGTTTGAGAGGAGTTGGAATGTGTTTGTCGAAACAGACTGCCCCACTCTAATTAAACGACCCCAGAATTCGCAGATTTCGAAGCCTTCCTACGCAGCAACTTCATTCTGGAGCCTTTGTTCACCCGATCATGCATCAGTGGTCACTAGTCTACGACAGAAAAATTAAGTTTATTTAGTAGGCGTCTTTAGAGGTGCAGAAATAGGAACGGCGCTGAAAGTGCCTTTGACCTGGAAGCCACATTCATCACTATTGCTGAAGTGGCTTTTAACTGTTATAACCTTGTTCTCCCGGTAACTACCTTCTGTGAATTCCGTAGAGAATAACAAAAAAATAAAAAAATAAAAAAGAAATCTCGGCAACTGGGTCTGCTCCTCAGTGCTCGCGTTTGCTCTACGCAACAAGGAGACCAAAATTCGGAAGGGTTCCCAGAATAAGTCATTCATCTTACTGAGACTGACCTTTCTAATCTAACTCACTCCATAGCTTACAGTAGATGTGATAACTCGTGACATGCTTACCGAAATTCTGAACTGCGTCATCGACTCCAAAAGATTACTTACGTAGGGTTATAGTATTACTCACGGCGCAGCATAATTCCTTGATACTTCAGTTGCTTCAGGATAATGGCTTTTGAACGAACTCCTTTCCTGTCGCTATGAAACAAGTGTCTACTTAAATAGTATGAAATTCTATCATTGATTTTCAATGTTTTTCTAAATATAAATATATTTCATAGAACACACGCACAAAATATTTATTCTTTTACTCATTTGATAGAATATATGGTCTTCTTCAAATTGCGTGCTTGAAGAATGGGTACAATTAGGTTTTAAAAAGATTCTAATAATTAGATTTTTGAAGACCATGAAAGCCATCTTGGCGAAATATCGTGTCTCTGTATTTATCAATTTTGCTTGTAAAGTTTACATTATGGCTCAAACCCACTAATGGATTTTATTAACCCGATATAATCTCCTCTTGGTAGTGTGTAGAAATGTATGACTTCCCGTACACGGAGAATACACAACTTGTAGTTTGGAGGCCCTGGATGCAAGTGCTACGGCGGGTCGGGTTAAAAATTGCTCGGGAATAAATAATTTTTAAAACTGAATTATACATTTTCTTCATGCATAAAATTTAAAGAAGACTAAATTTTCTATCAAATAAGTAAAAAAATAAATGTTTTCATGCATTTTTTCCATAAGGTATATCTGACTTTATAGGGGCATCGAGGATCGCCGAAAAAACTCATGCTACCTAAATAGTCATTGTTTACGACGCATAATTTTTGTAGGCGGCCGGAAGGAAGTTCGTTCAAAAGCCAGCATCCTAAAGCAGCCTAACTATCATAGGATTATGCTGCTGGGTGATCAGAACTACAATCCTTCTTAAGGAATTTTTTTGAGTCAAAAACGCTTTTCAGAATTTTGGTTAACATGTTATGAGTGAACACGTCTACTGTACTACCATCCGGTAGGATACACGTCCTTTGGTCTCTCGAGATACATGAAATGGGCATCAGATGGTATATCGCACGCGCCGACTGGTCGTTTGACCTTGTCAGTCAAGACTGCCACAACAATCTCACAGCACATCAGCGCATGCCTCAATATAAAAAATAGAACGCTCTGGAATGTTGCACTAGGCGCTACAGGCTGCTGCTTGGAAGGTTGCCAACTGGCGCAATGACCTGATTCTCTCCAGGGCAAAGAGTCAGACCGCAATAGATCCCTCTTAATATAGCCTTTATGGAATTCTCACCTACATGTTATACTATAGTTTCTTGATAGAGATGACGTCCTACAGAATTTTCGGGGAGGGCATTTCTGCCTCTCAAACCAGCTGACTTCTCCTGCGGCCTAGACCAGTGCTGTAGAAAAGAGCTTCGAAGAAGTGTACATGGATTTCAGTAACCTCTTTGACAGTGTGTCCTCTCAACGTCTTTTACATTAACGGAGCACTTGTGGCATCGGGGGAAAGCCTTTGAGCTGAGTATGAGCATTTCTGGTTGGTCGAGGACAATGCGCCTCTTTCAGAGAAGATAAATTTAATTGGGGGAACTTAACTGGTGGTGTTCAGTTCGGTTCAGTTTATTGAGGGAAATGTAGGTCTTCACCTTTGAACTCCCTATTTGTTTACAAACAACTGCAAAATCTCAAAAACTCGAAAAGGTATCATAAAGGGAACAAATAATCGGAAAAGCGTCGGGTCTGTACAGACAAACAAACTGTCTCGAATTTTAGTGGTACGAGCAGTTTTAGAGCTGTCGTTTCGAGTGCAGCGAAATAAATAATATATCCGGGGACAAAATTTGCATATGTGCATGTCAGTAAGCGTAGGCGATGGGTTGGCACAATAATAAATTCAATTTAAAATGTTACTGAAATATAGAAAGTAGTATTATAATAACGGACCCTTTCCATCCTTTATGTTAGTGACAACGACTAGGAAGTGGAGCAGAGTGAGGACATGCATGTCGATTACGCTAAGCTCCGACATGTCACTGTGGACCCGAACGACCCGAACAGTTTTGCCCAGACCGCAATCATCGTCTGAGAGATGGTCCCTGGGCTTTAATGTGCAAAAGTGGGTCGTCCTCCACGTGCGTCCAACCAACTATAATCGAACCGACATCATGAAGGCAAGCAGCCTGAAACACGCTCATGGAATTTTCGCAAATGGGCCTCGATGTTTGGATAAAGGGCAATCGGGAGTCATCACCGCAATGCCTCAAGGCTATCAAAAGGGCGGTTGTAGCTTTCAGCACAGACCTTTCTGGTAAAGTTTATGCCACCTTCGTTCGACCTTACGTAGTATAAGACTAGGCGATCATGACTCAATAAGAGCAAAATGTCTTGAGAATGCGCAACGTCATGCAACGGAGCAAGTAAGGGCTCCAAAGTACAGCTCTTATATAAAAATACCGATATGCCTCAATCTACTCCCTCCGTATTACGGGCAATAAAGGGATGGTCTTATCTTAGTTGACATGATAAAACATGGTTTTGAGTAAAGACTGCGCCTTCAAGGCATGTTTCAGTGGCATCTCTCGCCCTATTTTCGTAGATACTCGATGAAGCTGTGCACGTAAATGTCCAGGCTGAACCACCACTCAGCATTCCTCCCACAGCGGGTAGTAGAATAGTGGGACGGTCTCCCTTAAACGGTCTTGGAGGCGACGTCCTTTCAACCCTTCAAGAAACGCCTGAATAATTACATGTGTCCCTTTTTTCCCTCGACTAGCTGAACCCTAACAAAGTACCACGTCAGATCCAGACAAGAGGTTATTATATAGTCATTATTACTAAAATTTTGTGAATACTTTAATAATAGAGGCAATTTTTAAGCGTGTGTGTATATATGTATACAACGCTTTAGAGAGTGTGTGCGTCTGCTATGCTATGATTCAGCAGACCATGGCCCTCGCAGTCTGGTGTGTGCCGGCAGTTCTCTGGCACCTGGTTCCTTGCCAGTGGCTGAGCTTGGGCTCTCGCTGGGTATGGCATGGTGGGCATGGCTGCCCCGTTATCCTCGTCCTTCTGGCCCATGCTAGTCTAGCGCATGGTTACCCACTGACCTGTGTCATCCGTCTTTGTTACAGGTCAAAATCTTGGTCATGTGTTTGTTGTGGACCACAGGGTGTGGTGGTGGTGGTACGCCTAGGTACGGGTCCGGCCGTGCCAGCCACCTGCGTCTTCTCCCGCCTCCAGATTTCTTGACGGTCTTATCAGAGGCCCAGGTGGAGAGGAGGTGAGAGTGCGGTAGACGCTGCGCAAGTCTGCTCTCACGTTAAACCATAAACTATCTCGGAAACGGCGCCGCTGCTTTTTTTATTACAGGCTGGAGGTTTGTGTCCCAAATCCTGTTGGTACCACATTCCCCACTACACAGAATACGAGGACTAGCCCTAAACGTTCTTCATGTAACCTTTCTACTTTCAGAGCGTGTTAAAGTTAATTCACGTAATTGTTCTATCTCATGAAATGCTAGTCGAAGTTCTGTAACGCGCTCTTGACTCGAAAAAAAGATTACTTGGCAGGATGGTAGTTGGTAGCCCTGCCCACTGATTCTACAATTGTACCTACTGGCTCGATTTCGGCATCTGTGATAACGTTCTCATTATGTCTGGGGGGTGGGGGGGGGGGGAGCACGCACAGAGGCCCTGTCAGGATGACTTTCTTCTTCACTTTAACCGTCCCGAGAACGAGACGCTGCAAGATTGTCTATATAGACTCATTGTATTGCACCCCCCACGGAAATCTTTAGTAAAAGGCGAAATATTTATCCTAAACGGATTATGATTCATCATGCTTCCCATTATGCTTCTAATTGCATGTGCGCACAGTATTACCTGCATCAGATTAATTGCATACGTACTATACTAGGCGGATTGGCGGGGGTCTCCATTTCGTCGGTTTGCCTTCATCCTTGGGTCTTTTTACTCCAGACCTCCAGTAGAGTCCGGTGCGATCGTGTACGAAAGGACAACCGACGCTCAGTTAGGGTGTCTACGGATACTCCATCCACTGCATCAGTCGTATTGACAGAGTGTTGCCCTCCACCCGCGCCTTTATGAACAGCCCGGTTGTATTTGGTCGCAGGGGTTTGGCTGAAAACTGTGACGCCTTCTAAAATAAGGTACCCTGCTGCACACCAACGCGGGCCTTTCGAATTCGGTTTGAAATTTTCGAGCTCCGACGGATTTGCCTTTCCCGAGATTTCTGTCGACTGGACGCTCTGAAGGCCTATTTGGATTAAGAAACTGGCTCGTAAACAATAATTACTCGATCCACACGGAACTTCGGCAGGACTTTCTCTGAGACAACCATTCTCTTTCGGACCACTTCTTTGCCAACAGTCCCGCGCGATCCCCCATTCCAAAGACGGCTGAGTCGCTTGTTACTTGCTTCATATCGTTTCCTACTTGCTTCATATCGTTCGTCTGGTTAAATAGCTCTTCGAACATCCCTAACAACTTCTCCAGTTTATATACTTGAAAATGGTAGTCGAACAAGTGCCTTCGGGATGTTGCTCAAAAAGTGCGCCCCATGTGGGATTTGAACCCAGTCAAGGAGATGACGAGGGCAGCGTCGCTACCAATGGACCACAGACGCGCAGCAGACGAGCTAAAAATAATAATGTAATAAACAATGCGCATTGTCTAAATGAATGTAACATCGGCTTCCCCATTACCAAACCTTCTGCCAAACGGGCAAGGAGTTTAGTAACCTTAATGGATGTCAACTACAAGAACGAACATAAAACACATGCGGCGTGTTTTAGACTTCTCCAGAAAGTCTTGGAGATGGAGAAAGAGATAAAAGACCTCAAAATAGAGATGGGGAAGTTGACGAAACTTCCTCGCCATTCACCCGTAAAGAGAAAGTCGGCGATGTCAGACCCTCAGAAAACAAAGAGAACATATTCAAGCACAGTCCCATTAACTGGATCAGCCGCCAAGAAAGAAGACTGCCCGTCCAAGGAAGAAATCACAACTGAGAACCGACCTCTTGTGCAAGAAAAGAACGACAGAGAGGGATCTCAGGAAACGCAGAAGCGCCCCGGGGCATCCCGAAAAGAAAAAGAAGGTCAGACTGTTCGTACGAGAGAGCAGAGTCCACACACAATGCCAGCAAATACCACACTGCCAAACGATGTATCGCACGACTCGGTTGGTGAGGAACCCTGTGGTAGCTACGCCATCACAGCTGTCTCTGAGTCAAACGATGACAACGGAAATTGGCGAAATGCTGAACGTGCGTGTAAAAATAAACGTAGGGACTCTCTTCCAGACAGGCATCTTTACCGAAAACGAAACATCGTCATAAAGGGAGCTCCTGAGTCCAATTCTTCGACTGCAAAAGAAAGAATCGAACACGATCTCAACCTCTTTCAAACATATTCAAATGCCGTCCTTCAGGACGGAGAATGTGTTACCGTGCACAAAGCTTTCCGTCTAGGAAACGCAGATGCGTCGCGTGTATTACCAAGGCCTCTTAAAATTATTCTTGCAAATGAAGCCCAGGCCTCACATCTCCTGGAAGGGAGGATGGCCCTTCGTCATTCGCATAAGGAAGTGTTTTTTCAGCCGGATTACGAACCGACAGAAAGACACAAGATGAGGGAGCTCTGGACAGAACTGAAAAGAAGGACAGAAGAGGGGGAGAAGGGGTTGAAAATAAAGGAAGGAAAGATAATACAGATCAAACGATCGCTCCTGTGGCTAACCCCCTTTGTAATCAGGGCCAGTTCCCCCCGAGAAGACGGACACTAAAGGTGCTGTATTCGAATGTGCAGAGCCTGTTTAACAAGATGGATGAACTCAGGACTCTGATCGACGAGCACACGCCAGATATCATCGCCTTGACAGAAACATGGCTTTCTGAAGCTATTGGAGACCATGAGGTATCCCTCAGAGGCTACCAACTGTTCAGAAGAGACAGGAGAAGCCGAGGAGGAGGGGTCGCTGTCTATGTTAGCTACAACCTAACCGCGGTCCCCGAGCATAATGCAACTACAACAACAGCGGAAGTCGAATTCCTATCTTTAACTATCTCCACCAAATATGCCAGGCCGCTGGCGTTTGCAGTTGTGTATCGTCCCCCAAACCAGATTTCCGAACACGATAGCCTTCTCCTAAGGGAACTGAGCAAGACCTGCTCGAACAGAGACGTCCTTATTGTAGGGGACTTTAACGCCCCCAATATCGACTGGCAAGCTTGGACGGTTGCGGGTCCATCGAACACATTCGGGCAATATTTGCTTGAATTGGCAGCAGAAAAACTACTTTTCCAGAATGTAACTCTCGGAACACGTGTTAGGGAAGGGCAACGTTCAAATTGCCTCGATCTGGTGCTCACTCGAGATGAGGAGAGTGTGCTGGATATACAAGATCTCCCGCCAATTGGTGCTAGTGATCATATTGTGATGCTCTTCGAGTATTCCATGTTCTCCCAGCCTAATTCACCTGAACAATTACAAGCAAATATCTGGAAGGGGGATTTTTCTAGCATGCGAACGCAAGCCTCAGCAATACCGTGGACAACCACATT
This sequence comes from Spirometra erinaceieuropaei, assembly GCA_902702965.1. Classification (NCBI taxonomy): domain Eukaryota; kingdom Metazoa; phylum Platyhelminthes; class Cestoda; order Diphyllobothriidea; family Diphyllobothriidae; genus Spirometra; species Spirometra erinaceieuropaei. The sequence continues at coordinate 587,024 of CACRXP010000315.1, forward strand.
ACAAGGAACAGTTAATGACTATTGGAGCACTTTCAGCTCACTGGTCAAAAGAATCGTTGATCTGAACTGTCCACTCAGACGAAAGAAAACTAGCAACCGTCCGCCGTGGATAAACCGGAAACTTCAAACCGCGTTTAAGAGGAGAAATAAAGTGTGGAGACGCTATCGACAAACAGAAAGTCCTGAAGACCTGACGGAATACAAGCGACAGCGGAATGCGTGTAAACGCGAGGCTCATAGACTTCGAAGCAACTATGAGCTGTGCATATTACAAAATTCCTTGGAGCATCCTAAAATCCTCTATAGTTACATACGTAAGGGACAGAGCAATCGTGAACCGATTCCAGCGCTAAGATCCCAAAACGGAGTAATTGAGACGGATGACCACCTGAAAGCATCAGCCTTCTCCAATTTCTTTCAGTCGGTATTCACTCATGACACAAACCCTCCTGCCATGCCATATGTAGACCAACGACAATATCCCTCCTGTCCTGCATTGGAAGACAATCTTTTCTTCTCACCTACGTTGATAAGGACCGAACTACGCCGGCTGAAACCTGCCAAATCACCTGGTNGTATATAACTGCACTTAAAATTTCATGTGTACACTGAGAAGACCGCCTGCCGCACGCTTAGTAGTCCCGCATTGTGAATGTTTACCGTGAACAAATATGTTACTGACAAAATTGTAGTAAGATGTACATTTAACATTTATATGTTATGTACCGTTTTCAATAGGGTCATCAAGGGCATTGCCTATTACCCTAAAATACAATAAAAAAAAAATACAAAACACCGCCCTGGCCAGTTAGCGATCCTTTCCTGCACTTCCAGTTTAAGGCACTACGACACCCCCGGGCGCTTCGACAGTGCTGGGTTTGAGCTAGGTGCACTTCACCTACCACATCGCGCACTTACTACCTCACGGGATCAGACTACAACAGCAATGCGTTTCATACGCCAATCAGACCCGAAGTGTTCACCTTCCTCGCATTTTTTACCTTGTATTAATTAGTTTTCCACTTTATCAGGATCGTCAATTCCAGGCATTCCCTACAAGCGCCATTTACGCCTCCACTCATTTGCCCCACCCGTATAGCCCCTATTACCACCGGTCCCGTATGGCAGGTAGCTGGGAGTTTTCGGTACCGGGAGGGCTACCAACTACCATCTAACCGATTACTTAAACAGAGTTGTAATATAAGTCATCATGTAACATAATTCCGGAATAATTCAGTCATGTCGTAATGCAGACTTTTGAACGAGCTTTCTCTCCCCGCCCACGGTAACTACACTCTATCGAAAATAACCATTAAAGTAGCATGAACCTTTTGCGTTAATTTTTGATGTTCTTTTAAACTTGGGCATGTTTTGTAGGAAAAATGCATAAATATGCTCCATCTTGTATTCATTTGGGGACAAATTACGCATTATTTGGCCTTTTGTGCTAAAAGAAAAGGTTTTTATAGGTTTTTCAAAGTGTTCTTTCAATTTCCGAAGAATTTTGAACGTGACCTGCAGATGAACCTGTAGTTAGGGTTTTCAAACAGCAAGAAGTATATATTCCGTTTAAAAAATCGCATAGCCCCCTATACTCTCAAAATAAGCTAATTGGGCTCATGGCATTTTGCAGTGGATGTGGGCCACACTGCATAATGCATGAGCAACAATGTACATATCCGACGCTTCGTGAAAGGACATTTCAGGGTCTAAAAAATCTCCTAATTAGAAACTCTTTTAAAACTGAGAAATAGCCTTTTTTCAAACATGAAACCGAAAAAGACGTAATTTGCCAGCAAATTATGGCAAGGAAGAATATCGGAAAAAGGCGAGCTCGAAGCTACTGCGGTGACTTCCCCATCCTTTAAGCTCCGGTGCATGAACAAGTACGTCGAGACTTCGATTTCGGGGATAATCAAACTATCAGCACGGGTTCCATATGGCACTCCTAACGGTTGTGTGTAATTTAGTTTCGCTCATGATATTGCGAGATTTGAAAAAAGTGAGAAATCTATAAAATCGGCAAAATACGCCTCCGGACATTTACCAATAACCGATATGCTGAGATGGCAATGATTGCAAGCACTTTTTTATAAGCCCCTGGAAACGGTGGAGATCAATATTTGACGGATGGGGAGGTTTGAGCTGAACGAAACCAAAGACCCAGCGGCGCAGTGGTTTAGAGACCCTACGAACAAACCACATACTCACGTGCTCTGCAGTTTGGCTCATCAGTTTGCAAAGATGTGAATAACGCAGATGCGAGCATTTTCATCCCAGTTACTGTGTAGACGCCTACACCTCGCTGTCCTAAGTTTGTCTTGTCATTAAAGTCTGGAGACGATATCAAACCTACTGGGCATAAAGCAATTTGCACAGTGGTCACAACAGGGCCTTTGGAGTAGTAGCGTAGATCGGTTATCACAATGGCCGAAATACTGGGAATGCACAAAAGGGACAAAGTGCAGGAACAAGATGAAATGCATTGAAGCAAATCCTCAGAAGAAATAGACTGCTGATGCATGCCATTCTATGGATACAGAACTATACCGCGGGAGTATACAATGGTAGAGATGGCGCTCACTGATCGCGCTATGGAACTCACTCTACCCATTGTGCCTTAGGGCCCTCTTTTGAGCCTCGCCAGCTGCCACACAGCGGCACGTGATAGCATTACCGTCAAGGAGCCCCAAGGCACAACGGGACAAGTGAGTTCCATAGCGCGATCGTTGATCGACCCTCTACCATTGTATATATATACAGTGCGTGACATATCTCATGAAATGTTGGCTGAAATTCTGAAATGCGTTTATGATTAGGAAGGATGACTTGGTCGCGGTTGTGATACCGATTATCTTAAGGCATACTGTTATAACATTTTGGACTTGGCAGGATGTCGGCTTTTAAATGCACTTCTTTTCAATCATCTGTAGGAAGAGTGCTCGGTAAAAAATGACTAATTATGTAGCATGCATTTTTCCCATTGATTTTCGATGGTATTGGAAATTTAAATATATTTTATAGAAACCGCAAACAAAAATATGCTTTCTTTTAGTCAACCAATAGAAAATCACGTCTTCTTTATATTTTATACTTAAGGAAGGAGTATAATTAGGTTTTAAAAAAAGTTTTCTAATTGCCGAAACATTTGGAGCCTGATCATTCGTTGCATTAGCGCTTAGTGATTTCAGTCTGCAAGGTGCATGCGTTCCGCGTAAAGAAAATCCTATATTTTTCTGTGTCATTAAAGGGATATCATACAGAGTCCATAAAATGTTGCAATGGATGCGGACCATGTTGTACATTTCATGAGGAGCAATGGTAAACGGCCAGGTATGATGCTATGTGAATGGATATATAGCGGTCTTAAAAAGTCTCATAATTGGAAACTTTTTTAAAACCTAATTATACTCATTCCTTAAGTAAATATATAAAGAAGACGTAATTCTCTATTGATTGACTAAAAGAAGGCATATTTTTGTTTGTGGTTTCTATAAAATATATTTGAATTTCCAAGACTATAGAAAATCTATGGGAAAAATGCATGCTACTTAAGTAGTCATTTTTTACCGAGCACTCTTCCTACAGATGATTGAAAAGAAGTGCATTTAAAAGCCGACATCCTGCCGAGTCCAAAATGTTATAGCAGTATGCCTTAAGATAATCACTATCACAACCGCAACCAAGTAATCCTTCCTAATCATAAACGCATTTCAGAATTTCAGCCAACATTTCATGAGATAGGTCACGCACTGTATATAGACAGAATGGTATTACCGAAAAAGACAAGGGAGAGTGGAATGGCCATTTCTGGCTTATTAGCCGTCGTCAGCCAGCCATACCCAAGCCCGAAGTGTGGAACACCCGAACTCGCGACCTGTTGGTTTAGAAGTCCACGCCTCTACCCACCGGGCCACGAGCCCGTTGCCCTATGTGTGTTTAAGATTTCTTCGGGCAAGCTGGGATTAAGAGCGTTGAGCCAACGGAGGATACTGAGGTGGTCATGCCGTAAGGCTTTCCGTTGGTTACCAGGACATGACGATAAATACGCCTCCCACAGCTCCCTAGCTGCGGACAAGGAATATGTGTGGGAAGGACATGGCAATAAGTCCATGCAAACATTGTTGCTGCAGCATATCCTCCGCGGGGTTAGCTGAAAGAACGTCATCCTGCCGGAGCTAGAACCGTCAAAATTCATGACTTGATTCCATCTGAAAACACTCTGTTTTGACTTTGACTAAAGAAATGTGTGTGGGTGGTGGAGAAAAACGAGCCTATATGGACGTTTTGGAACATCGATTCCTTGGGACGGTAGAGGCCAGCGAATGTCATCCTGGCTGAGTTAGAACCGACGAAGGGCGTGACTGGAATCGACTGAGAACAATGTAACTTTCCTCTTACCAAAGAGTTACATGTGGGAGGTGCAAAAGAATGAACCAATGTGGACATTCTAGCAGCACCGACTCCTTAGGACCGTACAGGTCAGCGCATGTCATCCTGTCGATGAAGTGCTGGCCTAAAACTCTACCGAACGGCACCTACTGTGAAAAATGCAGTAGGTAGTTTTCCATCGTTTTTTCTTACCCCGCGCTTCCTTAAGAATTAGTCTAATGTTAGGTATGGCGGTTTGCCAACAGCCTACATTCTAGGTATGGATTCCATAGCGAGTTCGCGAGAATTCGTCACAATTTTGCGCCTTTACGTTGATTGAGATACTAGTCACTAAGGCAAGCAGGAGGTTGCTTGATTTCGCCGATATGAACATCATAAGAATAAAATGTTTCATAAGGTCGCATGTTACCAGGTCGGTCGGTGGCATATGAGTTTAAATCAATTTGGCAGATGTAATAGTTGATACACCGTTTTCTGTATATAAAGCGAACTTTTCTTCCGTGAAATTAACCTTCAGTTTCACTTTGTTCTCAATTACGATGAGTTTCTGATCTGCCTTGGAATATTGCTCCATACTTCATGATTTTCAGCGTCTTCAAGTGATTGTCCACAAAGACCGATTCTGCATTATGTATTTGTTAACATCTTCAAAATAAAATACTCTAGGCGTTGTTTGTTCATGTAGGTGGTCGTTTGGCTCACGTTTGAAGACTCACCCAAACATGAAAACTCAATGTCGAACAAAATAGACATCCATAATGAAAGTAAACAATGAATATATTTTCGATCAATTAGGAAACTTTCTATAATATGTTGTCTTTTTAACGAGCGTTTTAGTACTCTATTTTGCTGACGGATGCTTGCGTACTCAACATTAGGCTAAGGTGATACCATACTAACAACACAGGTACTAGCCAAAAGCCCATACACGCGTGTTTCGCCGATGTTTTGCCGCTGCATGGCGCAGCTGTGAGGGGTTCGGCTCGTCAGTGGGTCCCCCAGCATTCCCCGTGTGTTTTCTGGTAGATACTCCAATTTAGAAATTGTCGCTTTTCAATTTCCTGAGAAATTATCTACGAAGTTGGAGTAATTCAGTTTATTCGAGGTCTATAGGCTCAGACCGAGAATTTTAAAAGTCTATAAGTCTGAGCCTATAGACCTTGAATAAACTGAATTACTCCAACTTCGTAGATAATTTCTCAGGAAATTAAAAAGCGACAATTTCTAAATTGGAGTATCTACCAGAAAACACACGGGGAATGCTGGGGGACCTACTGACGAGTCGAACCCCTCGCAGCTGCGCCATGCAGCGGCAAAACATCGACGAAACACGCGTGTATGGGCTTTTGGCTAGTACCTGTGTTGTTAGTATGGTATCACCTTACCCTAAAGTATACTACTAGCTGCCTGTCTGCAGTTAATGAATATTACGCGGTTACCCGCTGTGGCTGATGGACTTCGGCCCAAATATTCATGTATAAAATTCTCGGTCTGAGCCTATAGACCTTGAATAAACTGAACTAATCCAACTTCGTAGATAATTTCTTAGGAAATTAAAAAGCGACAAGTACTTGACATTCTTATACGGCGAAGCCAAGAAAAAATTTTGCACTTTTAGGCGTCTCGTTCACGTTGCTAAAAGTGCTGATATTTTCTATCGCTAACGTAAAAACATGACTCTCGCTTTATATTACAGCCATCTTCACTTTTTGGTCGTTTTTAGGCGGCGCTCTACAACTGTTAATGCATGGCAGAGTGACCATTTAAATATTGGGTAAGATGATATTTGGAAGCCGTGCCCACAGACTACACAATGCTACCTACTGGCTCGATTTCAGTAGCTGTGATTGCGTTCTCATTATGCTTCTAAATTCACGCGCACGCTGTATTACCTGTATCAGATTCATTTTAGATGTGCTATCTTGGGCAGATTTGCACCGGTAACGATGACAATGAGGCTTACCTTATATCAACTTTCATTAGAAAAGGTAGTTGGCAATCGTGCCCACAGCATCCACAATTGTACCTACTGGCTTGAATTCAGTAGCTATGATTGCGTTCTCATTATGTTTCTAAATTTACGTGCGTGCTGTATTACCTGTACCAGATTCATTGTGGAGGTACTATCCTGGGCGGATTAGCACCGGTAACGATGACAGTGAGGCTTTCCCTACATCAACTTTCATAAGAAGAGGTAGATTTGACTGCCTCATTCATTGTAGAGGTACTATCTTGGGTGAATTGGCACCGGTAACGATGACAATGAGGCTTACCCTTTATCAATTTTCATTAGCAGAGGTAGCTTTCGACTGCCTCATTATTTGCGGATTTTCTCTTCCGCCCAAACCAATTTTTCACATAAAAGTCTTACCCGGCTTGCGTTGTGGCGTTCCGCGTGCCGCTGCTTGACTCTCGCGTTCTTCTGTCCATTATGTTGGATGGAGTTCTATCGCACACACTGCGGAATGAACTTCGGACCAGTTGCCTTCTTCCCATTGGTTGTTCGCCTTCACTTGCTTTTCTTTCCAATCTGAGGGTAGGATGCATTTATTCCGCACATCGTTCAAAGTTTCCTTGTTCATTTCCATACCCTCCATGTATTTTTCACCTAATCTCAATTAGGCTTCCACGTTACCAGGAGCGTCATTTCCTAGCATATACTACAATCGCCATTTACCCGTCCACTCAATTGTCCCACCCGTATAGCCCCTATCACCACCGGTCCCGATTGACGGGCAGCTGTGAGTTTGCGGTGTCAAGAGGGCTACCAACTATCATCTTACCAAATATTGATTTTCTGCTGAGATTGTTAATGTTTTGTGGAGTTGCGTAGCTCAGAAGGCATCCTGACAAACTCGAACAGACCAAACGATGTTGCAATCGCCGTTTTGGGAACGTCTTATGGAGTAACGGGTATCTGATGGAAAGCTTTGACTAAGTCATTCTTGGAAAATATTGTTGCTCCGGCTGGGCTAGATGAAAAGTCGTGGAGATGGGGAAGTGGATATCTGTCAGGCACAGTGCAGGTATTTAACCGTCGGTAATTCCCGCATGGGCCTCACTCAACGAGAGACTTTTTACACACCATATGTAGAGGTGCAGCCCATGGACTAGTAGAAGGCCTGACTATGCCTAGCTCCATCAACTGATTGAATTCAGCCTTGGCTATGGCTAGCTTATCGGTGGCCAAACGACGAAGACGGCTAAACACGGGTGGTCCAGTAGTTGAAACATAATGTACAAAAGCATGTTTAATATGTTGGTTAAATTGTGAGGGTCGTGTGATAGATGGGAATTCCGTAAGTTTAACGATGATAGCAGCATCCCAACAGTTACAAACTAGTAAATAAGAACAAAGTCGCCAGCAGGTAAAAATGCACATTCTTTTTCTATGTCTCATTCAAAGATGTGTCAAGTTCTTTAAAAAGCGTATTGTAACTGATTAAAACAAAACGGACACAAATATCAAGACACATTGTTATACGGCGAAACCAAGAAAAATTTGACACTTTTGGACGTTTCGTTCACGCTGCTAAAAGTGCTGGTACTTTCAACCGCGAACGCAAAAACATGACTCTCGCTCTTTATATTGCAGCTATTTTCAATATTTTTGCTCGCTTTTAGGCGGCGCTCTACAATTGTAAATGCATGGCAGAGTGGCCATTTAAATACTGATTTTCTGCTGAGATTGTTAGTGTTTTGCTCGTTCTATGTCTAAATTCCGTATATTCGGAAACTATTCGCACGAAAAGCAGTTTTATACGTTCAAATCTGAAAACGGCTATTCGGCGGTAGTCACTTTGGTTACAACCCATAAGATTTTCAAATTCGCTAAACGATGTCGGCCCATTTAATTAAGGATTGCCTGTGTGCGTTATTACCGCACTTCAGACCACCGAATCGCAGACTAAATCCCACAGGTAGCATCGTATAAAAATGAATGTTTTAGTGCAGGAAACTCTGTTTAGTAAAACTCTTGGAGTTAAACTAGTCACCTTTCAAAAGAAAACACTCTCAGATGAGTATTTCAAGTATAGGGCGGGTATAAGGGCAGGAAATTGCCTGAAATTTTCACAGCGTCCATTTTCGCTAAAATTTATGGTAAAATTGCCCAGACATATTTACCGTATGAATAAAGACATTTACTTGAGTCTACTAGCTTAGGTGTCCTCACATGCCCGAATCTGTTTCTGCCGTCAGGTTTCATGAGACAGGTCCCGCACCAAAGCCTATGAAAGCCCTACAAAGTTTGAGATAATAACAGCGTGACCTTGATTAACTTAAATACTGCACATTCTTACCCTCATTTAAATTTCTCTGGTGTTAAGAATGAACTGGTTGCTATTTTTGCTAGGTGCTTGTTGGTCTGGCTTTTTGACACGCGCTTGCTGGAGCTCCTCGCGAAGATGTCAGCTGTCTCACCACCCAGGTATGATAGCTGATGCCCCACCTAAATGCCTCGCATTGATCTGAAGTAACAATATACTTCTACTTTAAAGAATTCATTTGCAGTGATAATCACCCAACAATTTCGATAATTGCCAGGATCATTTTGTATGGCTTAAGCTAATTTCAACTTAAAGAAAATAAAAGTAACCTAGAAGTGATTGCTGGTTTAATCTGTCGTGATGAGTAGAAATGTGTCTGTCCCTAAATGTGTACATGAGAAAAACGGTTTTAAAATATATAAACGACATGCAAAAGCTAGCAAACAGCTTAGTAACCATGAAACTATTGTTTCCCTGCCTTAGAGGAATAAATACCAGTTGATTATGCTCCGTCCTAAGCTAGTTATTCGAAACTAACTCTAGAGTAAGTCAGGCACGACAACGAGTTCAGACTAACAGTTGGTGGGCTAACTCATGAAATGTCAACCGAAATTCCGAAATGCGTTTTCGTTTCGAAAAGATTAATTAAGTTGGGTTGGAAAACCAATCATTGTGCAGCATAATTCTATAATATTTCAGTTACCTTAGGGTGCCGGCTTTCGAATTAATTTATTTCCGACTGCATGTACAAACTATAATCTGTAAAATGTGATTACTAAAGTAGTATGAGTTGTCTTATTGATTTTCAATGCCCTAAAAAATTTAATTATATTTCATGGGAAACATGCATAAAAATATTCATTCTTTCGCTCATTCGGTAGTAGCTGACGTATTCTTCCAATTTTATACTCGAAAAAAGGGCATAATGCGGCTTTCAGAAGTTTCTAATTGTGAGATTTTTCAATATCGTGAAATGACCGTTCATAAAACTTCACGTCCCTGCAGTTACCAATGTAGTTTGTAAAGTTAACAATGTGGCTCATATCCACTGCTCAATTTTATGAATCCCATATAGTCGTCTCTTAATACCGTAGGGGAATGTATGTTTTGTTGAACACGGAAAATTTACAGCTTTTAGTTTTGAAACCCTGAATGCAAGTTTAAAGGCAGATCAGATTCAAAATTATTAGGGAATCGGAAACGTCTTTAAAAACCGAATACTGCCCTTCCTTCGAGTATAAAATCTGAAGAGGACGTCAAGAATGTACAAGAGAATGAATATTTTCATGCGTGTTTTCCATGAATTATGATTGAATTTGTAAGAGCATAGAACAAATGAGAAAAATGCATGCCACGAAAGTAACCACCTTTTACAGAGTAGAGTTTGTGCAAGCAGCTGGAAAGAAATTCGTTTGAAAGCCGTCATCCCACGGTCACTGAATTATTATAGACTTATGCTGCAGGCTGATTAGTTTTACAACCCCATTTACCTAACCTTTTCGAAACGAAAATGAATTTCGGAATTCCGGTTGACATTTCATAAGTTAGCCCACCTACTGTATGTTTAATATAGTCAACAATTTATAGCTCTCAGTTTTAACTATGAACATCGAGATTGATAAAAGCTGAGGGCGAGTGATTTTGATAAGCTAGAGGTCGGACAAGCAGCATCTTTTTCAGTATATGCAGTCGTATTTGTGGAGTCACGCATTCACCTGCAGAAGTCTAGAATGCCAGTTTTAATCAATCCATTAACGTTCACAATGCGTAGATGCAAATTCTGACCCGAAAAATGACTGAGATTAAAGATATGAAAGTAAATATCGTCGTCCTATCAGTAGGCAATAAGTATAGCGGCGATTTCAGTGGGTGCAGGAGAAAATAGAAGAGGACATATATTTGGCGCAATCTAAAATAATTTGAACCAATTTGGGAAAACTCGACGGCTTTTGTGAGCTTCTAAACCAGAATAGCGAGCGTATGGTTTGTGCACGGCAAATCATCATACCACTTGAACAAAATGAATCCAAACGAACACTGGTGGATGAGTGGGTAAATTGACCCAAACATCATTTGACGTACGGTTTCAGGTGGAGGCATTGTAGCTCAGGTAATTGGTGCGTTCGTCGTGCACGACCTCTACGTGTGCTTTTTGGATTCAAACTCCACCGGCACGGCCGTAGCCGAGGTTTTAATGTTGAATCAGGTGAAGTGTATAAAGCTGCCGGAACACCAGATAACCATCTCAGTTAATTGTCAGCTATTTAACACCAGACCTCACTGAGAAGTATACTTTGAATTCTCGATTCGTTATCAGTCAATAATATACATTCCAGACACCTGTTTGTGATGCACCATCTATCAAATAAATAAGACTGAGCAGTGATTGAGGCGGCTATATTTTATCTTTAGCATTATTGAAGGTGATGCTTATTTATTTCCCGTCAGTTGATTATGCGTTCATCGTGACGCTTAATGCAAAGTATTATGCCTCCTCAGTGACGAACTTGCATGGTAATCGATTGAATTATGACCCAAATTTACTTCACTGAACGCCCAGCATTTTGTTCTAGACAACATAACCAAACCAGCTGACCTGACTGAAATATTTAAAGTTGCATGTGTGCCTTAACATACAGACTACAAAGCCCCAAGTAGTAAGATCTGAGCTAGAGAGGGGATATGCTCTGAAGGTGCTATTAAACACCACTTGCGAGGTGTTGGATGACTGACTTTTAACCAGCAAGGTCAAATGTAACAAGTCAAACTTAGACCGCATGTCGACAGACGGCGCATAGTGAATAGCCTCATACTGTACTGTCTGAAAAGCGCGGCTACTTGCTACTGATAAATGAATAAGAAGGCTGGATTGCACTTATATAAATATCACGGTTAACAGTATTCATTCACATTTAATTCGCTGTATGCAAACAGATGGACATACCTGTAGGCAAGATGGCCAAGACTTCCATCGATTGGTCCAACAGCTGACATCATACCGACTGATAATTCCTCATGATGAACAGTCTTCTACACAATGCCAAGTTACCTTCCACAATGAAGCAGCAACACACAATTGCAAGACCTATGGTTTCATGGAAAATACTTCCAATGTGATAACCTGTGATGTCTACTTTCCAATACTAACATACAACTTTGAACAAAGGGTATGTTAGTGGTAACATATATTTCCGGTTTCTTTTACAGACACTGTCAATCGTAAGAAGTAAAATGAAGTAGGACACAGCTGTATTCCAATGAAAAATGACTAGAATAGCTCTATAAATGCGCAAAACCTCAGAAAAATCAGGCGTATTGTAACACTCCTGAATGGCGCCCATTCTGAGAGAATTTTCCACTTATTCCAGGTTTCCAACGTAAATAAATTTTAAGGGTGATATGCAGTACCTAATGCATCTGCATTCATCAGCTTGTTATTTAGCTTTAATCTAGAGCGTTTTGCAAGAATTATTTTTAAGTTATCATGAGGGGGTCAATGCATACCCCCATCTGATGTGACTGTCATAACTCTTAACATACTACTAGTTTGATTTCAGTACCTCATGTTATTTGCATGCACTTGTACACCCGTCCAAACTACTGGGCCGCTTTTTCGCAGATTCTTCACGTCAGCAGACTGCTATGTCAATTTCTGTCTTATGCAATTTGCATACTAAATCACCTGCAAATTATTTTTTACCAACTGCTTTTTACGCAAGCCTTTATCGTTTAGATGGCATTTTTAGTTGTTTATGTCCTTAACTCCAAATACACGGATTGACTAATTGACATTGACTGATTATCCATTTGCACATAGTCTCGAAGAAATCCCTCTGTGTTAAATTCTGACACCGAAATACTGGACGCTCTGTATGTCCGTTTAACCGGAATGCACGGTTTGGCGGTATTTGAACATCAGACTGCACAACAGATTCATGCACACTTTTCTATGACACGCCTGATGCATGTCCACTTCTTCGATCTGGTAAAGATTGCAAAGCGTACCGTGGCGAAACAAAGAAGAAGCCCGCTGAGCGAATGGGCTACTGTCTCGCTATCCAGGTTGCCATCCCTCATGAGGAAGATTCTGGCAAAATCTAGTCCACACTGTGAAACCTGGTGAGCGATACGGAGTGCGGGCGACATCCTCATTCATCACCCCCTTACTCTTATATATTGCGAACAAAAGTTTTTCGCTTTTCCTGTATCACAGAAGGGCCCCACCTGGATTTGATTAATAAAAGTAGAATTATGACAGCGCATACTGCCTTTTATGAATGTGTGGGCTGTTGAAGTTCTTCTATGCGGTCAGAAAATGTTCTGACACATAGAATCGAAGACGCGGCGGGCAGTCCTTGTGAATAGTAGCTGTCTTCGGTCAGTTATTCCAAACCTGGCAGAAATTTGCAGGCCTGAGCAAAGAATGTGATTGGGTTACCGCTGACTGCCATCTAAAATATGAGATTTTGGAAGTGCCAGCCCAAATCCGTTCGCCCAGTTACGACTGAGAAATCAAGAGGCAAGAATAATCAGGGTTTTGCCGAAGGCAGCAAATGGCATCTTGCGCATAGCCTATGCAAAGGCATGTTCAATTGATTGCACAGGGTGATACGCAGGGGGGTGGCGTGATTACGGATGTGCTTACTATGGAAAGGAAGATTAAGAATTAATACTCTAACTTGCAGCGCCGTGAGCAAGCTTCCCAAGCCATCAGCCAACACTGAGATCCGACTTGTTCTTGCAGGCCACTCTCACGTTAGTGACAAGGCTGCAAATTTCAGTAAACTTGCTAGCCTTCATTGCGCGATGTAAATGACGATTGCGAACTTATTAATGATCTTTTGGAGGGGGTATTTATAACCTGTGTCAAATTACATAGTACAAAACTGAGAGATTTGGTAAGTTCTTCATTAGAGGATTTTGTCTTTGAACAATTAAAGCACAAATATACAAACCGCATAGTAGTTAATATCCACATTTCTAGTAGCGAGATTACCCTATTCACCTTCTCTTGGTGATATTAGGACCGCTGGGCTGAAATGTTATATCCCTTGTGTTTTCAGCATCACAATGGATGGTATAAAATATGCATGCAACCGATAAAACGACCAAATTAATTGCACTAAATTTTGGACAGAAAGAATAACAAGGTACCGGGAGGGGCACTAGCCTTGTTAAATTGATACCATATGAACTAGGGTTTGTGAAGATAAACAAAACGCACCTCAAGGGCTACTTGTAAACAAGGAAGCATTGGCAATGCCAACGAAACAGTAAACAAGGCCTATCAACAGACAAAAAACCCTATTGACCACCAAGCTAATCAGAATGTTGACCACCACGCTAAATTCGGAGTTATGGCGGGTATGGTGTTCTTGATCTGCTTATAAGGGTTGGAAAAATATTACAACGATAGGAACTCTAAGGTAAGCAGAATCTTGAGCCACAAAAACAAAGCGTAGTTCTGCTTTCCGAGGTGAATTTGCCTGTGGCGCTGTCCTTTGATATTAAGCAGACTGTTCTGCGCACGGGCGAAACGGTTATTTTTGCCTAATAGTTCACAATCTACCAACGCCTCTATTGCTTGAAATTAAAGATTTGTCTTCCAAGTCAATTCATGCCCCTCAGAACCTTCTCGCACGTGAAGGCATGCCTTCTCATGATTTCTTTCCATCACACCTGCGAGTGACGGTCTAACTAAATACCTTACCTTTTTCTTCCACCGCTTATAGGGTAATTAAGATTAGTGCTGCCTGTTTTATTTAAGCCGAATAAATACGCGGCTGTCGTTTCTAATTTTTGAAATTAAAGATTCATCTTTCAGGTCAATTCATTCCTCTCAGAACCTTCTCGCAACAGTTTTCATTACTTGCTTATAAAACGATAGGCCTAACACTGAAATTGGAGCGACGGCGAAAGGAGGAGAAAACTAATGCGGACGCAGTGAGGACTGGTATCTCACTTAAAGCCCCTTAAGACGTCAAGTCTCCAGTCGGTAACAAACCATTTGGCACCGCGTCGACAGGTAGTTGTCTGCACGTGAGTTGGAACATACGTCATACGAGTATTCACTATTCTAGGAAACCCATAAGCGATTGACCAATGTCAGCCCAGAGCCTTTGAAATCAAAGGGATAACTTAGTTGAAGTAGTTGGTCAGGGCAAAATCGACAGACATCAATCTTCTCACCTACCAACCGATAGTTCAAACGTCGTTTCCGACTTTTCCCACCGTGTGCTCCACAGCAGGGTGAGAGCGAGGACGGTGAGTTGCGCGGCTCATTCGACGGGACCGAATCACACATTGAAGTTTAACGGAGCAGAAATTCTTGCTAGAGGCGACAACCGCCTGAGCTGTGAACTGCTCGGCTTATGGTTTTCCGGTTCTCATTCAATCAACAAGCACAACGACCTCCTGGCTCCATATTCGACCCTGAAATTTAGCCTAGGCAAAATAATTAGCCGCGAGGAGAACGTGCGGATAACCACTGTTCCAGGTATTAATGTCGGCGAGCCAAATCACCCAAAAGCCTACGCGGATGACGAAATCTGGTAGTCAGCCCCTCAGTGGCTTGCAATTAGCGTGGGGGCTGATAATCTTAACTGGCATACAGGCTCATAGCAACTGCATGGCACCGGCACAATTCAACCAATGGCCAGTCGAGCTGTGGTGCACTCGGGAGCTGCCAACTGTGATAGGCATGTAGCTGCCTAGCAACTGCATCCTATAAATACTGCAACACCTGGGCAGTCCACTATCCTTATCTGACTCTGTCGTTAATGATGGGTTAGAGTGAGAATCCGAAACATCAGGCTAATAAAGCACTTGTTCCAGCGAACGTGTCTCCCTTTCCGCGGTTACTTCCTGTAACCCATCTCTTCGCTTCTGTTAGCAAGCCTAACCTTCGTTTCCGTTGACGTCCGCCGAGTGCTCCGTAGCCGGGTGGGAGTAGGGACAGTGACGCACGCGGAAATTAATTTATGGTGATAGTAGACCTGCATAACATTTGCAGGGCCATTCCCAACATAAAACCTATCTCCGATGCTGTCTCTCAGCTGTCACGATCCGTCAGAGTAGTCATAACCAATCGACCCGAAACCAGAATTCGTCGCCGTGAGATGCAAATTAAGGACAGACTGGCACCTTACGACATCTCGGCAATCTTCAACCGAATGGTTTGCAATGATAGGCACTGCAACTACGTCGGGGAAATTGGACGACAATTGCAGAACCACTTGCATGCGCTCAAACCGGCAACTCGGAAACCTTACCAGAACCCACAGCCTGCAACCCCTTCTGGGGAAAGCGGTGGCACTCCTCTTTTTTAGACTATCCTCCTCGAACTTACACGCTCGCGAACCTGAACTAAGTTGATATATACAATAATGTCCCTTATCACTTCAACCGTGAGTACGGGCCTGCCTTCTCATGATCGTTTTCCCGGTCACACATGTGAGTGACAGTCTAACTAAATACCTTACGTTTTCCGCACCTCTTGTAGGGTAATTTAAACTAGTCCTGCCTATTTTATTTAAGCCGAATAAATACGGTGGCTGTCGTTTGCATTTTTTGAAATTGAAGGTATATAATTCAAGTCAATGCATGCCTCTCAGATTCTTCTCGCAACAGTTTTTCTTACCTGGCTATAAAACGATGGGCTTAATAACGAACATTGGGCAAGGCCAGGAACGAGGCGAAAACTGATATGAACGCAGTGAGGATTGCGTTCTCAAAAATCACACGAAATAACAGTTCGACCGTCGTACCCGACGATGCCCATCTGGTGCTCCACAGCGCGGTGGGAGCCGGCACAGTGACATGCGCGTAACGTAGTTTATTGTGAGACTGGACTTGCGTAGCATTTACCACACTGCCTTCCATCCTCTTTCCCTGCCTGAGCCCGGTGTCAAGAAGAAGGGAGTCAGGAGAGGGCGCAAGTGGCTGGCACGACGTACAAACGCACCTAGTCGTACCCGCATACCCCCTGGTCTACAACAAGCAATTACTTGACCCGAATTTTAGCCAGCAACAACGGGAACATAACAATGGATCAGACAAGTATGATTGGGCAGCTATGCTTAGGACTTGCATACTCAAGTGGGAGCGAAAGCACATCTACCGAGAGGGAAGCAGGTGTCAGGGAATTGCCAGCACACACGGGGCTTCGAGGGTCACGGTTTGCTGGTCAAGGCATAGCAGGTGCTTACATTCAGTCAGTCAGTATCAGTCAGTATATTTGGAGTAAACGACAGAAGCCCTGAAAACTCCATTTAGAGGGTACAGATATAAGGGAAAATAATTAAATTGCAAAGCTTTTGCGTGTAGAAGAATTCATAAATCTAATAATGTAACATAAAGGCGAAAGGGGTATTATATTCGCGAAATAATTGCGAAAAACTTTGTTCTCCTTATTCGGACTTTGAAAATTTCAAATGTGGGCTAAGTTTGACGCACAAAGTAGGATCTGATGAAATCTTGTTAGTAGTATATTTATAGTACTTTCAGTAATCCATTAGATCACGCTTCGGCAGTTCGGGTTGCCTTTCAGCAGGTAAGCATCCGGTTGTCTCTTGAACACGTTCACGGCAGGGGAATTAACAACAAACTCCGGCAAAGAGTTCCATTGGCGAATGACCCTCTGTGAGAAAAAGGAGGAGCGTTGATTTGTGTGGCACAGTTCCCTTTTAAGCTGGTAATCATGTCGTCTGAGATTGGACTTGGGTGCCATTTCAAAAAACGTTTCCCAGTCGACATCCATATTAAGTCCTTTTACCAACTGGAACGCTGCTATGAGGTTACCTCTGTCCTGCCTGTAGTGGAGGGGATAGAGGTTCAAGGCCGTCAGGCGCTGCTCGTACGTGAAGTTTTTGCAGTGCCTGACGGCCTTGAACCTTTATCCCCTCCACTACAGGCAGGACAGAGGTGACCTCATTGCAACGTTCCTTGAATCACACGAATCAGGGATTTAAGGTCAGCAATGTGCATTCCTTATGATTTCGATGCGGATAGTGATTGTATATAGCAACTTCGGGAAGGTCATAATATGTGTGTTTGTGTTGCAGAAGACATTTCCCACTCATTTCGTATACTTTCTCAGAAACCAAATATGTACTTATACTTGTATAGGTACACCAACGGGAGACCAGCCGTAAGCTTCAAATTTAGAAACACATAAACGGCAAGAATGAAAAACTCAGGCTATTTAGCGCACGCAACTAACCGATCGCGCCCATTGTTTTGGACCACAACTTAATCATGCTGGTTTCCTCTAGCTGGCCCCGAATCCACGTTCTTCTTCAGGCTCTATCTGACATTGAATTTCCTATTATGCATATATTTTCCGTCACTCTAAGACCACATATCCATGCCAAATTCTACACTCCCACAAATTAACAACTTCATTCAAACACATTTTATGGAGTTTTCAATTTTATGAACTTATTTGTTATTTATGATAAAAAAAGATCCTTTAAAACCGTATATAATCCCTTTTCCTGAGTATTTGCCTGGAAAGTGAAAAGAAAACATGGTTTAGACATATATGTGTTTTATTTCATAGAATACCCTATTCCGAATCTGCCTGAAGATATGCAGTATATAATTCTAGCAACGTTTCAATGACTGGACGGATCACTGGTAATATTGGTGTTGAAGGATTTATGTTGCGGTGAGGCACGCATTCCATCACCGATTGGTCGAAAAGGGAGTCAAGGCTTAACTAAAGGGATTGAAGCATGTCATCGAGAACTCTTTCAAATTGAACAAAGTAAAGTATTTTCGGGTGTAGAGAAAGAATTATAGTTTGGAGTGCAACTTCGTGTGGCTAGGCCTAATTACGTCCGACAACGTGTGCGCGTTTTAATGACTATAGGCACTAAATTTGCCCAGTTGGGCCAAGTGGTAGATGCACTGGACCAACGCGGGAGCCACATCGGGTTCTGACAGACGTTATCGGATTGCACACCACAAAAATGCTAAAATTTCGCGGTGCGGTGGCATATCCGGTTGCCGGCAGCCTTCGCGCTTACTGGGATCTCTGCCGTCCCCAGTTTCGTTGTTAGTCAAAATCCAGGTCATTTGCTGTGGGGACCAGGGGTTGGGATGGAGCGCTAAGGTGCGGTCATCCAACTGTGCCTTCCTGCCTCTTCGGTATTCTTAGTTCTGTCTTGACACCGGACCCTGGTGGTGAGTGGGGAAGAGAGAGTGTGTTAAATGCTATGCAAGTCTACACTCATTATAAACTAAATCAGGCACAATTCACCGTCGTTGCTCTCGCCTTGCTGTGGAGCACACGGTAGACATTGTCGGAAAAGACGGTCCAACTGTCATATGTACTGAAAATTTTCGATTTTAGCGTTGCTATCAACTGCTACGGTTGGCGGAGCATGCCGCCGTGTGCACATATACGAGGTGCTTGTCTGCTTTTTATGAAAAGGATTTCCGGGATTCCGAATACAGTTCAAAAATTTTCCTTGATATATATTTTTAGACTGTTGACTCACGTATGCTTTCTTTGGTAAAAGCAGTTCGACAAATGTCAAATGAAAGCGACAATAAGGTCCTAAATACATAATCGATGCAATAAAGCATAACTAAAATAACAACTGACAAAAAGAGGAATGAAGGGCAGTACTTTGTTTGTCAGACAAGGGTGGCCATTGAAAGGAGATGTGAAGTGACTGTTACTCAAAAGACTAGTTGTCTGTCATCCGCGGTTTAGTTTACGATGGAACTAATGAACAAGACCAAAGCTCATTACTCGCGGGATAGGAAATGCATTTTCAGAAGAAGAAACGATCGCTGGAACAAGGGCTTTTTTCGCCTGAAGTTTCGGATTCTCACTTGAATCCATCATCAGAGACAATGGCAGAAAAGGGTGACTCGTGCACAGGAAGTTGCAGTGTTTATAGGATGCAGTCGCTATGCTACTGCATACCTATAATAATTAACTGCACTCCCCTTCATCAAGGATTGTTGCCCGCTGGTGCGCTAATTGCTTGATGGCCGGCATGCAAGTTGTTAATTGCCGAAATGTCATAACCCGTGTTGGATGCTGGCATGATGATTGCTCGGCCATCTGGCTCACCGGCTTGCGCGCTCGCTGAGTGGTCAGTTACTTTGGCCAGCCTATGCCTCAGCACGGAATATGGAGTGGGGATGTCGTTGTACTTGTTGATAGATTGAGGTCCCGTGAACCATGACTCAGGCAACTCGCGGCTCACGCAATTATCCCCTCTCGCGAGAATTTCGGCCTCATGGAACTTGAATGTGTGGCCGGGTCTCGTCGAATGGGCCGCGATCTGAGTGTTGGCGTTATTTCTCCATACCACTACCGCTTCTTCGGAATTTCGCGTTCGGAGCAGTCTTATAGTTTCTCCGACGTAGTTGCTTTGTCCGCAACTGCACCAGATCCGGTAAACGACTCCAGATGTTTCTTGCCGTGGCAGTGGGTCTTTTTGTCTCATTACCTGACGCCTCATGGTGGCCTTCGCTCTGTGTGCAACTCCAACCCCAAGTGGTGCAAGACGGCGGCTATCTGCTTCGGAGACTTTCGTGATGTACGCTCCAAACGCGAATGTTGCAGTGAGGCACGCATTTCATCACCGATTGGTCGAAAAGGGAGTCAAGGCTTAACTAAAGGAATTGAAGCCTGTCATCGAGAACTCCTTCAAATTGAACAAAGTAAAGTATTTTCGGGTGTAGAGAAAGAATTATAGTTCGGAGTGCAACTTCGTGTGGCTAGGCCTAATTACGTTCGGCAACGTGTGCGCGTTTTAGTGACTACATGCACTAAATTTGCCCAGTTGTGCCCCGTGGTAGATGCGCTGGACCAACGCGGGCGGGGGGATCACATCTGATTCTGGCAGACTTTATGGAATTGCACACCATAAAAAATGCAAAAAGTTCTGAGTGCTTTAGCAGACCAGGTTGACGGCAGCCATCGCGCACACTAGAATCAATGGCGTTCCCCAATTGTTGTTGTTGGTAAAAAAACTAATCATTTGCTGCGTGGGCAAGAGGGTGTGGAACGGAGCGTCAAGGTGCGGGCACGATCATGCCATCCACCTCTACCCTCCCACGCCTCCGGTCTTCTTGACTCTGTCTTGAAACCGGGCCCTGGTAGGGAGTGGGGAAGATAGAGTGCGGTAAATGCTATGCAAGTCTACACTTACTATAAACTAAATCACGCACAATTTACCGTTCCTGCTGTCACCTTGCTGTGGAGTACACGGCGAAACTTATCGGAAAAGACGGTCGAACTGTCGTGTACGCCAAATACCTGCTCCCTCCCCGCGTCCGGCCTTCTCGACTCTGTCTTGACACTGGGTCCAAGTGGGGAGAGGGGAAGAGAGAGAGAGTGGTGGACGCTGCGCAGTTTCACTCTCGTTATCAAATAATTGACGCACAAGTCACCGTTCCTGCTACGCCCGGCGGAGTAGCACAATATGGACATGGTCTGAATTGATGATGCATAGTCGATGTATTTAAGCATAACTAAAATGTCAACTGGCAAAAAGATGATTGAAGGGCAGAGCTTTACTTGGTGAAATTGATGATCAAGACTAACGTTCATCACGCGCGCGATAGGAAATGCAGTTTCAGCCAAGACCGCGTTTCAGTTAGGACTCCTTTAGCCTGTGGAATCTGCAAGGTAGTTTGTCAATTTGTCACCACGTCACTTGCGCAAATGCATTTGTTTCCTGGCCACTTATGCCTCCACAAGGTCTACTTTGGAGGTGCACAAGTCGCTTCATGGGTTTCTTTCTATCTGATGTCAACTTTTTGCGAAACCTACAGCGGGTGTAGTATAATGCACTGGAAACGAAGCCAGCGTACGATAGCTGGCACGATTAACGCAGTATGTCAGCATTCAGGGCATGCGGATTTCACGAAACTTACGGCAGCTAGTGTGTCTCGTGAAATGTTAACCTGAAAGGTGCTTTTATTAGAAAGGATTATTCAAGTAAGTTTATAACACAGATAATCGTACATCAATATCTTGACTTATAATAGGAATTTCGGATCCCACCTTTTAAAAGCGCTTCCCTCTGACCTCATACGAAAGCCGTATCCGCTTAAGGGAAAATTTAAGCAATATAAATTTTGCCACCAATTTACGACGACCTCATGTATTAACAATTGATTTAAGGAAAACTTGTATGATAGGCATTCGTTCATGTGCCCATTTGGTGGTAAATTATGTATCATTTAAATCTTATTCCAGAGAAAAATGTCTCTTTTATTTCGAAGAAATGTTCCAATGCTCGAATAATTTCGAAATCGATCCGTTGTTGAATCCACGCTTAGATATTTCAAATTACATATCATGTGATTTCAATGGCAAGAAAAATCACATATTTATCTGTGCTATTGAGTAGATAGCACATAGAGTTCACAACCGTTTGTAACAGATGTGGGTTTGTGGTATGAGCCATAAGCAGCAGTAATCAACCGACAGACATGACGCCATCGGAACGGATATCGTATGGTCCTAACAGTCTCATAAGTACATGCTGTTAACAACAGAAGTCAGCTCTTCTGTAAGCATAACATCTAGCACAACGTAATTTCATAGCGAAGGAAAACAAGAAATAACATTTGTGTACATATTTTGAATATACCCTACCGGCACATGACCCATTCGTTTGGAGGAGGCTAGGTGTGGCCTGACCCCACCTCCATTAAATCGCTACTGACGACTATCCTAGAAAGCACAGGACGCAATCATGCGTGAATTCATTCATTAATGTAGGTTAATTAACCTGAAAGATGCACGGCTTCTTTAATGAAAGTCCACTTTACTCCTATGTAAAAGGGTAACAATATCCTCTCTAAATAGATCAGAAGTGAAGTGATTGCCACTCAAACAACTATCTGTTTGTGATCTGCTGTTTAGTTTAGGATGGAATTGATGGTAAGGTGCGATTATGTAGCCCCACCTGATCTGCACAATACTGTTGGTTTGGGGTACAGGGTTAGAAATCTTGGCAAGGGGTTAGTGTGAGGGGTTAAAGCAGCCATTTCTCAACCACTCAAATTACAACCGCGCATACCCAATAGCATTTTTAATGCAAATACTTAACCTCGTCACCCGTGTATTCCCCAGGCCACACCTCTAAAAACCCCGTTACCGCCCATCCGGTATTACACGTGGCTGGGGTTTGTTTACTTCAGATGGGGCTCCCTAACCACATGTAACTGAATTGATAAACCGGACTGACGTTCATCCCTCACAGGATTAGAAGCCCTTTCATTCGAGACTATGTTTCGGTCAGGACTCGTTTAGCTTGTGAAATCTGCAAGGCAATTTGTCGATTGGTCACCCAGTCAACTGCGCAAAGGCATTTGTTTCTGGGCCAGCTATGCCCCCACAAGGTCTGCTTAGACAGGAAAAACAAAATTGTTAACTCGGCAGGGTACTTCAAGGTCTTTTGGTCAATATGTTACTATTTCACAACAGAATCATGTGGGCTTCTGTTTCGGAAACGTGCTGAAATATAGCCACAAGTCAACAAACTACATTCAATACTATGATTGTACATGCTCTTTTCGAATGTGTAATAGCTTGTCTTTTGCAGAACATAGGACAATGCCAACAGCCGTGCCGATGGGGCCTTTGGATGTTTGTAAGGCGTTTTATAGGTTCGATCCTGCCTGATGTCAGTATTCACGGCCTGTAGATTTCGTGAAACCCATAGCAGGTGATATTTCTCTTGAGATATTGTCCTGAAAGATGTTTCTACTAAAAAGGATTACTCAAGTAAGATTATAATACAGATAATCGTCAATTGGATTTTGAAATATAGTAGGAATGGCGGATCTCACCTTTAGAAAGTGTTTCTTTTGCCATATAATAAGGCTGTATCTTTGTCGGTAATAGCATTCTGCCAATGCAAATTTTACCACCAATTTGCGATGATCTCATGTAGTAAAATTGTCTAAAAAGAAAATTTGTATAAAAGGTAACACTTCTTGTACTCATTTGATAGTAAATTATGTATCGTTCAAGTTTCATTCTAGAGAAAATGATCCCTTTCTATTTCGAAAAAGTGTTCCAATGCTCGAATAATTTTGAACCTGAGCCGCTGTTGTATTCGCGCATAGATATTTCGAACTACATATCACGTGCTTTCAAGGCAAATGAAATTACATATTTATCTGTGCTATTGAGGAAATAGTACATAGAGTTTACAAAATTGTTAAACATATGTGGACATGTGGTATAAGCCATAGGCAGCATTGATCAACAGACAGACATGACGCCATCCGAATGGATATCTTATAGTCACAACAGTCTCATAAATGCAAGTTCTTTACAACAGGAGACAGCTCTTCCGTGAGCACGACACTTAAATCCAACGCATTGATCTGGCGAAGGAAAACATGAAATAACATTTGTGTACATATTTTGTGAAGTATATTTGAATATACTCTGCCGACCAATGACCCATTCATTTGGAGGGGGCTGGGTAGGGCCTGATCCCACCTCCGTTAAATCGGTACTGCCGACTACCCTAGAAAGAACAGGACGCGTCCATGCCTGAATTCATCCATTAATTTAAGTTAATTAACCTGAAATATGCAGTTCTCCTTTGATAAAAGTCCACTATAAGTCTATGTAAAAGGGCCACAATTTCCTCCACTGGCAGATTTGCCACCAAATGTGCGGTCATAATGCATATACGCATTACATGTCGTTTATTCCTCTCTGCAGGAAGTAAAAACGAGACTTTATTAGTATGGATATCATCGGAGCGCCATATACAATCACTTTAAACGTGACATGCGTACTTTCTATGCCGCAATTGAAGAACCGAATTTTACGATTCCGTCGAAATCTTCAGTGGTGGCCAACAAATCGCCAGGACGGCAAATGTCTGAACTGAGCTGAGAAGTATGTACGGGTAGGTTTTCCAATTATTTAAATGATTATGGACCCCTGGATCTGCGAAAATCTTGTAAAAATTGAACACAGTTAGAGGCAGATGCTTTTTGGTGGACTTGCAAGAATTCAACCTGAAGGCGAAAATGCCACTTTCGATGACCAAGATGCTGTTTGCAGCCCTACCAACCAGAGATACTTAGCAACTCACGGACGCTATTGCAAGAGCGTCAAACTTGCATTATCACGCCCCTAAACGATGGAAGCTCTGTCCGTTGAGGAATTAGACAAGATCTGCCCAATGAAATAAACCCACGGCGGCAACGGTATTTCCCGAAATGCGCTTTCAAATGCACTTTGACGGAATGAAGGTCTTCTAAGTGCCTAGGCGGTGTGTGTGGCCGATATGTGGTTGTATTAGCCACCCGGTTGTTAGGCAATCCTTCGTTTTCGGCACATTCTGCGGTTCTGGCAATGCTGAAGCATCGGACGACCACCTGGGTGACTGCGTAGAGAAACTCAAGGACTTCATGACTAATGACCCCGCAAGCAGGGGTGGTTAGGCGGGGCATCGAGACTTCATTGAAAACAATCATACTGCACGAGCAGTCATTTTTACCGAGTGCGATTTTACTTTGCGGCGGGAAAGAAACTCATTCAAAAGACCGCATTACGCCGTGACTGAACCATCTTGGAATTGTGCAGCGTGATAGTAACTAAAATAAATATGTAGGTAATATATAAGCCACCTTTTTAGTTAAAAAAGATTTTAGAATTCTGGCTAAAAGTTTACATGACACGACATCTTCACATTTTTCATACGCTGTTATAACAAAAATGCAGTAATCATACCACCACTTTCCATGACTGCTTCTGAATGTCAGAAACACTACTTCGGCAAGGTAAAACTGAATACGTTTGACTCATTTTCTACTAAAATAGTCATGAAACATGCGCCTTTTCGACCTGAGCATTGTTCATTTTCCATAGATGTGTGCTCGGTTCTCCAGCGTCGCCTTATCAAATACTTAAAAATGGCAGGTACATTTCAGACCATTCCGCCTTAAATTATCAAATAAATTGCTAAATGCGTGCGGCAGGCATATAGTGAATACTGTTGGTTGGGAGTAAACAGTAGAGGTTCAAAGAACGAAGTGCTGGTAAAGGAGAAAGGACCTGGGCGACCGTTTTTACGTTATTATTTGTGGTCGGGGAGTTATCCTTTAACCCCAGGCTTGCAGGACGTGGGGTTCGAACTTGGATTGTTTGGTCAAGGAGAGTTACTAAGTCAGACGCTCTGCAGGTTAACCAGGGGTCCGTTTTCTCTGTAAAAAATAGAGGAAGTATGCGTTACGCAGACGTTGTACAACGATTGTACAAATCTCGCATGCGTGGCGTGCCTCCTCTTGGGTTTGAGGCCTACTTTGTGCGATGCAAGCAATACGGCTTGAAATCAACCCTATTTTTGATGCTGCCACGTCGGGTATTTTGTTTTACCAATGATAGCTATCTTCTAGTCCAATGAAGCCTGCATGACTTTGCTTGGTATGTTCTGAGCACTGCACACTTTACAAATCCACATGTCACATCATCTACTCTCACAGCGCACACTTGCGACAGTTCGATGCAATTAATATCATTTTCAGCACATTTCTTTGGACTTGCACTATGCGTTTACGGCTGCATGAAATCTGCGGGTAATTTTTTTTCACATGTTTGAGATCTACGAACATTAAAGAACTCGTTGTAATTGCAACTTTTCACAACAGGTGAATATCTCCCATCCTAAATACAACAGTAGGCGTCACACGCATTTTTTGCATATATGTACATAAAATACGTTAGCCGCTCATTAAGAGTGCAACAGGCTATACACAGACAGCTGTTTCACGGTCGTTAGCGATAATCAGTACGTCATAGGCCTTATGAAGTGAGGTATATAAACATTTCTGGTAGGCGTGCGACCCTCATCGTTGTGGTTAGGATCTCACTCGATCCCATACTGCCCGCCCGCCAGCTTGCTGCTGGCAACAACGAAGGTTGTGCCATAGAACACATACCGCATACAACCTGGAAGCAGCTCACTTAAAGTGCGACAAGCCAGATGCAAAAAATCGTTTTACGCTCGTTATTGTGATATATATATGTTTTCGAAGAAGTAAATCGCCGACAAATTAATTGACGACTCAAATGACCATTTCTAGCCAGTTTGTCTCAACATACGTTTAGGGACATCTATATTTCGGACACGATTTCAGTGGTTATTGGGCGTTAAGTTCCTACTTCTACCGGATATGCTTTCCTTACTAACAAGTAGAATGTTTTACCTTGTGAGTACGACCGTTTTGAGGTAAATTAAAAGTGCAGATGCTCGTCTACTACGGTGGAAATTAGGACGAATAATTTGGGGTCGTTATTGGTTTAAAATAAGTTTGCTAGTTATGTAAATGGGTCTGAATACAAACAACATTATAGGGAACATCTATGTTTGAATAATTTGGCAATTTGATTTCAATCGTCTGTAGGCAAAGTTCGACCTACATTTAAGAACAGACTGTTTGAAAGTAGGAATATAGTCTCAGATGTGCAATGATACGCGACAGAAATAAAAACTAATACGTCCATCCAAATAATTCGAAATA
This sequence comes from Spirometra erinaceieuropaei, assembly GCA_902702965.1. Classification (NCBI taxonomy): domain Eukaryota; kingdom Metazoa; phylum Platyhelminthes; class Cestoda; order Diphyllobothriidea; family Diphyllobothriidae; genus Spirometra; species Spirometra erinaceieuropaei. Next base: position 614,209 of record CACRXP010000315.1, read on the forward strand.
AGTGTGCTCATTTTGCCTGAATGACATGAACTGTCATCATAGATATGGAACTGATAGGTCATTTTGAACTCTTTATGAAATCGGCATGTTTTGCACACACACACATACAAACACGACAGTTCGACCGTCGCATACGACGATGTCCACCGTATGCTCCACAGCAGGGTGGGGCAAGGACGGTGACTTGCGTCGGGTTTGTGGTGCCGGTAGACTTACACTGCATCTACCACGTTCTCTCCCCCTCTCCCGCCTGAACCCGGTGTAAAGACAGAGTCAAGAAGACCGGAGACAGGGAAGGGCGCAGGCGGAAGGCATGGTCGAGCCCGCATCATACCATTCCACTCCACACTTCCTGGTCCACACAACAAAGAACCAGGTTTTTGACCAACGACATCAGAGAATGGAGGCTGACACGGCCGGAGAAACCGCACCTAGGCGTACCGCCAACGCCCGCCTTGGATCCCACACAGTTCGAGTGCCATAAAGGCTGCATTGAGAAGGAAACATTACAGCCTGACTCTCAGACCACCAGCCGGCCATTCCACAACTACAGCACACACAACACTGGGCCGACTGCAAGGTCAAAGTTATCCCGTCAGTTGGCAACCTTCCAAGCCACGGCTTTTAGCGCACCGTGATAGTTTCAAGCGCGTCAGTTTGTTTATAGTGAGGAAAATAAGCTGAATCGTCGACCTCACTCTCCCATCCCATTCCCGTACCTCAGCCACCGTCCAAGCTGGTCAGCTAACTGCAGTGGGGAATAGGCGCGGTGGCTGGCATATTCTATCGACCAGGTCTGCGCGCGCCACAAGCACGACCTGGCCCCCAATACACACAAACATCAGCATTTTACACAACAGGGGTTGAGCGGCGTATCTCTCACATGCATGACAGTGCCGTAGAAGGAGCTGTATCGACCCGGCCCCAGCCCACCAGCCCGCCACTCCACACAAACACACACAACTGGGCGGACTGCGTGGACTGAGTTGGAGCGTCAATAAGCAGCCTTCTTATCCACCACGCTTGACGTGTCGGGATAGTCTCAGGCTCGAGTCTCTCATGCAACAGGAGCCACATGGAGACCAAGTCGAGACGCACACTTCCCAATTGCCTAGGAGGTGGCAGTTGGGTGCTTGCGGTGGGTGATGGTGATGAGCGTTGAGATGGCGGTGATGGAGGATGTGATGGTTTGGTGCAGCCGGCGGTTGTCTACCGCAGGTTTTCGTGGATGCGCATGTGGCTGAATAGATCCATGCGGTGCGTGAATGTGCGGGGACAGTGAGGGCAATGGAAGCGGATGCGGTGGGTGTTGGTGGGTGCTTCAGGCACTGGTTCGCCAGTATCTGTGCGATGGATTCGCAAGTGACCAACCAGGCCGATGTGTGAGGTGAAGGTGCGGTCGCCGTTAGGGCATGTGTAATCCTGGTCTTCAGCTCTCGTGTCGACGGTGGTGGCGTTGATGTTAAGGAGGTGTCAGGATTGTGTGCAGTGTTGATGTGCGTGGCAGGCGCCACAACGACAGGCGTTGGAGCAACGGAGGATAAGGAGGAGCAGGAGATGGAGGAAGAAGAAGGGGAGGAGGAAGAGGGGGAGGAGCAGGAGGAGGAGGAGGATAAAAGTGGCGGTCTAGGAGAGCGGTTAGTTGTAATTGGCGGCGGGAAAGACGAGGAAATGTTGGGCGGAAGGACGACGGTTGGTGCGGTCCGAGTGGTGTGGTTGATCTGGAGGTGTCCAACAAGCCCAATTCGTGCCCGGAATGTACGTTGACACATTGGAGGCAGTTGCGCGTTGGCATTGCGAGGTGTGCGCAGCTGGGACTTGCGTGCTTCACGTTTGGCTTTGGCAGCCGTGATGCGGCTGGCTTCGTAGATCGCAGCACCTGTCTTCACTGACCTTCTCCAGGTCGGTCGGTCGATTGCGGGCGAGGTCTTCCCAGTTGCTTGGGTTAATTTTCAGACATTTCAGGGAGGACTTCAGAGTATCATTGTAGCGGCAGATTTAGCCTTCCTGGCGGCGGGAACCCTTGGCGACGTCTCCGTAGAAGAGTCGTTTGGGTAGCCGCTCATCATCCATCCGCACGAGATGGCCGCTCCAGCGCAGCCGCAGTTGTCTCAGCATGGTTTTGCTGCTGAAGATTCCAGTTCCCTCTAGTACATCCGTTTCGGGGATTCGATCCCGCCATCTCAGCCTGAGGATGCGACGAAGACAACTGAGATGGACGTGGTTGAGTCGGCATGCCTGTTTCGTGTACACCGTCCAAGTCTCTGCTCCGTGCAACAGCGTCGTGAGGGTGACGGCCGTGTAAATCTTTAGCTTCTTGCTGAGCTGGAGACCATGACGATTCCAAACTATGCTTTGAAGGCGGCCGAAGGCTTTACTGACCTTCGAGATACTGTGGGCAATTTCATCATTGATTTTCGTGCTGCGGTAGAGGGTACTGCCCAGGTACGGTAAGTTCTCCACCACTTGCAGTTGGGTTCTGTTCATGCTAATTTGTTGTACATTGTGGGGAGGGGCTTTTTGGGTGGCCGTTGAGGCATGACCACCGTCTTCTCCGTGTTGATGACGAGACCGAAGTTCTCGCAGGCGGCGGAGAAGAGGTCCATGCGACTTTGCATGTCCTCTTCCGAGGTGGTGTTGAGGCCGCAGTCATCGGCGAAGAGAAGTTCAAGAACTGTGGTTGTGGATACGCGCGATTTGAAGTGCATCTGCCGTTGATTGAGGAGGTGGCCGTCCGTCCTGTAGGCGATGCGGATCCCCGGACGTTCATCACGGTAGACATCCACCAACATGGCAGAGAACATAAGACTGAAGAGTATGGGCGTCAGGACGCAGCCCTGCTTCACTCCGTTGGTCACTGTAAATGCCACTGAGACAGCCCCGTTGTCCGTGACTCTCGCCATCATGTCCTCGTGGAGCTGACACACCATCTGAATGAATCCCTCGAGACAGCCAAATTTCTGCATGATCTTCCACAGTCTTTCATGATTCACCGTATCGAAGGCTTTCGTCAGATCCACTAAGGTAGAGTACAGATGGGTCCGCATCTCTTGGCACTTCTCCTGAAGTTGACGGGCGGCGAAGATCATGTCCGTGGTCACGCGATGACAACGGAAGCCGCACTTGCTTTCCGGCAGAAGATCCTGTTCTAGGTGATTATTCAGGCGATTGAGGAGGATACGATCGGTGATTTTGTCCCGGCTATGTTCAGCAAAGAGATGCCTCGGGGGTTTTCGCAGAGCTGGCGGTTTCCTTCCAGCTTGTATAGGTGCACGATGGTTGCGTCTTTAAAATCTGGCGAGACTTTACCTTGACGCCACACCTCCTGGAAAAGCGCAGTCACACACACGCATACGTGTGCGGGACATAAAATTAAACTAGGAAGCTGGGCTATCTACGGATGACTCAAACTTAGAAATATGTGGACCATTCAAAACAATGCAAATAATATCAAGCTTTCTCACTTATGATGCTTAAGAAACATTGGAAAACTAGCCCATACTTGACTAACCACAGCGTTTGTTAAAGCTTACGTGAAGAGTTATTTTCGGCTTTTCTAATAATTACTAACAATCAATTCCATGTAATGCCAAGAAATGGCAAGCATTCTGCGAGAACTCACTTGATTTCCGAAGTCTTTATTAGAAGCCGAATTTCTAGGGTTTTTGACCGCACTGCAAAAGCAATAGGCAATACCGTACGCTGTCCCGGACACAGTCACTCACTAAACATAGAATATACTTATATGACCTCTTGAATTCATAAAATACCTGTGTTTTATGCCAAATGGCGTAAGGTTCCTAAGTTACGAGCTTGTGAGTCAACAGAAGATGTTCTGAAGGCCGTCACTGTGGGTCGCTTGCATTACGAATACACCTGAAACCATTGTTCTCGGCAGATATTCGGGTCCTGGTTTTCATTACTTTATTTCTCCGCCGTTTGGCACTGTGGTCACTCACCTGTGATTTATTAAGTTAAAGTTTCATTACTTGCAGCGTGTCATGTATTTAGTTGCAAAATCATAGTCTACTCGCTTGTAGAGGAATTGGACTGCAAAAATGACGGCACAGACATGCAGCACCTACTACGCCATATTTCGTCACTCCGTTTGGATATTTATCATAAAGGTGATACATTCACACGGTTCACAATAGATCCTTCCAAAGATCCTCTCATGGGCGATTGTAAACCTGAGGACACCCATCCTATGCTGAATACAAACATTACCTGTACTATTCAATTTGAAGCTGTTGCATGTAATTTGGAGCTTTGGGTATGTTTATTGATAAATCTTGTATGAGTGTTCAGGTGTAAGTGTTCCTGACTCATTATTATAAACGCAAATTTCGAATGAGTGGACTCAGATCTGATCGTTAAAATGTTATGCATAAAAAAGTAATGGATTCGTCAGAATCTTATATGTCCTTTTAGGCCTCCCTGTTGCTATGTTTCAGCTTAATATAAATTTTGGAGACTTTTGATGGAAAAGCATACACTCAAACACGATTTGTTTTGCGTGATTCTTTTCCCCGCATTTTGCAAAGTTTTCCAATTTTAATCCTTAGTAATATTGTGTTACTGAAGCCTTTGTTCTGCCCCAATAGGGAACGATCGGAGCAACCAATCAGTCAGTCATTACGCAACACCTGCATCTCGAATTAGAGCACGTGAATGCCGTGGCTACTTTTGAGCGTCGTGTAGAACGAGGTTGCATCTGGAATGTCTCTCGGCTGCGTCTTCTCAGCCTATTCTTCCACCATCTAGAAGCAGTCGTTCAAATCGCACTTGCGAAAAGGACAGAGATCTCCCGGACTTCTTGGGTCAATGCGTCGATAGCGAAACTGCCAATGTATACAAAGGAATTATTTGAAATCAGCCAATTACCCGGTTGTGCTTCCCAATCGCTGAGAGGCCGTGCTTCACGAAGAAACTATTTGTCTTGTTTGAAAACACGAAACTAAGTTTGGAAGTACTGTGCTAAATACATGATATGAGAGATGGGTGTGTATGAGCAGAATGTTATGGTCGCTGGGTTTCTATGACTTTCAGGGGGAAATCTGAAATATAAGGAAAGCAGGAGTCGTCTACTTAGTCGGGTTAGGGTTTTTTGAACGCTTGATAAAACGAACTGTTATATGTCATAACTTCACAAAATGAGCTGTTAAATGACATAACTAGGATGCATGAGATGCCCTATTTGTGGACGTGACGTTTGTCGTCAGCGTCGCGTAAGTAACTTCTTGCCACCCAATAAAAATCATCTACTGCGCAATTACTACTTAAACGAGTGAACTATGACCTGATTAATTACTTGGGAGAGCAATGAATTTCGTTTTACTGCCTGGTTGAAGTGAGATCTCCAGATCGTTTGCAGATATAAGAAAAATGTGTCGAACAGTTGGCCTTCCAGACGTCTTAGAGTCGAAGATAATCTGGTGGTTGTGCTGGGAAGAGTCGGTTATATGCCAACATTAGTACATTGGTGTCAGAAAAGTGTTCTCCCTCCGACATTACCGAGTCTAACTGATGTCTCTCCAAACAGTTTACTTAGAATAATCACGATGGGCTAGCATGTCCCAACCGTATTAAGAAGAAAACTCTTCACTGCTGTCTATATATAAGCAGTTTGTTACTACCGACAAAGACAAGGGAGACTGGAATGGCAATTTTTGGCTTATTCGCCGCCGTAAGCCCATCATACGCCACCCCGAAGTGTGGTGCACCCGAGGCTCCTGAGCGCCTCCTGCCACCATACATATATATATTTGCCTTGATTAATTTCCGAGGCAATTAATGCCCGAACTTGGAGTAAATCCTTCAGAACAGACCTTCTTAGGCATTGTCCGAAATTTAGTATGAATATTCGAGCTGAAATTCATCAGCTACTGCGGCATAAGATCGACGAAACACGCGTGTCTGGACTTTTAGCTAATACCTATGTTGTTAGTACGGTAAGTAATTACACAACTGTATAAATACATACATACATACATTGTACATATGAACTCAAGAATAAGGCACACTGATTTATTGGCCTCCAAAAGCAAGCAAGTGTCCTATGGGTGACAGGGGTCAGGAACAGGCAATAATCTCTGGCGGTCGACCTGGTGGAGGACAGTGAAGACAGGCGATGCGATCTATGAAGCCAACCGCATCGCCGCTGCCAAAGTCAAACGCGGAGCACGCAGATCACAGCTACGCGCAAACAGCAACGCCGACGCACAACCACTCCCAACCTGTCCTCGATGCCAACGAACATTCCGGGCACGAAGTGGACTTATTGGACACCTTCGGACTAACTGCACCTCTGGGACCGCACCAACCGTCGTCCCTCCGCCCGCCTCTTCCTCGTACGCTCCGTCGCCAACTAACTCTGACTACTCTTCTGAACCCCTAGTTCAATCCTCTTCCTCCACCTCCTCCTCCTCTTCCTCCTCCTCCTCCTCCTCCTCCTCCTCCTGCACTGCCCCAACGAAGGCCGCTCTGGCGGCCGTCACGCACAACAGCATCACACAAAAATTCGACGTCGCCTGATGCAACCTAAGGATCTATTGTCACTGGCTGTGGGAGAAACCGAGCGGAAATTGCAGCCTCGTCTACAAGAGCACAAATGGGCCACTTGAAAGTGAGGCCCTAACTCTTAACTAGCAACACACATTAAAAAACTGGGCATACTTTCGATCTCCAAAGAGCTACCTTCGTAGGCCTGGACAACACAAAAGCAGAACGGTTAACTTTCGAGGCTCAGTACTCCGATGTCCACTCTATCAACCGGCATCTGGACTTTCCTTCAACTTACAAAATCCTACGTCATCACAATTATAGCGCTCAGGACCAAACAAACACACTGGAATTAAAAAGGCCATACGGAGACAGCTCGACGGTGAGTTTACTCCATGAGAAAGACAAAGAACCGCCAGACCGACAACCCGAAAAATGTTCAATCATCTTCCTCCCGCCCTGGCGGAGAGGTGAATCACGGGACACGCAGGCAAAACGTCCGTCAACTATTCCCCGAGAGGCCGAGGCAGCGAGAGGAGAGATAAAGCGATCAGAATGAGGCAACCAACGTGAGTTGAAAGTTTTGATTTCTGATCGATTACGGGCATTTTACGCTTTGACAATGGACAGCCGACCAGCCCTTTTCGAAACGTCAGCATCTAAATAAAGCCGTCCAGGCGAGCCCACATTTTTTCTTCAAATCGCCAAGCCGGATATCTCAAGTTTTCTAATCTGAAAACCCTAATGTAATTATTACTTTATTAATAAACGGATGCCAGGACGAGCAAAAAATAAAAAAGGAAATGGTGTTCGTTTTATTGAAGAACATTCAAAAAATCGGAGGAAGGCAGTCTTCAAAGAAGTAATTTAATTCAAGTCTGCACTTCAGGTTGACGTGCTCTGATTCTTGTTTAAACAAAAAGGTATTAGGAACAGCTCAACGTATATGACCTTTTTGTCGGAATGCAAATCTTTTGGAGAATCGGCATTTTATGTAGAAATCACTTACGATTGTTAACGTCATCCGATAATAACTTCTTTCAAGCCACACGTTCTTTATAATTTAAAGACAATAAGTATGTTTGACATGTATATTCACCCTTATAGAACACTTTTGCTTTACTAGGCGATTTGAGTATTTGTGTCTTGCAGAGAAGATTCACAATCTATGGGCCATTTTTCATAGTGTACGCACTAAAATGAAAAGGATTTTAACGTGTTTGCTTAGTACACAAACAGTTAACTAACGGTGGATTTTTTCGAGGACTATCCATGCGTAAAAAAGAATGCAGGCGCGAAACAAAAACCTTTGCAATAAATTCTGACTGCAGGTATTGAACCAGACAGCAGCGGGTCTCATTAACAACTTGCTCTTTTAATTCCTCGATATAATTTTAAATGCATACTTCTTAGTGCTTGTTTTGAATATAAGGAATTAAGAAGATTAACAAAATCCGCATCTGTTGTCCAAACAGGAAACAAGGCAACTATCCAAACCAAATATCATCCGGCGGGAAATCAGCGCTCAAAAATAACATTAACTGTAGCAATCCTTATCCGTCATTGTTTCTGATGATCGGATCGAGCGTGGATCCGAAACGTCCGTCGAATAGTGCTCTTTTCCAGCTATTGCTTTTACCTCTCATTAATTAACCATACTGAAAGTTGGGCCTGTTGTGCACATCAGAGACGGCGGTACAACTTCCGCTCCCTTAGCTGGTAAACGTGTCCCGGATATTAGTGACCCGTGCCTCGCGGTCACAAAGCCAAAATATCGGTGACGCTAATCTGTCCCACGTCCCTTGCAGCAGATTAACGCAATGATCAGTAAGAAAAACTGATACCACCGTATAAATTATGTCTATAATATTGAGCAATGACTAGGAGGATGCCGTCTTCCATTTTACAAAGGATATTTAAGATTTACTTCAACCATTATGGATGGCGTGCTTCTTATCCCGCTAGGATGCCTGATTCAGGAACGAAGTCAGATATAAATAAAGAGGGAAAGAAGCTGCAATTAGCTGGAAATTGACTGGACCGCTACGGACAATGTTTACCAGAGCGGAATGCCTGCTTCTAGAAACTGCTCCAGACGTAAATAAAATGTAGGTCAAAAGCCACAGAGGGGACATCGTGCATAATCGACATTCAGTCTATCTGAGGTCAAGTCACAACCTTATTTGATAGACTTGCGTTGTTGAAAAGATAAAGTAACAAATCTGGGGTAAAATATGATGCCCTAGCTAAACTTTTGCATGAGCTGAAGCCCCTTCGGTAAATGTTACTCAGTAGAGGTCAACTTCAGTCAAGTGAACAATCGAGCGACTATACCATCGTGTGATCCACAGCAGGGTGAAGGTAGGAACGGTGAGTGACGTGTGATAGTGATAGTAAACCTGTGCGGCATCTACAGCACTCTCTCCTTCTCCTCCTTCTCCATCTGGATCCGCTTTCAAAAGAGGGACAATAAGACCGGAGACGGGAGAGGGCGCAGGCGCCTGGCGTGATGTAGACCCCCACCAACGCGTGCAACCACCACCACCACCTCTACACCCCCTGATCTCCAACGTGCACTGTCCAGAAATTCATGCATCAAATGTATGCACCTCGGATCAAGCTCCTGAGTTGTTTCAGCGCATCTACCGCGTGACCCATTTAAGGGGAAACGTGCGAACAACGAGTTACGTTGATAAGATCGCCTCATTTTTACGACCACATTAAACTGAAAAACATGCATACATCATCAGTTTTTGATTTCCGCATAAAACCCGTGCCACGCCACAACAATGACTGTCACTACTAATAACCCACTAACCACATACACCTACCTTCGTAGCTGAAAGATTTTAATATGTTTTGTTTTTATGTTATGTTGTGTGTTATGTGTTATGTATGTGTGCAGTCTTCTTAATACATATTTACTCTGGATATGAGAAGGATATATACGCCATATTTACACCTGAATATGATGCTTTCATCCCAGAAAAACTAAGCGGCATCCGGCACTCTTCTGTGCTTTTGATCGATTGAAGAATTCAATAAACGTGGTTTGCGTTCACTACATATAATTCCATGTCATAATAATAAACAACGCTACACTTAGCAGTAGGGATTGCCTTCTCGTAGTCATTACCTACTGAATCAGTGTGGGTGAGGATAAGTCCCATTTTAACAAATCGACAGAGTGAGAAGTAAGAAATGTGGAGAACTATTCGTGATTTGGTTGGAGGAAGGTTAATCGCAGTTTGCTCTCTCCCACTAGGCCTGTGATCGTACCACTCGTTTGTATTTGTACTGTGACGACTATTGGCCCATCGGAGATTCCTACGCGAGTACAGACCCGTTATGCTAAGTTCGAATGTCCATGCAAGCTCGTATCCATCTGGTATTGAATAGCGATGAGACCGGAGCGACTAATTGTAATTGTTTCAGCATTCTCAAGTCCCACTGACACTAGTTTCTGCTACACTTTATTCAAACGCTCACCCCACAGTTCGCTACATAAAGCCTCCCGCCCTTGCTTTGTGGATGTGGAAGCATGTGAACGTGAAAAGACATCTTAAATATGCATCTAAAACGTCTTATGCCATGATTGGTCTCCATGCTTTTTCCAAATGCACTATTGCTTCTCCATAGAACGTTAATCAAACGAAGGGGCCTTCGATCTACGATTTATTGCACAGTTGTTATTAATTTATTAAATATCTTCTTGCAGCCTAATTTGTCAGCATACCCGTTGTTCCTGCAGTGTATGCTTGATTTACTCAGTTCAACACATAATGCCGGCTGGGCAAAGAACCAAGTACGCGTCGGTAAGGGAATTTGCCGTGTATGCGACCAGACCTTCATCTACCTAGAGTCTATTTAACATGATCGGTTGTAGTGCCTACATACCAAAACGCCAGAAATGGAAAATCACCCGTGATTTTCGAGTGTGGTAGTGAGTGACACGCAGAACAAATGAACTACTTAGGTTTAAATCATTGGTCACTATAAATATATACACTCTCCAGCGCTTTGGCACAAAATCGCTTTTTATGCAAAATCGGCGGAATCCGACTCTGTGGTATGACGATTGCAGCACTAGCGAAAACACACAAGGCATCCCGTTTTCCGATAAGTTACTGAACCCTTTCCCACTAATAGTGCTCTAGCACATTTTTTAGGATCGCATTATTTTCTACTGTATATTGCGCAGTGTTGCATTTAGAGCAGCTATACATATTACAAGGAGCCCATTGTATAGATACGGTTTTCGTAAATTTTCACGTTATTTAATTCTGATGGGGTTTTGCCCTCAGACTACAATTGTCTTTTCCCTATTACAGATGCTACTGTGCCAAAGTGCTGGGGCGTGCGTATATTCTTATGAAAAAAATCCGTTCCCCTTACGGTGAGTAGACCATATTAGCAAACGGACACCAAATAAGTCATTTGGCCCACTTGTTTAAAACTCAACAGCCTCAGTGAGAATCATATTCGTGACAGAACGGCCAAGGCCTGAGTACAGCCAACGCTTTAACCACCCAATCTACGAGGCGTCACCCGGAGCCATAAATTTAGTTTCAGTTGTGGCCAAGTTAACCGCCCAACCTATAGTAGCGTATGGAACCCCACAATTCTGGTAGAGTAAGCCAAAAGCCTAAGCGGATTTTTCTACACCATCAATCTAGAATCCATCATTCGACCACCAGGCTCCATTAATCCGTTGGTATTTTGGCAGAATTTAAATAATTTATTTTGCCCAACTATGGCAAAACTTAGAGACCACGGTGGAATTTGATCCGACGACAGCAAAGGAAAGACTTGAATACAACCAACGCCCAAAACCTATGGGCAACGAAGCCTCACCAGGAAAAGCGAATTTTTAACTAAATTCACTATAAGAGATGAAACCATCATATCAACAGCGACAGTTATTAAAGAGGCCACATCAACGAAGCAAAATTATCGCTTCTAAAACTGTTTTACACGCGTACGTAAACTATAGCTTGAACTCTGCACAGACAGGCTTTTGTACAGTTGAAGAAAATTCTAACATTGTTGCTTTCTAATTTCCTCAGAAATTAAGAGCTAACTGGGAGTAGATGAATTTATACCAAGGTTTATATGCACATACAAAAATTTGATGAATGGATACTTGGACCGAAGTCCATCAGCCACAGTGAGATACCCGCGTAGTATTCACTAGCTGCCGAGAGGCAGGTATTAGTATATTGTAGTGTTAGAAGATGCCATATTAGCAGCTGCGCCCTGCAGCGGCAGAATATCGGCGAAACACCAGTGTCTGGGCTTTTAGCTATCACCTATGCCGCTAGTATGATATCTTCTGGCGCTATGGCCCTCACTTGAGACCATCTGACGCGCTGCAATCTATCACGGTGTGCCATAACTGGGACGAGATCTCCATCGTTTGCTCCGCCAACTGACATCATACCGACATTCATTTCCTTACGGCGAATGGGCATTTACGCATATCGACGTAACATTTCACGGTGATACAATCACACGCATTTGTGACAACCACGACGTCATAAAAAATATTACTATGTAAATAAATTGTGGGGTCTCCTTTTGGCACTCACATAAAACTTGGTGGAAAAAGTATGTTGCTAGTAGGCTCCTGAACCGGCCTGTGTCATAGGCCTTTCTGGTTAGATTGGGATAAATTTGTTTGGATATTTGAAAGGGCAGGAAGTTGAAGAAAATGCGATAAGTTCGTGGAGCCGGAACAAACATGACGCGATTGTCAGAACAAGGATTTAATTGATGTTATGTTAAGAATTCAAAGTCGGACGCATTATCAACGCATAATTAAGGATGCGCAATGTTCGCTGACGTCACGTGTGGTCATTCGATGGGCCCCGGACGCATATTCAAGTAAAATGAGACCTACATTATCCCAAGAAGTGTCAAATACAGCGCGTGACCGATCTCATGAAATGTTGGTCGAAATTCTCAAATGCGTCTTCGATTAGGAGGGATTACTCAGGTGGGGTTGTAATAGTGATACTATGCAGCATAAGCCTTTAGCATTTCGGACTCACCAAGATGTCGGCTTTTGGATGCACTCCTTTTTGACCTTCTGAAGAAATTGCAAATTGTAAAAAATGACTACTTATGTAACATGCAGTATCCCTATTGAATTTCAATGGTCTTGTAAATTCAAATATATTTTATAGAAAACGTGCAAAAATATGCCTTATTTTACTCCTTCGGTAGAAAATCACATTGTCTTGATATTTTATACCCGAAGAAAGTATATATTTGGGTTTTAAAAAAGTTTCTATTTATGAGATTTCGAAGACCGTGCGCTGTCCATGCATACAAGTCCGCACATACCCGCATATCAATGCTCCTAATGAAATGCACAACACAGTCCGGATCCATTGCGAAAGTTTAGGGACTCTATGTGGTACCTTTTTAAAGTCATAGAGGAATGCGTGATTCTGCTTACTCGGAAAGCATGCACCTTGTAGACTGAAATCGCCAAACGCCAATGCAATGGCAAATCACGCACGAAATTATTTGGGAATTGGAAAACATTTTTAAATCCAAATATACACTTTTTCGGGTATAAAATATAAAGATAATTTTTTTTTCTACCAAAGGAGCAAATGAAGGCATATTTTAGTTCATTTTTTTATAAAATATATTTGAATTTACAAGACCATCGAAAATCAATATGAAAAATTCTTTTTTACAAAGTGCGGTTTCTACAGAAGGCCAAAAATGAGTGCATCCAAAAGCCGACATCCTGGTGAGCCCGAAATAATAGAGGCGTATGCTGCATACTTATCATTATTACAACCCCACCTGAGTAATCCTTCCTAATCGAAAATGCACTTCAGCATTTCGGCCGAAATTTCATAAGATCGGTCACGCACTGTACATGAGTCGTTTGGTACACGTGTCATGATTCCAACCTCACATTTACTGCTGAAACTTTGCCTAGGCAGTTCGGGTCTGTTTTACTGAGGAAATGAACGCGAACGACTTGCATTTCTCGATTGGTTAAATCAACGTCTCAATAAAACACTAATACAGAAGGAAAGTTGGAAAGTAACGATGGCTACATAAGTATGTGCGTCAATGAATGCATGATGTGCCAAATGTGTGAAAATCCACAACCGAAATGTTCTTAGTAGTATGAAGATACAAAATTCAAATTCGGCGTGTGTACGAGATCCACTGGCAGAGCATTCTCATTCCTAAGCACAATTTGGCAGAAGAGGAACCTCCTCGCGTAGATTATCGTCCCATACACATGTTGTTCGAAAGGACATCCTCTTAAACTCGTGGTGAACAACCAGGTCGAAGATGCCGGTGGATGCTAGACCACAATCCTGACCCCACAGCATGAGAGACGCTTGCATTAGATCACCTCTTAGCTGCCTGTAGTCCAAAGAATAGAGGCCAAGACTAGGCAGGCGTCAGGTAGGTAGCCTTGGCCACAAACCAGCCTGGTTGCCTTTGTTGGTCTTCTTCATGGGCAGTCCATGGTCTCCAGGCCTGAGTGGCAAATCCTAGTTGTGGTCGCACGTACATCCCGAAGACCTTGCCAAAGCACACTTCGTCGAATTTTATAAAAGCCCGCTTCATGAGCTAGAAGTTTGACATTGTGGATTTACCTACGTCCAAGGAGTAAAATGATGGCATCACTGAGGACGTCATCCAACACCTCGAACCTTGTGAACCCCTCTCTCTATAAGGAGCCAATGGGTTGACCACTGATCCATTCAATCCATGTTTGCCTGCAGATTCACGTCACCGTAGTCCTTGCTGATAACGTTCTAGGCCTTATGTCATCGACAGACATGATGATCTCGCAGTCCAACCCACGGATGCAGTCGTCAATATGTGTGAGGAAGAGGATTGGGTAAGGAGCGGAGCCCTGAGGAACTCCACTCTCAACCTATCTCGTTCTAAGGCAGACAAAGTTTAGTGACCAAAAACCAGGAAATCCTCTTTCTTTATTCAATCAGTGCTTTCGAACTGACCTCAGTTGTATTTATCTGAAATTGTTTCCTATATCGGCCATCTGCATTCATCAATGCACACTTGTCTTTAGTATTGTAATTCCCCTATCAGGAATTTGTCCTTCGAAATATTGTGTGGTTTGTGTATGGCGAATGGTCCTACCACTGGAACATGATGAATCCAAACGTGCACTGGTTGATTACCAGGTAAATTGACCCAAACATGGTTTGACGTACGGTTTCAGGTGGAGGCATTGTAGCTCAGCTGGTTGAAGCGTTGGTCGTGCACAACCACTACACTTGCTGTCTTGACTTCAAACTACACCGGCGCCGGTGCCCAGGGTTTTCAAAGTTGAATCAGCTGAAGTGCATAAATCTGTGGGCACACCAGCTACCTAACTATGTGAATTGTCAGCTCTTTAAGACCAGACTTCACTGAAAAAAGTACTTTGAATTCTCGATTCGTTATCAATCAACAATACAAATTCTGGACACCTATTTTTGATGCATTATCTATCAACTAAATAAAACTGAGCAGTGAGTGACGTGGGCAATTTTCATATTTTGCTTTCTTGAAGGCGCTGTTTATTTATTTCCAGACAGTTGATTATTCGTTCTGAATGACCCTTAAAGCAAAGTATTATGCCTCCTCACTAACGGACGATTATACATAGATGTCGATTGAATAATGGCCAAAGTTCTTTCGTTGAATTCCCGTATTTTGTTCTGAACAACAGAACCAAACCATTTGATCAGACGGAAATATCAAGAGTCTCATGTATGCCTTAACATATGGACTAAAAAAACCCAAGTTGTAGGATCAGAGTTAAAGAGGGAATATGTTGTTAAGGTGCTATTAAACACTCCTTGCAAGGTGTCAGGCTAGCAACCAGCATATATTAAATATTGCTGGTATTGATGGAGTAAAATGCATAGCTTTAGAGCGCAGGGTGTTAATTAATGTGAATAGGCTTAGGCGACAGATTCCAGGTTATTACGCATGGAGAGGGGACCTTCCATTAACCCCGAGGTTGCAGAACAAGGGATTCAAACTAGGACTATTTTGTCAGCAAAGACTACTAAATCAAACGATGTGTAGTTTAATGGGGGGTCGGTTGTCACTAGAGCTGGTAGAAGATATGGCAAGTGCTCGTTTAACAGACCTTGAATGAGTGTTCGGGTAACAAGCCTCGCAAGTGTTGTGTCCGCTCTTGCGTTTGAGGCTTCCTCTGTGCAATTTGCTCAATATGGTTTTATACCACCCACTATTTGATGCCGCCTCGTTAGACTTTTCATTTTGCCATTGATTTCTATCTTCTAGTCCAATGAAACCTGCATGGCTTTGATTGGGCTGCCTGGAGCACCGCACATATTATAAATCCAAATTAAACATCGTTTACTCTACAAGCGCACAATTCGATGCAATTAAAATCGGTTTTGATACATCTCCTTGGACTTGGACCATTAGTTTTCGGCTGCAGAAAGTATCATGGTAACCCTTTTACAAATAGTTTAAAACGCATTGTTACTGCAAATTTTTCTTAAAAGATGAACAGTTCCCACAATGACCACAACTAATGGCGTTGCACGCTTTTTGACGTATGTCCATATAATGCATAAGCAGCTCACTAAGAGGGCGACAGGCCAGACTCAGACAGCCGTTTCACGGTCGTTGCCGATCATCCGTACGTCATAGGTCTTAAGAGGGGAGGTATATAGACACGTCAATTAAGCCCGTGACCTTGTTATATTTGGTTAGAATCTCGATTGACCCATTCCATCTGTCCGCCAGCTTCCTGCTGGTGAAAACGGAAGTTATGCCATTGGACACTCATCATCTAAAATACATAAGCCGCTCACTGGTCATTTCTGGTCGATTTTCCCCACCTCGGGTTTAGGGACGTCGGAGTTTCGAACTACCTCTCACTGGTTTTTGGGCGTCAAGATACTACATCTCCTGAAAACTTTCTTCATCCTACCGAGTACAATGCTTTACGTCCTGGGCATTACCGTTCTGATTAAAGGGTCATGGCGAAAATTATAAAGTGCGGATGTTCATCTATTATGGCGCAAATTATGACGAATGTTAGTAGGCCTTTATCTATTTTCCCAGAAATCTGCTATTTTCGTCTGTGCTTATAGATGCAAACTACCTTACTGGCAACATCTTTGTTCTAATAATTTTGCTATTTCGTTACGACAATCTGTATGGAACATTGTACGTACATTTTGGAATAGACTGTTTAAAGTTTGAAATATAAATGCAGATGTGCAAGGATATGTGACATAAACAAACATGGACAGGTCCGTCTTATTTATTTTAAGTAATTGTTAACTCATTTTAACTGAATGAAATAAACCGCTATCATAGATATAGAAATGATAGGTTCTTTTAAAACTCTTTATCATATCAGCAAGTTTTACACACACAGACGAGTAGAAATTAAGTTAACATTATACGTAAGTCCGTCGACGTCTGACGGAATCTTAAGAAAATGTGGACCATTTAGAAGAATGCAAATAATATCAAGCTTTTTCAGTAATAAAATTTATTGACTTTGGAAAACTAGCCCGTACTCGGTTACTTACAAGGGTGCTCTTTAACGACTTTTGTCAACTACTTAATCATGTACATAAAACCATTTTTCTCGTCAAATTGTTGGGTCCTCTTTTATTGTCATTACGATTTTACGCTATGCTGCATATAGCCATTAATATTCAAAGCAGTATTTTACTCATAATCAAACAGGATTTGCCATTACATAGAAGTGTTATTGCATGTTTGCATACACCCCTTACTCTCTTTATCTTGTGGTGGGTTTTACTATTTACCTCAAACTTAGACTGCGTTTTACGAATATGAATGTACGGCAGAATTACCGTATATGTACTATCATTTTGATAACACTATTAATGTTTAGACAATTCCATCTTTAAACTACGCATTGTCAGGAGCACGGCCACACGACAAGTAATGTTTCGTAAGTACGAAACTGAAAATGACTATCTAGTGATAGTCATTTTGGTGTTAATCCATAGATTTTCCCAAATGGCAAAACTATATCAGCCAATCGCATTACCTGTGTGGGATAATAACGCCTTTAAGGACATGAAATCGCATAGACTTACCACTTCGGCTTTTGTAAATAGATAAGATTTCTCATTGTCTAAAAATAACCGGCAGGTTTGCAAACCAATTCCCACTTTTAGCATCAGGTAAAAAATCCATTTTGAACTACGACAAGGTCTTATTAGTTAATTACTCTGCAACCGATGAGAAACAATCTCATTTGCGCGACCGAAGTCTAAAACAGGTATTAGCATACGCAAATGCCCGAATATATCGCGACGTCCATTTTCCCAAAGATATGTGAGCATTTTGTTTGATAAAATGTCGAGGACGGCGTTAGATTCTCTGGCCGTTTGACCCAGTGTGAGCGCGTCTGTGGTAATTTCTTTTGAAAGTTCATTAATTGCATAAATATTTCCGAAATCATAACCTACTTCCTTGCAGGGACACCGGATTGCAAGAATGACGGCACAGACATGCAGCACCTACTGCGGCGTATTTCGTCACCACGTTTAAATATTTACCATCAGAGAGACACATTCACGCGTTTCGCAGTAGACCTATATAAAGTTCGGTACATAGATGACTGTAACCCTAAGGACCTTCATTCTATCCTGGATATGATCATCACCTGTAATGTTCACTTTGGAGCTGTTGCATATCATTTGGAGCTTCGGGTATGTTTGCTAATAAAACTTGTTTGCCTGTTCAATAGAAATTGTTTTTGAATCGCAAATACAAACGAAAATTAGGATGAAATTGTTTTAAGTCATTTAGTTAGAATGCAATGGGCAAATAAGAAACTAATTCCCTAGAACTTCCCATGTCATTTTCGGCCACATTCCTGTTATCTTTAGTTTGATATGCATTTAGGAGGTTGTTGATGATAACATGCACCCCTCAATAATTTGCTTTCCATATTTATTGTTCTCTCTTTTTGCGATGTTTTCCTATTTTTATCCCTGACATTATTGTGATGCTGAGGCTTTTGCTCTATCACAACAGAGAATAAATGAAGAAACTAATCAAACAATCGTCGAGCAATATCTGCAATTCAACTTAGGGCAAATGAATGCCGTGGCTACATTTGAGCGTCGTAGAGAACGCGGTTGGACGTACGACGTATCTCGGCTGCGACTTCTTGGCTTCATTTTCGACGATCTGGAAACGGCCGTGCAAATTGCACTTGCAAACAGAAATGGGAATTCATTGACCTTATGGGCCAACGAATCGATATCCAGATTGTCCGTGTATACAAAAAAGTCATTTGAACTTAGCCAGTTACCCAGCTGTGCCTTCAAATAGCTGAGAGGCCGTGTTTCACGAAAAAAACAATTTGTCCTGTTTGAAAACACGGAAATAATTTCGGACATGTTGTGCAAAATGGAGTATCAATGAGTAGGATACTATACTTGCTGAGTTTCTTATGCTTCCCGGGGTGTCTTTAATATTAAAAAGCAAAAGTCAATTAGTTGGTTGTGTTAGGTTTTCTAAGCACTTTATAAAAGGACTTGTTTGATTTTGTGGCCAGGATGCACGGAATGCCCTAATTTGGACGTGAATTTTGTGGGCAATGTTGTATAGGTAAATATACTCCACCACATAAACCACCACTACTTTGCGATCAGTAGTGATTTCAGTAGGCTGAAGCCTGACGAGTTGCTTAGGAGAGCAACGAATTCAGTGTTGCTGCCCGTTCAACGTTGGATTTGAATATCGAATGCAGACATAAGGCGAGTGTGTCAAACAATTGGCCTTCCAGACACCTAAGATTCGAAGATGGTTTGAAGATTGTGTTGAGAGAAGCTGGTCGTACACCAGCACTAGTTGATTAGTGCCAGAAAAACGTTCTCCTTCCGATGTTACCGATTTCGAACAACGTCTGTCCAATCATTCGACTGAGGATAAGCACGGTGGGCTAGCAAGTATTAAAAAAGAACCTAACAGACAGTCGCGTATCATATGTGGTTTATAATTGTAATATATATTATAGTAGAAGTAGTATCATGAGGCTTGAGGGCATGAATGTTCATGCCCTTAATGCCCCTAAAAGTGGGGGTGGAAAGAGCTGGATGAAAGTGGTCATTCCAGTCTTTCTTTACTTTGTCAGCGAACTCCTTTTTGTTTATACGCGCATATGTCCACTTAAGGATGGGCGCACACCGATCCATTGACTTTCAAAGGCAAGCAAGTTTCGTATGGGTCAGGTTGAAAGCCTCTGCATCTGCTATGTCATGAATCAGCAAGCCGTGACCCTGGCAGCTTGATGTGAGCTTGCGGTATTCTGACACTTGGTTCCCTGCCAGTGAATGCGCTTGCGCTCCCGCTGGCTATATACGGGTCATGTGTAGGATTGCCCACTGACTCGCACCATCATCTACTCCTTCTGACCCGTTATTGCAGTTGGTTAGAATCCTCATCATGTGTGTTCACTTTATAGACCAGCGGGTGTGGTGGAACGCCTGAGTGCAGGATCGGCCGTTCCAGTCACCTGCGCCCTCTCACGCCTGCCGCATTCTTGACTGTATGTCTTGACACCGGGTTAAGACGGGGAGGAGGAGGAGGAGAAGAGGCTGAGGTGGTTTTAAAACCAATCATTATGCATTATAATTCCATCACAATTCATCTACGTCAGGACGCCGGCTTTCGAACGAACTTCTGTTCAGCTACATGTAGAAACTATACGTTGTAAAAAATGACTTCTTATATATCTTGCATTTTAATCATTGATTTACGATGCCCTCTGAAATTCAATTATATTTCATGGAAAACATGCATAAAAATATTCATTCTTGTACTCATTCGGTAGGAAACTCCGTCATCCAAATTATGCATTTCCAAACAAAGACTATAAGTTTGTTTTCAAAACGTTCTAATTTTGAGATTTGTTAATGCTGTGAAATGGCCGTTCATAAAGCGTCCTGTAAATGCATTTACTAGATTTGCTTTTAAAGTTAACGATATGGCTTAAATCTACTGCTAAATTCACAATTATATTTGCTTGTTTTCTATTCATATTAAGCAATGAATAGGAAATCGCCGTAATCCATTTTCACAGAATACTTAATATTTCTTTCCACCATTGCGGATCGCTTGTTACTTAATCCGCAAATATGCCTGTTTCAGGGACGGGGTCGAGTGTTACTAAAGAGGGAAACAAACTGCAATTAGCCGGAAATGCACTAAACCGCTAAAGGCGAATTTTACAAGTACTGAGTGCTTGCTTCTAGAAACTGCTTCAGGCTGGTAAACAAAATGTAGATCAAAACCTACGTTGGTGATTATTAGCATAATCGGCACTCTGCCTTGCTGAGGTCAAGTCAAAACGTCATTTGATAGACAAGGGTTGCTGAAAAGGTAAGGTGAGAACATTGGGCTAACTAAACCTTTGCATGAGCTGAAGCCCCTTCGGTAAATGCCACTCAGTTGAGGTCAATATCAGTTGAATGAACAATCGACCGACGATGTCCATCGTGTGCGCAACAGCGGGATGGGAGTAGGGACGGTGACTGACGTGTGAGATAGTTTATAGTGATGGCAGACTTGCGTGGCATCTACAGCACTCTCTCTTACTCCTCATCTATCATTTGGATCCACTGTCAAGTGAGGGAGAGAGAGAGTCAAGAAGACCGGAGACGGGAGAGGGCGCTGGCGGCTGGCGCAACGTAGACCTCCACCAATGCAAGCGATCTAACCCCACCCCCGCCCTGATCTCCAACGCACACTGTCCAGAAATGCATGCACCAAATTTAGGCACCTCGGATCTAGCCCCTGTGTTGTTCCAGCGCATCTACCGGGAAAAAGTGAACAACGTGTGGGTTTAATGACATCGCCTCATTCTTACGACCCCTTTAAAGGTGAAAGTTTGCATACGTCACCAGTTTTTGATTTCCGCAAGAAACCCGAGCCCTACCCCAATAATGACTGTCACTACTAATAAACCACCAACCACGTACACGAATATTTGTAACTGAAAATATTTTACTGTATGTTCTGCACACAGTCCTGTTTGTGTTTACCCGGCTTATAAAGTCTTCTCAGTGAATATGCAGTCCTGACATGAGGAGGATATGTGCTTCATATTTATACCTGAAAATGATAATTTCATCCCAGAAAACCTAAGCGGCATTCGACACTATTCTGCGGTCTTGATCGGTTTCAGCATTAAATAAACGTGGTTGGTGTACACTGCATACAATTCCATGCTTTAATGATAAACAAAGCCCCACGTAGCAGTACGGATTGACTTCTCTTAGTCGTGATCAACTGATATAATGTGGGTGAAGATTAGTCTCATTTTAACACATATGCAGGGTGGGAAGTAAAAAAAATTGGAGAAATATTCGTGATTTGGTTGGAGGGAGTCTAATTCCAGTTTGTTCTCTCCCACTTGGCGCGTGACCGTACCTTTTGTTTGCATTGGGACATGACAACTGTTGGCCCATCGGAGACCTGTTATGCTACATTCGAATGTCCACGCAATCTCACATGATCTGAATATTGTCTGATAATTCCCTGGCACTAGGTGACTGGTTACCTATGTGGCATCCGTCCATCTGGTATATAATACCGACGGGACCTGACCAATTAATTCTTATTGTATGAGCATTTCCCACTCCCAGTGCCATTATTTTCCGATACACTTTATTCAAACGCTCATTCGCTAACGGGCACAGATTGCTTCATAATAGTGACTCGTCCTTGCATTGTGGAGGTAGAAGCAGGCGAGCATTGAAAAGACCTCAAAAATGTGTGCCTAGAAAGTGATATGCTATGATCTCGTCCCCAGCTTTTATCAAATTCCCTCATTGCGTCTGCATATAACATTAATCAAACGGAAGTGCTTTCGTTCTACAATTTATTTCACAGTTGCTATTGATTTATCAAATATCTTCATACAGCTATTTTTTTCAGCATATACGTTTTCATGCAGTATATGCTAGACTTACTCAATTAAATCCATAATGCCGGCCGGGAAAAGAACCAAGTACGTGTCGGTAAGTGAAATTGCGGTGTATGCGACCAGGCCTTCATCCAAGTAGAGTCTATTCAGCATGAACGGTTGTAGTGCCTACATGCCCAAACGCCAGAAATGGAAAATTACCTGTGTTTTTCGAGTGTGGTAGTGAGTGTTAGACAAAGCAAATGAACTACTTAGGTATAAAACATTGGTCACCATAAACAAATGCATTCACCAGCAATTTGATAAACACTCATTGAAGAACATTCAAAAAATCAGGAGAAGACACTTTTCGAAGAAGTAATTTAATTCAAGTCTGTACTTTAGGATGACATGCTCTAATTCTTGTTTACACGAAAAAGTGTTAGGAACAGCTCACCGTATATGACCCTTTCGTCCGAATGCAAGTCGTTTTGTGAATCGACATTTTATGTAGAAATCACTTACGACTGTTAACGTCATCCGACTATAAATTCTTTCAAGCCACTCGTTCTTTATAATTTAAAGACAATAGGTATGTTTGGCATGTATATTCAGCCTAATAGAACACTTTTGCTTTACTAGGCGATTTGAGATTTTGTGTCTTGCAGAGAAGATTCACAATCTAGGGGTCAATTTTATAGTGTTCGCACTAAAATAAAAAGGATTCTCACGCGTTTGGTAAGTAAACAAACAGTCAACTAACGGTGGATTTTGTCGAGGCCTATTATTGCGTAAAAAAGAATGCAGGCGCGAAATAACAATCTTTGCAATAAGTTCTGGGAGCATGCATTGACACAGACAGCAGCGGGTCTCATTGCCAACTTGCTCTTGTAATTCCTCAATAGCATTTTAAATTTATTGAACTTATTTTTCGAATAACTTAGTTTGCTGTCGTATGGATGCTTCTTAGTGCTTGTTTTGAATATAAGAAATTAAAAAGATTAACAAAACCCGCATCTGTTGTCCAAACAGGAAACAAGGCAACTATCCAAACCAAATATCATCAGGCGGGAACTCAGGGCTCAACAATAGCATTAACTATGGCGACCCGTATCCGCCATTGTTTCTGATGATTAAATCAAGCGTGGATCCAAAACGTCCGTCGAATAGTGCTCTTTTCCAGCGATCGCTTTTACCTCTCATTAATTAACTATACTGAAAGATGGGCCTGTTGTGCACATTAGAGACGGCGGTACAACTGCCGCTCCCTTAGCTGGGAGACGTGTCCCGGATATTAGTGACCCGTGTCTCGCGGTCACAAAGCCAAAATATCGGTGACGCTAATCTGTTCCACGTCCCTTGCAGCAGATAAACGCAATGAGCAGTAAGAAAAGCTGATAGCACCGTATACATAATGTCTATAATATTGAACAATGACTAGGAGGTTGCCGTCTTCCATTTTACAACGGATATTTAAGAGTTACTTCAACCATTATGGATGGCGTGCTACTTATCCCGCGAGTATGCCTGTTTCAGGGGCTAAGTCAGATATAAATAAAGAGGAAAAGAACGTACAATTAGCTGGAAATTGACTGGAACGCTACGGACAATGTCTACCAGAGCAGAAGGCCTGCTTATAGAAACTGTTTCTGACTGGTAAATAAAATGTAGGTCAAAAGCCACAGAGGCGACATCGTGCATAATCGACATTCTGGCTATCTGAGGTCAAGTCACAACGCCATTTGATAGACAAGGGTTGCTGAAAAGTTAAGGTGAGAATCTCGGAGTAAACCCTGATGCTCTAACTAAAGATTTGCGTTAACTGAAGCCTCTTTGTTAGATGTCACTCGGTTGAGGCCAACCTCTGTTAACTGAAAAATCGAGCGACAAGGTCCATAGTGTGCACCATTACAGGGTGAGAGTAGGGACGGTGAGTGACGTGGGAGTGAGCTTATAGTGATAACAGGCTTTGGGGCATCTACAGCACTATCTCCTCCTCCTCATGGGAGGAGACCGGAGACGGGAGAGGGCGCCGGCGGCTGGCACGACGTAGACCGCCACCAACGCGTGCCACCACCACCCCATACCCGCCCTGATCTCCAACACACACTGCCCAGAAGTACAAGCACCTCCGATTTCGCCCCTGTGTTGTTCCAGCGCATCTACCGCGTGAATCCTCTTCAGGGGAAAAATGCCAACAACGAGTGACGTCGAGAAGATCGCTCAATTTTTACGACCGCTTTAAAGTGCAAAAATTGCATACGTCAGCATTGTTTGATTTTCGCATGAAACCCGTACCCTGCCACAATAATTACTGTCACTACTAATAACCCGTGAAGCTCAAATACGCATGGTTTGCATTCACTACATATAATCCCATGTCATAATAATAAACAGTGCTACGCTTAGCAGCACGGATTGATTTCTCATAGTCATTACCTACTGATTCCATATGAGTGGGAGTAAGTCCCATTTTAACACATCTGCAGGGTAATAAGTAAGAAATGTGGAGAACTATGCGTGATTTGTTTGGAGGAAGGTTAATCGCGGTTTGCTCTCTCCCACTAGGCGTGTGATTATACCACTCGTTTGTATTTGTACTATGACGACTATTGGCCTATCAGAGATTCCTACGCGAGCACAGACCCGTTATGTTAAGTTCGAATGTCCACGCAAACTCGCACCCATCTGGTACTTAATACCAACGAGACTCGGGCGATTTATTTTAACTGTTTCAGCATTCTTACGTCCCGCAGAATATATTTTAGATCAATTAGAATAAATTCCTTACTCAGTTACCTTTTTAAGAAGTGCTTTATTACTGCATACCGTTGACGGATGACTGCGCAAATTGCACTTTTGCACGGTGAAGCCAAGCATTTATTTGACACTCTTGGCCGTTTCTCTCATATTCCTAAGCAATATTTTTCAATCTACCACAAACTTAAGGACATGCCTTCTTCTATATATTGAGGTCATTTGCACTGTTTTTGCTCGCCTTTAGACCCCGTTCTTCGATTATGAATGCACTGCAGAGCGCCCATATAGGTACTGATCTTTAGCTATTGATGTTTCGGTCGTTCTATTTTTGAGTAAGTTATTCACAGAAACTAAACAACGCGACAAGTAATGCTTCATAGGTTCCAAACCGAAAATTACAATTCGGTGGGGATCATGTATGTGGCATCAGGTAGAATTGTCCAAACGACAAAGCAATTTTAGTCCATTTAAACGAAGAAGTCCCTATCTGCGTTATCACTGCACTTTAGGGCACCTAATCACATAGATCTGTTAAACTGACATTTAGAAATTGATAGCTTCAGATTTTTTTAAAACAGCCTATGTGTTAGCAGGTTGATTACCAAGGTTAACGTCGGACATAAGATAAATTTCTATGTTCGGCTGATTCTGTTTATTAAGACTCTTGCTGCCAAATTGCTATCCTTTCAGTGTAAAAGTCGCTTATATGCGTAACCGGAGTCTAGTACATGTATTAGTACAGGAAATTGCACGAATATATTTTAACGTCCATTTTCGCCACAATATACTTATAGTTTATTTGATGTAATTGTGTAAACACAATTTATGCATAAGAAAAAGACATTTCATTGAGGGATGTGGATGAGCGAACAAAATGCGTAACGTTAAATACGTCCAATATTTATTGCATTAGTTTCCTTTATTAGCTTTCATGAGATAGTCACGTACTGTTTACTTCATATTTATACCTGAATATGATACTTTTATCCCAGACAAAAACTAAGCGGCATTCTGAACTGTTCCGTATTTTTGATCGGTTTCAGAAGCTAATAAACGGGGTTGGCGGGCAGTGAAAAGACCTCAGAAATCTGCAACTAAAATGCCTTATAACATGGTCTGGTCTCCCGTGTTTTTCGTGTGTGCTAGTGACTGCTACGCAATACAAATGGACTACATAGATTCAAATCATTGGTCACTATAAATATATACACTCTTTAGTGCTGTAGCATAAAATCTCTATTTATGCAAAATTGGCGGAATCCGACTGTGTCGTATGGCATTAGCAGAACTAGCGAACACTCACTAGGCATTCCTTTTACAGATCAGATACTGAACAATTTCCAATTAATAGTGCTGCTGCACATTTTTTGGGATCGCATGGTTTCCTACTGCATATTGCGCCGTGTTACATCTATGGTATCAATACACATTAGGAGGAGCCCATTGTATAAATATGATTTTAGTATGTTTCCACATAATTTAAACCACACCGACACTTACCTTAGTGGGGTTTCGACCCGAAGACTCATATTGTCTTCTCCCTGTTAAAGGTCCTTCTGTGCCAAAGTGCTGCTGTGTGCGTATGTTCATATGAAGAAAATCCGTCCCTCTTCCTGTGGGTATCCCATATTAACAAATGGACAGAACATAAGTCATTTGACCCAATTGTGAAAAGTTATGCATCGTCGGTGGGATTCGAAATCTCGACAGAATGGGCAAGGCTTGAGTACAGCCAACGCTTTAACTACCCGATCTACGAGGCGTCATCTAAAGCCATAAATTTAATTTCATTTTTGACCACGTTAACCGCCCAACCTATTTCAGCGTATGTAACCCCACAATTGTGATACAGTAAGCCAAATGTCCAAGTGGAATTTTCTGCACAATGAATCCAGAATCCACCAGTTGACCACCAGGCCCAATTTATTCCTTGTTTTTTGGCAGACTTTGAAAAATTAACTTCACTCGAATGTGGAATTCTTGGCAACCACGATGGACTTCGATACCACAAAAGCTAAAGAAATACTTGAATACAAATAACGCGTAAAACGGATGAGCAACGAAGCCCTACCGGGATTCGTTATTTTTTACTTAATGAGCTAAAAGAGACTAAGCCAACATATAAATAGCGAACGATATTACTCAAGGCAAATATAGGAAGCGAACTGATTGTCTCTAACATTGTTTTACACCAGAAAGTAAACTATTCCTTTAACTCTCCACAGATAGGCTTTGTACAGTTGAAGAAAATTCTCACATTGTTGCTTTTTAATTTCCTTAGAAATTAACATTTAAATTTGTGTAGATGAGCTTATGCCAATTCATATATACACAGACAAAAATTTGATGAAGGGATATTTGGGTCGAATTCCGTCAGCCACATTGGGATAACCGGATAATATTCATTAGCTGTAGACAGGCAGGCAGACAGTAATATGGTTTAGCATTAGAAGATGCCATACTAGCAGCTATGCCTTGTATCAGCAGAATATCGGCGAAACACGCGTGTCTGGGCTTTAAGCTATCACCTGTGCTGCCAGTATGATATCTTCCAACGTTATGGCCCTCACCTGAAACCATCCGACGGGCTGAAATCTATCACGGTGTGCCTTATAAGGTTGCCCATTGGTGGGACAAATTGGTTCTCCTCGCGGGACGGAGAGTCGGACCGCAATGGGTTCCTCATGCTGTGGTCTTTATGGGATTGCTGATTAGTTTGGATTTGGATCGTCCTCATTTCTTTACTACAAGTCTGAGTGGATGTCACGCGTGGGTGGCACGCGCAAACGAGCAGCAATCTATCACGATGCGCCAAAACCGGGGCTTGGAAGAATACCAATTAAGGGGACGAATTGGTTCTCCTCTCGGAGTAGAAAGTCGGACCGCAGTGGGTCCCTCATGCAGTGGTCTTTATGACACTTCTGATTAGTTTGGATTCAGGTCGTCCTCCATTTTTTTGCATAAAAATATGCGTGGGTGGCACGCGCAGACGAGCTGCAAAGATTTGTCGGCCACTGCATCCGGGTGGCGCCTCCGGTCAGACTGAGTGCGGAAGATGCAGCGCAAGCCGTCATCCCCCAACATAAACCGGTCGATATGCAAGTCACTGTAGTTGCGACCACCATGCTGTGAGGCTTACCGTGGACACCGTCGAACTTGCGCCTCGAACTGCCAATTTTACATTAAACCTTTAAAAGCCCACCTACGCTTACATGGAAGGCGTGCGAGTTATCATTCGTAATGCGGCAACTGGTCTTAGGAAGAGTAGTTTCCTGAGATGTCTTACATGCAATGGCGATAAAGGCATAGCTTATTGCTGGTCCTCGATTGACACAATCAACCGAACTATAGATCCACATCCCTTCTACCAGGCGCTGCGTTCAAGACTCGGGTCGGTCCAGACAGGACCAGTAAGTCAAGCGAGCACAGGGGACCGGGAGTCGACGCTTACGGAGAAGAACGGAGTTGGGGGCCAGAGGTCATGTGACCAAAGCCGAATACCGTCTCACAGATGTGCACGCGAAGCTAAACGCTACCCACATGAACAGCAAGGACCGATATGTCCACCGGCCGACGTGGGAGAGGCCAACCGGCACGTTGATTTGACTACAATTACGCCGACCCCAAAGGGAACAAAGGTCGTGCAAGCCTGTCAGCAGTCAGTCCGGAGGGGTGGTCAAGGCAAGTCAGCGGCAAACAGGCAGGCCAAAGTCCGTGCGTCGAACACGGCTGTAATACGAGGCCGGCGGTAATACTGAACAAATCAAGACCGGCAGGAGCAACAAGAAGGTAAGGGGATAGGAGCATCGGAACGGATTTCAGCACTCACGACGTGCGCCTACGTGTCGCTACACCCCATCCTGTCGTGTCCTTCACTTGGTCCGAACGTTTGTATATTATGGCTGGTGTGGCACGGATTTCACAGATAGCTGGGAAGCCATATGCAGAGGAGCCGACGAACATACTTCCCACCTACGTTAGATTTATCGGTGATGTGGAGAGGTGGGGGAGTGCATGCGTTGGTGTGTGAAGTGTGTGTCGATTTGGTGACGCCTGTGGTGAATTACCTCAGATTTTCGTGAGCGCGCATGCGGCTAAATTGGCGCATTATGTGAGTGAATGTGCGTGGACAGTGTGGACAGTGGAGGAGGATGCGGCGATTATATGTTGGGGTACAGACCCTATTATAAACTGATCTACTCAAAGTTAACAGATAATTTCCGAGGAGATCAAAAAGCAACAATTCCTGAACTCACCGAGGCGCCGAGTTTTTCGCAGTTGGGTCAATGTGAAATATTCAAAATCTGCCAAAATACCTATAAATTATGTGAGTTTAGTAGTCATCTGGAGGATTCAAGGTGAATTACTTGGGAAATCCTGCGTGGGCAGTCAACTTACTGTATCAAATTCGGTGGATTCCAGACGTTGCAGTAGGTTGGGTGGGGAAACTTGACCCAAATGTGAGTAAACTCGAGTCTTCCAGCGGGGCCTCGTAGCTCAAGTGGTAAGAGCGTTGGCTGTACTAAAACCTTTCCCTTACTGCGTGGGTTCGAATACTACCGAGGCGCCGAGTATTTTCACAGTTGGGTCAATATGAATTTCTGAACTGTCGTATCTACCAGATAGCACGCCGGGAATGCTGGTGAACCCATTGCAGATAAAAAGGGAGGGTCCCACTTTAATACGTCAGAGTAAGTCAGACACGATAAATATATCAGACTAAAGTTTAATATAGTCGACTATTGATGGCTCTCAGTTTTAACTGCGAATACTGAAGTAAATAATAACCGACGTTAAACAATTTCAATGCGCTACAGGTTTGACAATTAGCATTGTTTGCAGCATACGCAGACGCCTTCGTTAAGTCATGCGTTCACCGGCAGAAGGGCAGAATGCGAGTTTTAATCAATGCACTAACATTCAGTGAACGTATGCAGGTCAGAATTCCGACCCGAAAGATGACTGCGATCATAATTTTGAAAATAAATAGCACAGTCATACATTGCCCTATCAGTGAGCAATCAGGTCTGGCGGTGTATTCAGTATGTGCAGGAGAACGAAGAAGAGGGCATTTACTTGGCACAGTCCTAAATCATTTGAACCAATTTAAAAAAAACTCGACAGGTTTCGTGGATTTATAAACCAGGATTGCGAGTGTTTGGCTTGTGCACAGCGAATGGTCTTACTACTTGAACAAATGAATCCAAACGAACGCTGGTAGATGAGTGGGTAAATTGACTCAAACATGATTTGACATACGTTTTCAGGTGGTGGCATGGTAGCTCAGGTGTTTGGGGCGTTGGTAGTGCACAACCATTACACTTACTGTCTTGGCTTCAAACTCCACCGCCGCCGCCGAGGATCCGGTGCAAGAACAACACAAGACTATCTCAACTAACTGCCAGCTATTTGAGATCAGAACTCACTGGAAACTGTAATTTAAATGCTCGATTCCTTATCAGTCAATAATACAATTTTCGGATACCTCTTTTTAATTCATCATCTATCAAATAAATAAGACTCAGCGGTGATTGACGCGGCCAATTCTTATCTTTTCCATTCTTTCATGTGATACTTATTTATTTTCCAGCAATTGATTGTTCGTTCTGCATGACGCTTAATGCAAAGTATCGTGCCTCCTCACTGACGGACGATTATGCATGAATGTCTATTGAATTATAGCCAAACTTTCTTTCATTTAGTCCGCCATTTCGTTCTAGACAACAGAACCTAACCAATTGATCTGACGGGAATTGTGAGAGTCCCATGAGTGCCTTAACATACAGATAACAAAGCCCCAAGTTGTAGGATCTGAGCTAGAGAGGGGATATGCTGAGAAGGTGCTAGTAAATACTTATTGCAAGGTGTTGGATTCCAGACAAATAACCAGCATCTAAAAAGTATCGCTGGTCTTTAGGGAGTAAAATGTATAGTTTCGGAACACAAAATGTCAGCTAAGGTGGGAGACTTAGGCAACCGTTTCTAGGTTATTACTCACGGCCAGGGAAACTTCCAGTAACCCCGGAGTGCAGGACTTAGGATTTGAACTAAGATTATTTTATCATCAAAAGCTACAAAATCAAACAATCTGTAGTTTAACGAGGGATCCGTTGTCACTAGGGCTGGTAGAAAAAAGGGCAAGTGCTCGTTAAGCAGACGTTCTATGACAACAAACCTCGCATGCTGGCGTCGCCTCTTGCGTTCGAGGCATTTTTTGTGCAATTTGTTCAGTACAGTATAAAATCATCACTATTTTTGATGCTGTCTCGTTAGACCTTTCATTTTGCCAAGGATATCTATTTTCCAGTCCAAAGAAGCCTGCATGGCTTTGATTGGGCTGCCAAGAGCACCGCACACATTATAAATTCAAATGCAACATCGTTTATTCTCCAAACGCCCACCTCGATGCAATTAAAATCTCTTTTGATATATCTACTTGGACTTGGATTATTCGTGTACGGCTGCAGAAAATATCAGGGTAATCCTTTCACATATTGCAAATCCACAAATTGTATAAAAGGCATTGTGGTTGCAGATGTTTGATAACAAAAAAACAGTTTCCACAATAACCACAATAATAGGGGTTGCGGATGTTCATCTATAATGACGGAAATTGTGACGTCTGTGGATATAGATACGAACCACCTAACTGGCAACATCTTTGTTCAAATAATTTTGCTATTCCTCTACGATCATTTGTATAAATCATTCCACCTAAATTTTGGGAACAGACTGTTTGAAGGTGGAAACGTAACTGCAGATGTGCAAGGGTATGCGACAAAGAAACAAAAAGGACATGTTTGTTTTATTTATTTTAAGTAATTTTCGCTCATTTTAACTGAATGAAATGAACCGCTATCATAAATATCAAGATGATAGGTTCTTTTAATACTCTTTATCATATCAGCACGCTATACACACGTGCAGAAATTAAGATAAAATAATAGGTTGGCCCGTCGACGGCTGACTGAAACTTAAGAATATGTGGTAAAATTAAATAAATGCAAATAATATCAAGCTTTTCCGTAATAAGACTTGTTGACTTTGGGGAACTAGCCCATACTTAATTATTTACAAGGGTGATTTTAACGCTTTCATAAATAACTATCGTCGGCTATTTTAATAGTTATTAACGTGTTAGTATGATATCACCTTACCCTAATTAATAACAGTCAATTCTATGTTATGCCACAGAATTCAACCTGAGCTACGAGTTTCAAAATCCTCAGAAGTTATTCCAGCGTTCGTGATTGTTAACTGCTTACATTACGTACTCACCTACAACCGGTCTTCTTGTCAAATAGTTGGGTCCGTTTTTATTGTCTTGAAGATTTTTACGCTCTGCTGAATATGGTCGATAATATTAAAAGCAGTATTTAACTCAAAGTCGAACAGGATTTGTCACTACAAAGATACTTTATTGTACGTTTGCATACACCCCTATCTCTCTACATCTTTTTGGCCAATTCTACTACTTTTCCTCACACTAAGGCAGCGCTTTACGCTTTTGAATGTACGTCGGAATGGCCACATATATACTATAATTTTGTTAAAACTGTTTATGTTTAGAGAGTCCCATCTTTAAACTAAGTACATTCGGGAGCGTGGTTACACGACAAGAAATGTTTTGTTAGTGGAAAACTGAAAAGGACTATTCGGTGATAGACATTTTGGTGGCAACTCGTAGATTTCCCAAATGGCAAAACGATAGCAGCCCACATAAATGATATATTGCCTGTGTAATGTATTAGTGCCTTTAAGGGCACGAAATCTCATAGATTTACCGCTTTTACTTTTGTAGATAGATAAGATTCCATCAGGCAAAAAATCCATTTTAAACTGCGACAGACTTTTATTAATTAATTAATCTACATCAGATGAGAAACATGTTCTAATACGCGACCGAAGTCTAGAACAGGTATCTACAGATGCTAGCACCGGAATATATCGAAACATCGATTTTTGCACAAATATGTGAACATTTTGTTTGATAAAACTTCGTGGACGGCGGTGGATTCTCTGGCCGTTTGACACTGTGGGAGCGCGCTTGCGGTAATTTATTTTGAAATTTCATTAATTGCATATGTATTTACGAAATCATAACCTACTTCTTTGCAGGGACACCGGATTGCAAGAATGACGGCACAGACATGCAGCAGCTACTGAGCCGTATTTCGTCTACATGTTTATATATTTATCATCACAGAGACACATTCACGCGTTGCGCAATAGACCTTGACACAGATCCGTACATAGGTGACTGTAACCCAAAGGACTTTCATTCTATGCTGGATATGACCATCATCTGCAATGTTTACTTTGAAGCCGTTACATATAATTTGGAGCTTCGGGTATGTTTGCTAATAAATGTCGTTTGTCTGTTCAATACCAAGTGTTATTGAATCGTAACTGCAAAATACAAAAGTTAGACAAATTCGATTCAAACCACTTCGTAAGAGTGCAGTGGGCAAATAAGAAATTAATTTGCTAGAATATTCTAGGTCCTTTTCGTCCACATCGCTATTATCTTTTAGTTTGATATGTATCTGGGAGATTGTTGATTCAAAACATGCTCGCGTCAACAATTTGCTTTCCATATCTATTGTTCTCTATTTTTTCGATGTTTTCCAATTTTAAGCCTTGACTTTATTGTGTTGCTGAGGTTTTTGCTCTATCTGAACAGAGAATAATCGAAGAAACTAATCAAACAATCGTCGAGCAATATCTGCAACTCACCTTAGGAGGCATGAATACCGTAGCTATATTTGAGCGTCGTATAGAACGCGGCTGCATTTACGACGTCTCCCGGATGCGTCTTCTTGGCTTTGTTTTCCATGAGCTGGAAACGGCCGTTCAATCTGCATTTTCGGGAAGAAGAAACGAAAGTTCACTGACACTTTGGGCCAATGAATCCATATCGAGATTGTCAATGTATACAAAAAGGTCATTTGAACTTAACCAATTACCCGCTTGTGCCTCTGAATCGCTGAGAGGCCGTGCTTCACGGAAGAACTATTTTTCTTGTTTGGAAACACAGAAATAATTCCAGACATGCTGTGAACAATAAAGTGTGTGTATGATTAAAATAAATTAAGTGCTGAGTTTCTTTGGCTCTCGGGGGTGTCATTAATATTTGGAAAGCAAGAGTAATTTAGTTGGCTGTGTTAAGTTTTCTAAGCACTTTATACGAGTGGTTTAATTTCTTAGCCGGAATGCACGGCTAACGTGAACTTTGTAGGCAGTGTCCCAAAAGGAAACATTTTCAATCAAATTAACCTCAACAACTGTACAATTACTACTTATTTCAGGAGGCTGAGTCCTGATGAGTCCATAGGGAAGCAACGAATTCAGTGTTGCTGCTCGATCAAGGTTGGATTTTGCTATCGTTTGCAGACATAAGGCGAGTAGGCCAAACAATTGGCATGCTAGTCGCCCAACATTCGAAGATGATCTGGTAATTGTGTTGAGAGAAGCTGGCAGTTCACCAGCAGTGGTAGATTAATCCCGTAGGAGCGTTCTCCCTCCGATGTCACCGAATCCGACTAGCGTCCGTACGAAGCACGGTAGGTAAGAGTGTATTAAAAAACCACTCACATTGGGGCGACATGCGTAGGGCCACATTGGTAATTATTTAAAACTATGGCGTGCGCATGCATGGAGAAATATACATTGTCTGATTCTCAACCTTCAAAGAGGAAGATGTTAAAGACAGGATAGCCATTTTTAGCATCTTAGCTGTTGTCAGCCAGCCCTTCCGAACAACGGGCTTGGAGAAACATGAGGCTCGAACCCGCGTCGATCTCGTTTTGAGCGTTAGTACGTCCAACGCTCTAACTATAAGGCCACGATCTCGTTGTTCTATGGGTTGGGATCGGGAATACTTACTATGTTGGGAGGACGTTGGCCGATCAGGTTAAGGAAGGTTCTCCTCACGCTCTGTCTTGGGACTTGCTCAAGGGCCTCACAAACTGGCGCATAATATATGTGGTGCCTAATTGTAATATCTGCCATAATAGAAGTAGTATCATGACACCTGATCAACAAGGAATTAGGGTCCGAGCCTCAGCTTTCCCTAAACATAGGGGTTGAAAAAGCTGGATAAAAGTAGCCATTCTAATCGTTATTTACTTTTTCCACGATCTTCTTTTTCTGTATTCGCATATATGTCCACTTAAGAATGGGCACACATGGATACATGGGCTTTCAATAGCAAACGCATTTCGTATTGGTCAGGAAGAGGCAGAAACCAGCCGGGCCGAAGTCGACAAAGGTATAATAGCGGAGGTTACGCGATGGAGTCTTGGATTTAGGCTGCTAAATAGTTCTTTCGAGCTTATTTGCCATCATCGAAGCAGTCATAAACTTGACCACCTGCTGGAACCGAAAGCACGAACATGCGCACACGTATGCATAACGCGGCTGGTCTACCCACCACACATTAATTATCCCACCACACTACTATTGTTATTTGCAATATGTCTCAGGGATCAGATAAACCACAATTGTATTGTTTGGCTGGAAGCAGAGCATGAGGATTTAAGGTATTTCCAAGAATGTTCTGTATTATACGTGAATTTTTGTCCTACATGTTGGCCATTGCACATAAGACAGTATTCTTCATTAGTAATACAGAATGTTTATTAGAGTCTATGCTGTGGAATATGGAAATAATGGGAACGTTATTCTGTGAATTCTCAATCAACGGAAATGGTAATGCAAATTATCTTGTTAATAAATCGATCCCGGAACAAGCATACAGAAAAACAGGAAACGATTTTGCTTTTCGTCGACGAACACTAAAACATAGAAGAAAAGTCGACACCCAAGGAAGTTATCTAACTTGAATCCACACTACAGGTTGATGTGCTCTAGATCCCGTTTACGGATGAGGCTTGTAAAAGAGGCTCGATGTATATGGGCTTTTTACAGGAATGTACGTATTTTGTAGAATCCGAATTTTATGTAAATATCATCTTTGACTGTTAGTATTATGCAATTATTATTTCTTTTAAATCTCCCATTCTTAATACGTTGAGGAGAGTAAGTTTGTTTGTCATACTGTCTCTCCCAGATATAAAGCTTTTGTATTACTGGGCAACTGGGATTTTCCTATGTTTATGAGCAGACTCGTAATCTAGTTTCTATATCCCAACGTCCTCAAGGGAAAAGGAAAACAATTCTTTCGCTTTTCCCTGACAGAC
>CACRXP010000315.1:652411-682519 GCA_902702965.1 Spirometra erinaceieuropaei
AACCTTAATAATTCATGCAAAATTGGAAGACGACATTGCCACCAAACGCGTTTTCTAACCATCTTTTCGTTCATTTTGCACAGGATATTAAAGATTTCATTACGCCATAATGAATATCATGTTATTCAGCCTGCTAGTGTGCCTGATCTGATGACTGAATAAATAAATCAAAACGGTAAAAAAGTCAGATGTGGTTAGGCAGCCGTACCTGAGGTAAACAAACAATCTGACGCCTGCAATATGGGACCGTTTGTGATAGGGTGTGTACAAGTGGGACCGGGAGAATACACAGGCAATGAGGTCAAGTAATCGTTTGCAAAGGAAAAGCTATTGGGAATGCGCGATTGTACATTCAGTGGTATAGAAATAGTTGCCCTAACCCTTAAATCTAACCCCAAACAGTAATCCCTTACCTCTAACTCCTAAGCCCTTGCCCTAACCCCCAATAATACTAATGTGCCCATCAAGTGCGGCTGTATACTGGTAAATAAAAGATGCAGGGGGAGAACACATTACCGCAGTCACCATAAGGCTCTCCGAGGTAAAGTCTCATGGTCACTTAATAAACTAGTACTGCTTCAAAGGTAAGGTAAGAGCATTGGTGCAAAGTATAACGCTGATACATCTGGAATTAACTGAATCCCCTTTTGTGGATGTCACTCATTTAAGGCCGGCCTTAGTAAACTCAACAATAGGTCACTTGCATAGGATTGTCTACTTCAGGAATCTATTTATGTTAAAGAATGCAGACATCACTAAAACTTGCAAAATTTTAAGGACCCTGTATGATATCTCCTTAATGACATATAAAATATGGGATTTTCTTTAAGCGGAACGAATGCACCTTGTAGAGTGTAATCACTAAGCGCTAATGCAACGAATGATCAGGTTCCAAATTTTTCGGCAATTAGAAAACTTTTTTAAAACCTAATTATACTACTTCTTTAAGCATAAAGTAAAAAGAAGACGTGATTCTCTATTGATCGAGTGGAAGAAAGCATATTTTTGTTTGTGGTTTCTATAAAATATATTTGAATTTCGAATACCATCGAAAATCAATGGAAAAAATGCATGCTACTTAAGTAGTCATTTTTTTACCAAGCACGCTATCTACAGGAGATTGAAAAGAAATGCATTTTAACGCCGACATCCTGCCAAGTCTTAAGTGTTATAAGAGTATGTCTTAAGATAATCAGTAACACAACCGCCATCAAGTAATCCTTCCTAATCGAAAGCGCATTTCAGAATTTCAGCCAACACTTCATGAGATAGATCACGCACTGTACTTACAGGTTAAGATCTAGGCACATCTTTTTTTCTTTGCTGAGAATTCGTCGCCTTGTCGGCAGCCATCAGTTATGACAACGATGGTAGATGACGTAGACCGACCGAGTTACTGGCTTTTAAATTGACCCTTATTGCAGAACGGGACGAGTATGTCACTTGGCACGATCTATGAGCGCTGCCACTACAGCTTTCTTCTATTTTAGAATTGCGAACATTACCATAGCAGTAAGAAGGAAAAAAGTGTCCAGCATACGTAGCTCCTATCGCAGACATGTTTTATTTCTACCCAGTTCCGGGGCTCGACGAGAATCGGCAAGATCGCAGTTGGTAGCCAGGCGCTGTACGTTGATACTGACGACGTACTTACTTGTTATCAGTATGTATGTTTACCTTGCCTAGGAAACTGGTTATTAGTAGGTTTGCTACTGCTGCGTGGGATAGGTCGGCGGTTTTGGTCAGGCAGTTGGATTTAGTGAGGGTTACGGTCAGGCGTAGGTTACGTTTTAGGATTAGGATTCGCGTCATATGGTGCGGCTTCAGTGTCAGGGTTAGGGTTTAGGTTTACGATTATTGTTTGGCTTCAGGGTTGGGGTTCGGCTCTAGGGTTAGGATTACCGGTTAACGATTACTGGTCAACGGTCAAGGATAGGGTTAGGTCATGGTTAGGGTTAAGTTTGAGGTCAAAGTAAAGGTTTGGATTAAGGTTAAGGTAAGAGTTAAGGTTAAGGCTAGGGTTAACGTTAGGGTAAATGCTAAGGTTAGGGTTATCCTATCAATATTTGCCTCTTTCATTTTCCGCTGGCTGTGCTGTTTTCTGCGAGATTTTGTTTGATTTATGCCATTACTCTACCTTGTTAAAACTTCTCAACACTTTTTTCATTTACTTCATTTTTCCACCAAACCCTAGCATTCGTCCAGCAGCATTTCCACTTATCCCATCCACATAACCTCCTTTTCCACCATTCCCGTAAGACAGGGACACCGCCCTCTGCCTCTCCATTTCTGGCCACCAAATGCGATCTTAGTCGAGAAATTTATCGAAAGCTACGTATGCTCGCCTCCTCGTCTTCTAATTACTGTTATGGGAATTTTTAAAACTCTAGAACATCTCAAATTGTGAATAGTTGAAACAGTATTCTGCCTCGATACGTCTCTGGAAACGATTGCGTGCCTTGGTCCGGTAATTTGAATTTATGTTAGTATGAGTTTAAAATGGCGATTTTTGAGTGTCCGTTAAATTTCAGACGTGCTCGTTGGTCTTGCTTTTAACAGCATTAGTTTGGGGTGTTTAACTCGGGCACGTTAAGTATGAAGTGGTCGAAAAGCTCTTTGGGCAGTTGATCCAGGTCTCTCTAAAAGATATGCGATCTGCAACAATACAATTCATCTACCTGAACATCATTCCCAACCCATAGATGCAGTCGCCTGCATAGACTCTAACCCCTTTAAAATAAATGCAGAGACTTGTAGCTTAGCCGCATCGTTCAAGCACCTGTGGGACAATTATAGCCGAAGAGTAATAGGCAGAATAGTATTGCTGACAAAGTCATGGGAGACTGGAATGTCTATTTCTGGCCTACTAGACGTCCTCAATCGTTCATACGTAGCCCAGAGGTGAAGAGCACCTGGGGGTTAGTCCCGCGGCCTGTTGATTAGATGTTAGACGCCCTGACTGCTATGTCACTGGCTCGTTGCCCTTTCGGTTTCCGTCGGGAATATAAAATGGTTGAGGGACGCTCACCGATCGCCCTACGGAACTCACTCGTCGCGTTGTGTCTCGCAGCTCTCTCTCTCTCTCTCGATCTCCGCCAGCAGCTGCACATCCGCGCGTGATATTGGCGGAATAGCACTACCGGTAAAGACAAGGCTTGTTTATAATGACATTTTACTAATTTTTGCACTGCAAATCACATAAAGACACATTGTAACGCGGCGGAAGTTTTCCAGATTAATTGGCAAATCTTTAAAAATTAACTCCTGACGAGCCAAAGGGCTGACGAATGAGGCGTTTGCGCGTTCTATTCTGACAGCAATGTCGTTTTCAGCGCAAGTTACCAGGATCTGCAAAATGGCAGACGGCTTTCGGCGAAAACCCTTCTTGTAAAGAAAGGCAGTTTGGCCACTGAGGCAGTCGCCCACTCACTCAACGGTCTTCTCCCATGTTTTTCGACAGTTCGTTCGGTGGCGTTGGCTAGGTCGGGGATCTGGACGCAAAGCAGTCGTATCCTAGATGGATTTTTAGGATATGTGGGTTTCTTGCGTAATTCAAATGTCGCCTGAGCAGTAATGTCGTATAAATGTATATAGAGTGCGTCCAGCAATTCGAAGGCCGCATTTATGATGGAGGAATTGTTCGCCGTACTGTGGTACTAAAGGAAAGTTTATAATGTTAGTTAAGGGCAACCAATGCAGTGCAGAATTGTCACACAAACACTACTGACGTAAGTTAGAATGCATTCGTCAAATAAAGAGTTCGGATTTACTGGGGTCTCAAAACTGGAAATTTATCCATGTTATACGGCTGAACTTTGGACAACAATCAATTTTTACAGTATTCGATACAGGCGGAACTGTGAGTACCAGAGTCTCAACGATGTGAAGGAGACGCGACCGCTGGAACAAGGGTTTTGTTCGCCTGAATGCCCCAATCTAAACTGAAATTAACTATCAGAGACAAAATCGGACAAGCATAATGGTTGCAGAAGCGTTGCAGTATTTCTAGAACGAAGTTTTTTTTCACTGATTTACATTCCAGCATTTATCTCATTTGATGCGATATTTGCCCGATTGCCTCAATCAATTTTTAACTATCGCAGTTTCAGAAATCATGTTCGTCATAAACGTGATACCTGTTCAATGGTTTAATTAAGCGACGCAGCGACTAGACACAAGGTTCAACGGCGTGTTCCATGCAACCAAATGAAAATTAATATGCAGCGTATAGACTGGAACATAACATTCGCAGGAGTGAGTCCTCGAGGGTGTGGTTGGAATTGAACACATACCACCTGATAGTGTCCTAAATCGATTGCGATGATCACCAGTGGAGAAGAGCCTCTAAATGCCACACTAAAGAGAAAAGTTTACCGAAAGCCAACGTTGTGAAATACTTATCCAAGTGAGAAGTCTATCGAGTCAAATAATGAGCATAAGGCGTAGAGAAATAGGGTAAGGTGCCTCATCTATAAAGTCCGCCATGACTTCGATAGTTACCTACTTAACTGTACAGAAGAGAGTCCAAAGCTCCTCTATTATTACATAATTTGTAAGGACGAAGAAGGGGTTGAGCACATGTCTGATATATTACAGTCGGTTATTACGAGATAAACCTATCTATCAGCAAATAAATAAAGTGTGGATGACGTCACAAAAAAGGAGCTCTGTAATTTTCGCGAACATCACTGCTTTATAAGAACTACTGAGGTTGGAAGAACCAATATTACCAGGTCTCGGCGAAATACCAGCAAATATGTTGAGGGATGTGGCCGTACACTTGACAGAACAGCTATGTCTTCTCTTCAAAGATCTCGTTGAGGCAAGCAGAATGCCAGCTGAATGCAAGCCTGTGTCGGTCCCACCGATATGCAAAAGTGGCAGTTGTGTTTCCGCAATCGACTACCAACCGGTAAACCTCACTCTAATACGCTGCAAAATTATGGCGTAAATATTTAAACGCGGACAGATGCAGTTTTTAGAGCGACGGCATTTTTTCTCTGACGCGCAGTATATATTCCGCGGGAAAGGTCCTGCTTGATTAAGTTGCTATACAGTCTAGACCGTTGGACGGAGCAACTGGTGGAGGAAATATGGTGCCCGTGGACTACATAACCTTCGAAAAGGCCTTGGATCGTGTGCCAAACCAACGTCTCGCATAGAAGCGCAGCCGTATAGGAATAAGAGGTTAGCTTTTGAAGTGGGTCGACGATTTATTGATTAGTCGATCTCAGATCGTTCGACTTGACAACCAGCAATCAGCGGAGATGGCGGTTGAGGGCGGAGTTCCTCAGGGCTCCATTTTCGGCCCTATCCTCTGCCTCATGTATATTATTGACGGCATCCCTGGGTTGTACTGATTGCCGATGACACAGAGCTTTGCAACGTCATCCGTAACGGGAAAGATGGAGCAGCTTAAAGGCAGACTTGAATCGATTCTGGCTGTGCTCAAACAACTGGCTTTCCTCGTTCAATGTTACTAAATCCATCATTCAGCGAATCGTCACTAACAGCCCTGCGCACCGGCAGATGCACTATTTGAAGAACAAACCGTCGTCCAGAAGGATCTGGGTGTTGAATCTCGAATTCACTGGTACCATCGTGCTACCGCTTGAAAGATGCGAAACCCGAACTGTCAAGCTAATATCACATCAAACATGCTTTTGCAAATTTCGCCGAAGCGTGACTTGCTTAAGTCCTCGGGTTGAAGGAGCGACAACAATTAGAGTTGGCAATTCAGACCTGGAGGCCGCGGACAGTAAGGGACCACAGAATGCTTAAAAATCCGACGACGGGCAGTATTGCTTGTCCGCGGCCAAGCCTACTTACCTCACAAAACACGATTGTCCTTTCTCAACCACTTTCCTCTGGACAACAGGCAGCTACGCGACGACTGAATACAAGCCTTTTGCCTGCTGTGAGTCCAGGATTATTGCCGCACATCCGGCTGGTCCTCACACTATTAGCCTGAGAGGAAATCTTCTCAAACCACGTGTAGATGAAGCAAAACTGGATTCAAGGGGATTCTTCCTCCACAACAGTGACTAAAGCATGGAATGCACAGCCAGTGGCTGTCATCACGTCCTCATCCGTGGAAACTTCCAAGAGCAAGCTTGACCAGTACAGGGAAATGTACCACAATGGCATCAGAAACTAACACATTTCACCGCCTGTATCATCCTTCTCGAAAGTTATGGGTCAGTAAGCATACCCCTACGTCTGTTTCAAGAACCGCTTCATAACTGATTAGGTTAACATGTCACTGTATGACGTGTGATCCAAAAGGTTCTGACTGAAGTTTGCTTGTTCACTTCTAAACTACTTTGCTCATTTCAGCAGTTGGTTTTTAATAAGTTCACAAATGTGGCAAATCAGGCAGACATTTACACATGCTAGTAGTTACCAGGTTCCATGTAATTAATTAGCGCATCTGCATTCTAACTTTCTTTATGCATTTTTTGCTTTCTTGCTTCGTTATTGTAACCAATGGAGGATTCCAGGGCGTTCGTCTACTTTTCGTTCAATAAAACTGATCTAAAATGCCTATGCAAAGACTCAGAACTGAATATGAAGGCGGCAGCCACTGCTCTTGTTACTCGGCTACGGGACGCAGAATCATGACTCAAGCATCTCGCGATTCGCGCGGTTGAGACTTTCTGAGAGAACTTAGGTTTCGCTGTACTTGAATATGCAGCCAGATTCAACTAAATGATTATCCACGACGTCGAAACAACTGCAAATGTTTAATTCTGCACAGATTATGGACCCGACTATAAGTTCAAAATTCTTGTTTTGACAATCGCGTTCCCTTCTTCAATCTAACCTAATGTTACTTCAGGCTGCAGGAACTAATCACGTTTTCTTCTCTTTCTTGACGCATAAAATGTCAATGCAAATTCATTCCAATCCAACCGGGATTGCCTTAGACAGAGGACTGCAAATGGTGCCACACTGAACGTACCCGTTGCTCCAAGTTGTATATGAGTGCAGAAAAGTAGACTTCACAAGTTACTAACATGGTAACATTTTTCACGATGTCGATGTTGAGACAACCGTTTGTTAGTGTACCACGGTAAAATATTACGTCGATTTTTGTGAACGTCCATTCGTCGTAAGGGTATGAAAGTCGGTATGATGCCAGTTGACTGAGCAAACGATGAAGATCACGCCCGTCCTCCAGGCAAGCGTTTTTGTCTGTGAGTTGGCGGAATGAATGACATTTCCGTAGAATGATATACGAACGAAGAAATAATGCTACTCGTAAAATTTGCAGTAGTGTAAAATGCAGGGCAAAAGTAACACTTTGAACATACGCATGGCCTTCTGAATCCGTCTCTGCAGGTGTAAATGCATTTAAGGTAGTGGATTCAGGAAATTATTAATTGTGGGTAGCTGTCACACAAATCCGAACGCCAATAAATTAAAAAGTAGCCAAAATTCTTCGGCATAGAAACATAGTCGCCCGTTAGTATACCAAAATGTGCGTGAATATTGGCGCGGAGTGCCGCGAAAGGCACACGCAAAGGAGTTTTAATTTCTTCCCTCTAAAATGATGAGCAAAATAGGAAAAAGCTGTGGTAGGGGACGCTCACCGATCGCGTCAAGTGACATTCGCGTCCCGTTGTGCCTTAAGGTTGAATTTAAAAGCCAGCAGCTCGGTCGGCTTACGTCCTCTACCATTTTTGACAAAATCGCTGGCTGCCGACAAGGCGACGACCTCCTGTTTCAGTGGTAAGGGCGTTAGATCACGAATAGACTGAACGTGGGTTCAAGCCTCTGCAGTCACAAGACCTGGAGTTGGTTACGACCAGGTAATGACGGATAATAAGCTGGAAATAGCTATTTATCTGTCCCATCTGTCTGCCAGTAATGGTATTCTGTCTAGGAAGAATGCGAATTTTTAGGATAATATATCGGTCAATCTCCGGCAGCTCACCAATGCCGAGTTGTTCTCCCGAGGCTGCAAGTTACATCATTCCCTGTGAAGTTTCATTGTGAAAATAGCATGTAAATGTGGAATGGCATCGAGTAAATTAATTCATCACTGTCTACTGAGTACGCCGCACTTAAGCCAAACTCGCGGCATCA
Organism: Spirometra erinaceieuropaei; assembly: GCA_902702965.1. Classification (NCBI taxonomy): domain Eukaryota; kingdom Metazoa; phylum Platyhelminthes; class Cestoda; order Diphyllobothriidea; family Diphyllobothriidae; genus Spirometra; species Spirometra erinaceieuropaei. The sequence continues at coordinate 660,500 of CACRXP010000315.1, forward strand.
GCATAAAATCAGAATGAAAACATTTATTTGGGAAGACTTGGATTTCGCGTTACTCAATAGATCATAACCTGCATATCCGTACGTGTACAATTAGTGCATTGTTAAAGGCGAGACCTTCGAACCTTTCGAATTTTAAGGAATAACTTAATATAGGTGTTAACACATTGATGGACGATGTTGCTTGCAAACGTTGGGAAAGTGAAGATATTTTTATTTCGGGTATCCCCTACTTCAGCAATTGAAGCCCGCAATGGCGAACATCGAACGGTGAGAATACTATATAGTGCATTGGCGTCATAAACATTTAACTGCGAGCGTCAGTAACAAAAAGTAATATAAGTATTTGCTGAGAAATGAGTTACAACAAAGCTAATTTTTTAAGATTGTATTAATAATAAATGTCTTTATAATGTTTAAGTTCTCCTAAAACGCGACAATACCATTGAGAACTGCGCGTTTTTCCAAGACATTGAAACAAAATTTGCTTGTATTTAGCACCGTAGCTATCACAGACCACTGAGATGGTGACTACCTATTTTAAAGATGTATACCAATTTTAATATTAGTGGAATAACCTAGTGTTAGTTTAAGAGCTATGGATTGGAGGCTACTGTAAAACTGACGCTCAAATAAATGCTCAACATATCTTTGGTTTGCATGTAATCATACCTGGCATGCGAGACAGTTGAAATCTGCGCGGAATGTTTTTGCAGGCGTAAGACAAGAGAAGGACCCAAGGAAAGCTAACCAAAGCCAACATGTTACTGACTGACAACTGAATACTGAGCCGGCACAACTATTTAGCGACACATGCCTGAGTGATGATCACGAACCTACCGCGGCGACATTGGTACAGCCACTCAAAGGGGAAGGTCGGTGTGAGTCGCCAGAATTAACTTCTCACCTATACGCACACACAGCCAAGACAACACACGCACGATAGTTCGACCGTCGTTGCCGACGATGTCCCCCGTGTTCTCCATAGTGAGGTGAGAGCAGGGACGCTGACTTGTGCGTGGATTTGTTCATAGTGCAAGCGGATTTGCACAGCATCTACCGCTTTCCCTCCCACCTGGGCCTGATGTCAAAACAGAGCCAAGAAGGCCAAAGGTGAAGATAGCTTTGGTGGGTCTGGCAACTTGGCGCTACACTCCACACTCTCTTGCCCACACAGCAAATGACCAGGATTTTAAACGATAACAAAAGGGCTGCTTGCACGGCCGGAGCCGCACCTAGGCGTGCTGCCAAATCCGACTCGGATCCCACGGACCAAAAGTGCCATAGAGGCCACATTAACAAGTAGCCATTGCAGTTTGACTCTTACATCAACATCCGGCATCTCCACACAAACACGCGCATACTGGGCCGATGGGAACCTTCAGCGTTTCAGATTGTATTTAGTAAGGAAAATGCGCTGAATCGGCTACCTAAATCTCCCTTCCCATTTCCGTGCCTCAGCCACCGTCCGAGCTGGTCATTTGACTGTTGCGGGATTGGGATCTGTGGCTGATATATCAAGTGACCTTATCTGCGCGCGCCCCCAAACACAAACGCCCGGATTTCACACAACAGTGATTGTGCGGCGTACCTCTCACATGTGTGAGAGTACGCACACACACACACCCAACAGTCCGGCCGTCGTTGCTGACCACGTCCACCGCGTACTCCAGAGGAAAGTGAAAGGCAGCACGTGATTTTCTTTACAGTTTTAGTCAGCTTGCACAGATCTACCAGGCTGCCTCTTCCTCCCTTGTGGTCACGACGCAGTAAAGGAGATCGGGAGCGAGAGAGGGCGCAGGCGGCTAGTACGGCCGTACCCGCACCTATGTCTACCACCACCACCACCACCACCACCACCACCACCACCAATAACATTCTCGATGTTTTTTTCTGGTCAGCGCTCCCTTTGCCTTTCTTTCTCCCTCGTGTTCTTCTTCTATTTATGTTAGTTAACTTGTCTGTGTAGTATTATATATTATATCCCGACCCATTATCCATCTTGTTTCAGGTTGCCATAGCAGGACTGAATGACAAAAGCGTTTCAACAGAAAGAATCAGGGGACAGAGCTTGCGATCCACGCCCTTTATAAAGCCCGAGGGCTGAAAAGACAATAAGTACAAGTTATCCGTCATTTGGCAGCCTTCCAAGCCAGGTCAGAACGATAAGGATAGCACAGGTCATTGGGTAATCATGCACACGACCTTTACACCCAGCGGGGCGCAAACGTATTCATCAAAAGGGAATCAGATGCCAGAGAACTGCCAGCGCACGCCGGTCAGCGAGGGTCATGGTTGGCTGACGCTCACATTCTTTGATGCACGCACACACACACCCACACGCATGAGACGACACGGCAGTTCGACCGTCGTTTCCGACGATTACTGCCCTATGCTCCATAGCATGTAGGTACAGGGACAAGTGATTTTAGACTTGCGAAGCATCTGCCGCACTCTCTCCTCATCCTCCATCTAGACCGCATGTCTCGACAGAGCCAAAAGAAAGAAACGTCCGGTGCCTGAGTCCGCCGCGGGACAATGAAATTTTTCTGAGATTTCTGCTGTCAACGCTGACGCATTGTTTCCTTATCGAAATACAAATGCGGGTTGCATAGACACTTACGAATTAGTGGTGGTCAGTTTGTTACAATATGCGATCAGATGAGAAAGGCAAGTTTTGTTAACTTGCAAAACTAAATAAAATGGATGTGTTCATGGACAGCTTCTAGAGATGATGGCCTAAAGCGACAATGTCTATCGCTGCCCACATTGACGACCAGATGATATAATGGACCAACTGTCTGTTAAGGCTAGACAGACGTTATACGAGCGCCACACACACACACACACACGACAGTTCGACCGTCGATTTCGACGATGTCCACCGTGTGTCCCACAGTCTGCATTGTGGGAGCAGAAACGGTGACTTACGCAGGGGTTTATATTGCCGGTAGAATTACGCTGCATCTACCTACACTCTCTCCTCCTCCCCCGCCTGAGCACGGTGTCAGGACAGAGTCAAGAAGAACTGAGACGAGGGTGCCCGCAGGAAGATGGCTTGGACGGGTACTCACCTTGGCGTTCCACTCCGCACCCCCTGGTACACACAACAAATGATCAGGATTTTCACCAATCCAACAGAGTTTGGAGGCTAGCACGACCGAAGCCGCACCTAGGCGTGCCGCCAACGCCTGGCTCGGAATATAAGATTTAAAAGAAATAATACTTGGATAATACTAACAGTCAAAGATGATATTTACATAAAATTCTGATTCTACAAAATACTTACATTCCTTTCAAAAGCCAATATACATCGAGCCTCTTTTCACAGCCTTCTCAACAAACGCGAAATAGAGCACATCAACCTGTAGTGTGGATTCAAGTTAGATTAATTCCTTGGGTGTCAACTTTTCTTCTATTTTTGAGTGTTCGTCAATGAAACGCAAAATCATTTCCTGTTTTTCTGTATGCTCGTTCGGGGATAGATTTATTAACAAGATAATTTGCATACACATTTTCGTTGATTGAGAATCCACAGAATAAGCTTTCCATCATTTCCATATTCCACAGCATAGACTCTAAAAAACATTCCGTATTAATGATGAGGAATACTGTCTTATGTGCAATGGCTAGCGTGTAGGACAAAAATTCACGTAGAATACTTAACTTCCTAGGAAATGCCTTGCTTCCAAACACAAAAGGTTCTCAAGAAAAAACAAAAAGTGTAATTGTGGTTCATCTGATCACTGAGATACATTGCAAATAACAATATTAGTGAAGTGGGAGAATTTGTGTGTGGTAGGCGGATCAGCAGTGTTATGTATATGTGTGCGTACGTTTGTGCTTTCGGTTCCAACAGGTGGTCAATTTTCTGACTGATTCGATGAAGGTAAATCAGCCCGAAAGAACTATTTATCAACCCCAATCCAAGACTCCATCGCTTAACCTCCGCTATTATACCTTTGTCGACTTCGGCCCGGCTGGTATCTGCCTCTTCCTGACCAATACGAAGCTTGTTTGCTATTGAAAGCCACCGTATCAATGTGTGCCCATTCTTAAGTGGACATATCTGCGTATACACAAAAAGGAGATCGCTGACAAAGTAAATAACGATTAGCATGGTTACTTTTACCCAGTTAATTCAACCCCCATGTTTAGGGGTAGCTGATGCTCAGACCCTCATTCCTCATTTTTCAGGCGTCATGATACTACTTCTTTTATAATAAATGTTACAATTTTACACCACATATACTATGCGCGTGTTTGTGAGGCCCTTGGACAAGTCCCAAGACAGAGCGTAAGGAGAACCTTCAGTAACCTGATCGGCTAACGTCCTCCCAACATATTTAGTATTTCCGATCCCAACCCATAGGACAACGAGATCACCAATATGGACATCTGTAATATTTGCTCTGAAAAAAGAGGACAACCAAGATAATACACATGTTTCAACGAAGTACTGATCTTCGCGAACACATTATAATTTTTTCTAAGAAGAGAGGTCAACATTCACTTCTGGCTAGTTAAGAAGTGAACAGGTCCTCGAAACCAGCGACTTGTCAAGGCGATATGCGGGTACTCTAACCTGGGCGACGAGATGTGAATTGAGCTAGACATAGCGGATGTGCAGGATGTGCTGAGTGTGGTGGAGCTGATGGTGGTGGGTGTGCTGGGCGGTGGAATGTGATTCGAGCATGGTGAATGTGCAGGAGGTGTTAGGCGTGTGGAGACTTCGGTCCATTCCTCTCTCGCGGACGTGCGTGTGACCGAATAAACAAATGCGATGTGTTAATGTGTGGAACATTGTTGCTGGTAGAGGTGGATGCGGGGAGTGTAGTTTACAGCAAGGACAAACACAATCAAATGGACAAAAATCAGGAAAGCAAGTACAGACAAAGCTAAGATGGCACAGCAAGGTTCGCTTGCCTGTGGGGCTTATTGACCCTGTGGCTTCATGCGGTGTTGCAGAGGGCGTCTCGTCTCGGAGATAGCGAGGCGGTGATCCATCCCGGCAAGTGGAGCCGAATTACCTAGCGCGGAGTTTCATACGCACATACCCTCACGTGGTTTAATCCGCCGGTCAAAGCGATTACCAGGGCGTGGCCGCCAGGCAGATCCTATCGTCACGGGTGCCATAGGTGAGAGTTGGATGCCAGTAGGCAAAGTCTACACGTGCAAGCAAGCAAGCAAGCAAGCAAGCGACCTGCTACTTCCGTCATGTGAACCCACAGCCGGACACGCCTACGCGCTCGGCACACACGGACGCAATTAGACGGCACGATAGTTCGACCATAATTTTCCATTTAACCCACCATGTGCTTCATAGCAGGGTGGGAATAGGGCCACCGACTTGCGTGTGAATTCAGTTATAGTGATAAGAAACTTGCATGGCATCTACCGCCCTCTCCCCTCTCCCTACACCTAGACCCGGCGCCATGGCAGGGTCAGTCAGAAAAAATATATACTGTCAAATGGCAGAAGTATGTTTCCGACGATGTCGTTGTCAATAATAACACAGTTTTTTTTATTATCGAAATACCAATGCAGATTTTACCGCGATCGAATGATAAAGGTAGGTTTGTTTAACAGGCAGAACTGCATTTTGTGGAGGTGATCATGGACGACCTATGGATAAGATGGTGGAATGCGACAATTTTTTTCGCCCTGCCCAAATAGGCGAAACTATTACTCAGTTGGCTAGATAAAGTCGAGACGGCGGGAAGATGTAACGGACCAAATCTCTGACAAGGCTAGACAGACGGTCTACTAAGACCACACACATACGACCTGCTGTGCCCTGCAGATGCACAAAGCTATAATAATTGCTGCTGATATCTCACATATGAGATCTCGCGTATGACAGGAAAAACCACAATATGATGGAAAGATTGAGTTACCAAGATATTCGACAAATCTCCGAGCCCCAACCATTACCTCCAATGATCATTTCATGAGCACCAATTTGATTATAAGGAAAAATTCTCAGCAATGCAGTTTAGATGTGTTTGCAGCATCGGGCCATAGCTCTCGTTCGTCCTCAAACATTTTAAGACCCTGTCCGAGTCAGACCAACTAGATATAAAATTTAATATGCCGACAGGGAAATTTAAATGTCTTTTCTGAGCGTGTCGCGAATGGCCTGATCCACAGACGTATGTGCCAGGCTTATTGACTGCGCACCAATACAGCCGTCTGTTATATCTGCAGTGTGAAAAATGATTATCAAGATAAGAAATATGCTTCAACAAAATATCGACGTTCAAAAATATTCTATCATCTTTTTAAAATACTGTAATTTAAAATTTTCCTCTTGCTTATTAATAAGTTGACAGGTCCCTGGAACTAGACAATTGTCAAAGAGACATGCTAAAATATGCCCAACTGTTGTAACGAGGGAACAATCAAAAATGGTCCTAACGCTAGCTAACATCAGTAGGTCGTAAAGTCCTCCCAGCCTTCGATGAAAATGCTTTTGTTTTGGCGTTATTTGGGTGATTCCGATGACGTATACATGTACATAATTTACTGTAGAGCAGCTACAGTTGAAAAAACAGCCAATGGATGGTAGTCACGTGGAGGAGATTGAGAGTGCTCAGACATCAGGGAGACTCATAGTCTAGTTCTGTCGAGTGCATAGGGAGGGCCGAGGGAAGCCGGATTGTAGAAATCTGTCATCGCAACGCGACATGACAGTATGCAGTAACAACTACGTTGGACTCTGTTAGGAATGGAAATACACCGACTCGCCGGCTTCCCGGAACAAACAAGATTCGTATATGTGATAGCGATCACGAATAGGCATATAAGCAAAAGAAGGGATATTGTGTTCATGTATTCTATAAAATGTACTCGAATTTATAAGAGTAACGAAAGCCTCTGGTAAACATTCATAACACTTAAGTGTTCATTTTTTACGTAACATAGTTCATCATTACGATCGGTTCGAAGCGACATCGACCACTAACTTTGAAACAGCACCAGAGTAATTTCTTGAAATTGCAAACGCATTTCAGAATGTCAGTCAACGTTTCATGAGATATTATGTCTGCTGCATGTACTTGGTTTGTTTCGTGTAAGACACACATTCATTCGAAGTTCACTCATGGAATAGATGTGCTGCGTGAGGGCATACATTAACACTCAACATTACCGCTGATGTTGGTATCTTCCCAACAAACAAGATTACCAATTGTTAGTTAGCTAAGTTAGTTCTTACTGAGATGATTTCGAAAACTGAGACCGCAGTTTTCTAACAACACACTCAATTTCCAAATTAACAGCATTGGTTTTGCGCAAGTTCTTACCAGTTCAGTGATTACAGAACCTAATATTGAGTCTCAAGAATTCATCTCAACAAAGCAACAAAGATTGTACGCAGAGATCAACCTGTAATTAACACACATTTGCACTACTAGGTATGAAAGTGATTACCCCTCCAACATAGAACCGAATGTGCAAAATGCCAATCATGTTTATTGTATTCTCAAATCGACTAACAGGCGAGAAAAATAATTACTGCCGCATAGTTTCTCTGTGATGCGAGTATGATATTCAGCTTGAAATATTAAACAATTATCTTCCGAGCGCCTCAGTTAAATATTTATTAAGTAATCTCCAGTGGCCAGGAATAACACAAGACGAACATATGTGGAACACATGCTAAAATGTTCCTGGTTACAAATCCATGAATATATACATGGTAAGTTATAAGCTGAGACAATCACAATATTTTATTATTGTATCAGAACGCTGTTTTTATTCCAAAATCACATATTGTTGATGCCTACATTCTTTCACTTAAAAGGAGTCATGATGTAGAAAATCCTATGCATGTAATCGGATTTTGAGTTTACTAAGGTCAATCTCAACTGAATGGCATCCACAATAGGATCTTCAGTTCATGCCAGATCTTTCAGCGTCATACTTTGCACCAATGCCCTTTCCTTACCTCTGCAGCAGCACTGGTCTATTAAATGACAATGTGACTTGACCTCACAGAGCCTTATGATGATTGTGGGAATATGCCTTTCACCCTGTAACTTTTGAATTAGGTTTCATTCACCAGTCTGAAACAATTTCTGGAAGCAGGCAAGTACTCTCGTAAATTACGGCTTTAGCGGTCAATTTCAGTTTTAGCTAACTGACTTGCACGGGCATTCAGGTGCAGATTCTTACCGGTGAGATGGGTTTATGCGGTCGTACCTGATGGACTAAATACAACTGAGGGTTACAGAAAGGGGTTAGGCGTTAGGGGTTTAGCGTGAGGGATTAGGGTTAGGGGTTAGGGCAATTAACTGTTAATCACTGAATCTACAACCGCAAATCCCCAGTAGCTTTTCCCTTTCAAACAATTACCTGAGTCTATCGGCTGTGCGTTCACCGACCCCACCTGTAAAATCTCCCATTACCACCGGTCGCACATTACATTATGACGCAATGCAATCTTAAATATCCCGTACAAAATGAACGACCAGATTTTTATAAAGCACGTTTGATGACGCTGTCGTCTTCTAATATTCAATGACTTACTAGAGTTCACATGGGCCAGCTACGTGAATAGACGATTTTTCACTATATTGCAGTCCATACGCGCGTTAGTTAAAGCCAGTGATTATTGGCAGGCTCCTAGTCGTTGTCCAGTATTATGCACAACACGCCAACGCGTCAGTATGTCTAATTCTGCTTTGAATCGCTGAACTTCTGCCAAAACGATACTTGGCCTGAATGGTTATTTTTTGCTGAGACAACTCCGGGTTTTGTGACCCCTTGAGTATTTTCTTATTAAAGAACAAGCACTGTGGAATACTTGTGCAACACTAGACTAAGAGAGTAAAAAAATTAAATCCGAAAAATTTTAAAATGTCAATGAGCTACTGAAGAACCCACCGTTGGCCGCCGCTTTCTATCGTCACGTTTCAACGCGACGTGACAGTATGCCGTAACAACTACGTAGGATTCGCCGGTTTCCCGGAACAAACAAGCTTCGTATGGGTGATAGCGATCACGAATAGGCATATAAGCAAAAGAAAGGGTATTTGTGTGCATGTATTCCATAAAATGTACTCGAATTTATAAGAGTAACGAAAGCCTCTGGTAAACATTCATATCAATTAAGTGCGCATTTTTACGGAACATAGTTCATCATTACGATCGGTTCGGAGCGAAATCGACCACTAATATTGAAACTCCACTAGAGTAATCTCTTGAAATTGCAAATGCCTTTCAGGTTTTAAGTCAACATTTCATGAGATATAATGTCTATTGCATATACTTGGTTTGTTTCGTGTAAGGCGCACATTCATTCGACGTTCAGTCATGGAATAGTTGTGTTTTGTGAAAGCAAAAATTAACACTCAACATTACCGCTGATGTTGGTATCTTCCCAGCAAAAAAGATTACCAATTGTTAGTTAGCTAAGTTTGTTCTTATTGAGATGATTTCGAAAACTGTGACCGCAGTTTTCTAACAACATACTCAATTTCAAAATTAACAGCATTGTGTTTATGCAAATTCTTATCAGTTCAATTATTACAGGACCTAATATCGAATCGCAATAATTCATCTCAACAGAGCAACAAAGAGCGTACGCAGAGATTAACCTGTAATTAACACACATTTGCACTACTAGGTATGAAATTGATTACCTCTCGAACATAGAACCGAATGTGCAAAATGCCAATCATGTTTATTGACTTCTCAAATCGATTAACAGGCGAGAAAAATAATTACTGCCGCATAGTTTCTCTGTGATGCGAGTATGATATTCAGCTTGAAATATTAAACAATTATCTTCCGAGCGCCTCAGTTAAATATTTATTAAGTAATCTCCAGTGGCCGGGAATATCACAAGACGAACATATGGGAAAAACATGTTAAAAATGTTCCTGGTTACAAATCCATGAATATATACATGGTATGTTATAAGCTGACACAATAAATATATTTTGGTATTGTATGAGAACGCTGTTTTCATTCTAAAATCGAATACTGGTGTTGCCTACACCCTTTCACGTAAAAGGAGTTATGATGAAGAAAATCCTATGCATGTAGACGAATTTTGAGTTTACTAAGGTCAGTATCATTTGAATGACATCCACAAAAGGTTCTACAGTTCATGCCAGATCTTTCAGCGTCATACATTGCACCAATGCTCTTACCTTACCTTTGCAGCAGTACGAGTCTATTAAATGACAATATGACTTGACCTCACAGAGCCTTATGGTGACTGTGGGAATATTGCCTCCCCTGTAATTTTTTACTTAGTTTTTATTTACCAGTCTGAAACAATTTCTGGAAGCAAACATAGTGCTCTCGTAAATTACGGCTTTAGCGGTCAACTTCAGGTTTAGTTAACTGACTTACACGAGCATTCAGTTGCAGATTCTTACCGGCAAGGTGGGTTTTGCAGTCGCACCTGATGGAAACAATACTACTAGGGGTTAGGGCTAGGGGTTAGTTGTTAGGGGATAGCGTGAGGGATTAAGGTTAGGGGCTAGATTAAGGGGTTAGGGCAATTATTTATCGACCGCTGAATGTACAACCGCACATTCCCAGTAGCTTCTGTTTTGCAAACAATTACTTGAGTCAGTTGGCTGTGCGTTCACCGACCCCACCTGCAAAAACTCCCATTACCACCGGTCGCACATTACATTATGGCGCAATGCAATCTTAAATATCCCGTACAAAATGAACGGCCAGATTGTTAGAAAACACGTTTGATGACACTGTCGTCTCCAAATATACAATGACTTATTATAGTTCACCCAGGCCAGCTACGTGAATAGACGCGCGTTATTTAAAGACAATGGCTAAGGTCAGGCTCCTAGTCGTTGGTCAGTATTATGCACAACACCTAAGCCCGTCAGTATGGTTAATTCTGCTATGAATCGCTGAAATTCTGCCAAAACGATATTTGTCTTGAATGGTTATTTTTTGCTGAGTCAACTGCGGGTTTTGTGAACCCTTCCAGTCTTTTCTTATAAAAGAACAAGCACTGTGAAATACCTATGCAACACTGGACTAAGAGAGTAAGAAAATAAATCCGACGAATTACAAAATGTCAATGAGGGATTGAAGAAGTCATTGATGGCCACCGCTCTCTATCGTAATGCTTGCTCTAAGACTTTATTGCAAAGACAGTTATTTTGCGCTGACACTCGATTTTTACGCCTTGATAGGCCTCGAAAAAAACCGCCTCCAGTTTGCTAGGGAAAAGCCTAAGTATTATTTTCCGCTTAATTTGTGGACGTTAGGATATACAACCTTGATTACGAGTCTATTCATCAAGATAGGAAACCGTCGAAGGTCTAATAAAACAAAAACCTTATATCTAGGTGACAAAACATGACATACAGATTTACTTTCCTCGACGAATTAATAATGACGAATTTAAAAGAAATCATAATTGGATAATGCTAACAGTCTCAGATGATACTTTTATAAAACGCTGATTCTAAAAAGAATTACATTCCTGCAAAATGGCCATATACATTGAGCCGCCCTTTCCGTAAACGGGAACTAGAGCACACCAACCAGTAATGCAGATTCAAGTTCGATTACTTTCTTGGGCGCCGACTTGTCTTGTAATTTTTAATGTTCGTCAACGAAACGCAGAATCATTTCCTGTTTTATTGTTTGCTCGTTCTGGGATCAATTTATTAACAAAGTAATTAGGATATACATATTTGTTGATTGAGAATTCACATAATTAGGTTCCCATTATTTACATATTCCACAAAACAGATTTTAAAAAATGCACATGCATATTCCACAGTACTAATGAGGAATCTCGCCTTATGTGCAGTGGCTGATATTAATGACAAAAAATAATTTATCTTTCTTAACTATCTAAAAAATTGTTTAAATTCCCATGGTTTGCTTCCGAACTCTAGTAGTTGTCAAGGAGAACACACAATACACTTGTTTTTATCTGAGCACTGTGACACATCGCAAATAACAGTAGAAGTGTCGTGGGAAAATCACTGCGTGGTAGGTGAACCGACAGTGCCATGTCTCCAAATGCGAAGGTTTGTGATTTCTATCCCAGCAGGTGGTCAAGTTTATGACTGTCTGGGTGAAGGCAAATAAGCCCGAAGCAGTTCTTTATCAATCTAACTCCCAGACTCCATCGCCTATCCTCCGTTATTATAAATTCGTCAACATCGGCTTGGCAAGTGTCTGCCTCTTCATGACACATACGAAGATTGTTTGTTTTTCAAAGCCAAAGGATCTATGTGCGTTCATCCTTAAGGGAACATACATGCGTTTATACAATAAGGAGATCGCTGACGATAAAAAGAAGACTGGAATGGTCACTTTTATCCAACTATTCAAAACACTTTTACGGGCAATCGGAGGCTAGAACCCTCATTCCTTGTTTATCAGGCGTCATGATACAACTTCTACTATAATATATATTACAATTATCGCATTCATCATCTCCCAAAAAGACGAAGAGGAAGAGAGGACGAATTTGTGGACCATGTTGTTTTTATGTACCACATATTTTACGTGAATTTCTGTGAGGCCCCTTGGCCAAGTTCCAAGACAGAGCGGAAGGAGAACCTTCCGTAACCTGAACGGCTAACGTCCTTCCAACATATTTTGTATTCCGATTCCAATCAATAGAACAACAAGATCGTGGCCTTATAGTTACAGCGTTGGACGTACTAACTCCCAACAATCAAAATGACATGGGTCCGAACCTCAGATCCTCCAAGCCTGTGGTTCGGGAGGGCTGGCTGACAACAGCTAAGATGCTAGAAATGGCTATCCTGTCTTTAACATCTTCCTCGTTGAAAGCTGAGAATCCGACAATTTTCATTTATCCAAGCATGCGCACGCCATAGATTTAAATAACCACTAATGTGGCCCTACGCATGTCGCCCCAATGTAAGTGGTTTTTTAATACATTCTTACCTACCGTGCTACCGTACGGTGACATCGGAGGTAGAACGCTCCTACGGGACTAATCTGCTACTGGTGGTAAACTGCCAGCTTCTCTCAACACAATCACAAGACCATCTTCGAAATTTAGGCGTCTAGTATGTCAATTGTTTGGCCTACTCGCCTTATGTCTGCAAACGATATTAAAATCCAAACTTGATCGAGCAGCAACACTGAATTCGTCGCTCCACATGGACTCATCAGGACTCAGCCTACTGAAATGAGTATTGATTGCACAGTTGTTGAGGTTTATTTGATTGGTAAGTTTTCTTATTTGGACACTGCCCACAAAATTCACGTCCAAAAACATGGCCTGCCGTGCATTGTATAAAGTGCTTAGAGAACCTAAGATAACCAAATTGTGGACTTCTGTTTTCTAATATTAAAGACAACCCGGGGAGAAAAAGAAAGTCAGAAACCATCATATTTTACTCATACATACTCCATTTTGCACAACACGTACGAAATTCCTGCCGTCTTTGCAAACAGAACAACTAGGTTTTTCATGAAGCCCGGCCTCTCAGCTATTGGAAGACACAACTGGGTAATTGGTTAAGTTCAAATGACTTCTTTGTATACATTGACAATTTTGATATCGATTTATTGGCCCAGAAAGTTAGTGAACTTCCATTTATTCTTGCAAATGCAAATTGAACGGCCGTTTCCAGATCGTGGAAAAAGATTCCAAGAAGACGCAGTAGAGAAACGTCGTAGTTCCAGCCGCGTTCGAAACGACGCTCAAATGTAGCCACGGCCTTCATGCGCCCTAAGTTGATTTGCAGATATTGCTCGACAATTGCTTGATTAGTTTCTTCGACTTTTCTCTGTTGAAATAGAGCAAAAGCCTCATCATCACAATAATGTCAGTGATTAAAATATGAACACATCGTAAAAAGGAGAACAAAAAATATGGAAAGCAAATTGTGCACGAGTGCATGTTTTTCATCAGCAATCTCCCAAATGCATAATAAACTAAACAATAACACCGATGTGGACGTAGAGGACCTAGAAAGTTCTAGCAAACAAATTTCTTATTTGCCCAATGGATTCTAACTAAGTGATCTTAATCGACTTCTTAAATGTTGCTTGTATTAAGGATTCAACAACACTTGCTATTGAACACCCAAACAAATTTTATTAGCAAACATACCCGAAGCTCCAAATTATATGTAACGGCTTCGAAGTGAACATTGCAGATGACGGTCATATCCAGCATGGGATGAAGGTCCTCAGAGTTACAGTAACCCATGTGTAGACCCATGTAAAGGTCTATTTCGCAAAGTGTGAACGTGTCACTGTAATGATAAATATATAAACGGGGGGACGAAATACGACGCAGTAGGTGCCGTATGTCTGTGCCGTCATTCATGCAATTTGGTGTCCCTGCAAGGAAGTAGGTTATGATTTCGGAAATACTTATACCAGTAATGAAATTTCAAAATGAATTACCGCAGACGCGCTCCTACAGGGCCAAACGGCCAGAGAATCCACCGTCGTTCACGAAATATTATCAAACAAAATGAAAATGCACGCTGCGATATATTCGGGCAGGTTCATATGCTGATACCTGTTTTAGACTTTGGTCGCGTATTTGAGCGTGTTTTTCATCGGGTGCAGAGTAATTAACTAAGAAGTGCTTGTCGCACCTCGAAATTTATTTTTTGTCTGATGCTAACAGTAAGAATCAGCTTGCAGATCTGCCGGATATTTTAAGAGAATCAGAAATCTTATCTGTTCACAAAAATAAAAGTGGCAAATCTATGCGATTTCGTGCCCCTAAAAACACTTATACCCCAAACAGGCAATGCGTCATTTAAATGCGCTGATATCGTTTTGCCATTCGGCAAAATCTGCGGATTGACACCAAAATGACCATCACCGAATGAGAAGTTTCAGGTTTGTTATAATGAAACATTAATTGTAGTGTGACCACTGTCCTGACTGTATGTAGTTTAATAATGAAACAATGTAAACATTACCAGAAACAATATATTTATGTCCACAGACATAAATAGCAGATTTTTTCGAAAATATATAAAGGCGTCTAAAAATTCGGCACAATATCCGCCGAAGCAGATGCATATCCGCACGTTTTTGTTTTCGCCATGTCAGTTTAATCAGAAAGATAATATTCATGAAGAAAAGCATTTTACTCGGTACTAAGAAGGACGTTTTCAGAAGTTGATGACCAAAAACCACTGAGAGCTGGTTCGAAACTCAGATGTCCCTAAAACTGAGGTGGGGAAAATCGGCCATAAATGGCCATTCTGCTCTCCCACTACTATGTGGCCTACATGCTTCTTCGCATGTATATATGTACATATATCAGCAACGACCGTGAAACAGTTGCCTGCGTCTGGCCTGTTGCCTTCTTAGTGAGCAGCCATGTATTATATATACATACTGCAAAAAGCGTGCAACCCACACTATTGTGGTTATTGTGGAAACTGTTCTTCTGTTATAAAACATCTGCAACCACAATGCGTTTTATACAAATTGTGGATTTGCAATATGTGAAAGGATTACCATGATATTGTCTGCAGCCGTACACGAATAGTCCAAGTCCAAGGAGATGAATAAAAATAAATTTTAGTTGCATCAAGATGTGCGCTCGGAGAATAAACGATGTTGCATTTGGTTTTATAATGTGTGCGGTGCTCTAGGCAGCCCAATCAAAGCCATGCTGGCTTCTTTGTACTAAAAGATGAATATAATTGGCAAAATGAATGGTCTAACGAGACAGCATCAAAAATAGTGATGATTTTCTACAGTACTGAGCAAATTGCACAAAGAAGGCCTCAAAGGCAAGAGGAGACGCCGCGCATGAAAGGTGTGTTGCCTGGACACTAATACGACGTCTGTTTAACGAGCACTTTCCCTATATTATACCAGCCCTAGTGACAACGGACCCCTTCTTAAACTACAGATTTAACCGATGTTGCTGACAGAATAGTCCTATTTCGAATCCGAAGTCATGCAAACCCCGGGTTTAATGGAAGATTCCCTGGCCATGGGTAATAACCTGGAAACGGTCGCCTAAGTCTCCCCATCTTTACTGACATTTTGTGTTCCAAAACTATGCATTTTACTCTCGAAAGGTCAGCGATATTTATAAGATGCTGGTTACTAATCTGGCATACATCACCTTGCAATTAGTGTTTAATAGCAACTCCACAGCATATCCTCTCTCTAGCTCAGATCTTACAACTTGGGCCTTTGTAGTTTGTATGTTAAGGCATATACGAGACTCTTGATATTTCCGTCGGGGCAACTGGTTCGGTTCTGTTGTCTGGAACAAAATGCCGGACACTCAATAAAGGAAATTTACGTTATAATTCAAGCGACATTCATGAATAATCGTCCGTTAGTGAAAAGGCATAATACTTTGCATTAAGCATCATGCAGAACGAATAATCAACTGCTGGGGGAGAAAATAAGCATCACTTTCAAGAATGCAAAAGATGAAAATTAGCCACGTTATTCATTGCTCAGTCTTATTTATCTGATAGCCGATGCGTCAAGAAGTCTTGTCCGAAATTTGTTTTAGTGATTGATAGAGAATTTATCATTAAAAGTAAATTTCTCCGTGAGTTCCAGTCTTAAATAACTGACAAGTATCTGAGATAGTTATTTGGTGTTCCGGCAGCTTTATACAATTCACCAGATTCAACAGTTAAAACCTTGGCGTTGCCGGTGGGGTTCGATTTTATGACAGCATGTGGAGTTGTTGTTCACTACCAACGCTCCAAACGCCTGAGCTACAATGCCTTCACCGGAAACCGTACGTCAAACCATGTTTCTGTCAATTTACCCACTCATCCACCAGTGTTCGTTTGGACTCATATTGTTCAAGTAGTAAGACCATTCGCTGTGCACAAGCCATACACTCGCATTTCTGGTTTAGAAGTCTACAAAAGTCGTCGTGTTTTCCTAAATTAATTTAAATGATTTCAGACGGTGACAAGTTGATGTCCTCCTCTTCGTCGTTCTCCTGCACATACTGAATACACTGCCTAACTTGATTGTTCACTGATAGAGCGATGAATGGCTGTGATATTTATTTTTAAAATTATGATCGCAATCATCCTTCGGGTCGGAATTCTCACTTGCATAGGCACACTTAATGCTACTGTATTAATTAAAACTGGTATTCTGGATTTCTGCAAGTGATCGCATGACGTAACGAAGGCGTCTGTAGATACTGAAAATGATGCTTATTGACAAAACTGGAAGATATCGAAATCGTTTCACGTCCCTTATTACTTACTTCAGTCTTCGCAGTCAAAACTGAGTGCCATAAATAGTCGACTATATTAAACGTCGGTCTGATATATTTAACTTGTCTGACGTACTCGGACATATGCAAATGGGACCATTTCATTTTCTCTTCAATGGATCTGCCAGAAATCCCCGTTTTCTTTCTGGTAGATACGTCAGTTCATGAATTTTTATGTTTTTATTTCCTAAGAAATTAACTGCTAACTCGGACCGACCGACCGTTTTTAGGGAACTCACTCGTTCCGTTTTGCCTTAGAACTCTCTCTCTGGTAGATAGATCAGTTCAGAAATTGACATTTTTTGGTTTCCTAAGAAATTAACTGTTAACTTGGAGTATATCAGTTTATACAAGGGTCTGTGTGCACAGCCCGAAATTTGACGTGCGAATGTTTGACCCGACCGTTTTTGGGAAGCCACTCCTCCTGTTTTACATATGGTCATCTCTCTCTGGAGCCCAACCTGTCGCCGCGCAGCGATTAGGCTTAGAGATAGGGTAAGGTTTAGGGTTATGCTCATTCTAACCCAAACCGTAACTATAGAACTAACAATAACCCTTACCCATAACCCCGACCCCAAACCCTATCACACCACCCCTTACCCTTAACCCTAACCCCTAATTCCTCACCTTACCCCTACCCCTAACCCAAAACCCCTTACACTAACCCCTGATCCTAATCCAAAACCCTATCCACAACCCACAACATTAACTGTCAATACTAATCCCTCACCTAACCCGGATCCCCAACCCAGAGAACTCCAAGGTAAGAAAGGACAGACGAACACTAAGTCCAAGTAATTAAGTCTACTCATATGCAATCACTACCATATACTGTAGGTGAGCTAACTAATGAAACGTCAACCGAAATTCCGAAATCCGTTTTTTTTCGACAATATTAAATGGGCAGATTTGTAAAACTAATCATCTTGCAGCTTAAGTCTATAATAATTCAGTTACCTCAGGATGTCGGCTTTTGAAATAACGTCTTTCTGGCTGCAGGCAAGAACCCCCCTCCGTCAAAAACAACTACACAAATAGCATTAACATTCCCCATTGATTTTCGGTGCACGTGATTACCTACTTAGGTGCCATGCACGTTTTTCAATGATTTTCGATGCCCTTAAACATTCAATTATATTGCTTGGACGACATACAGAAAACTATTTATTTTCCTACCCACGCTGTAGAAAATGACGTCTTCTTCCAACTTTATGCCTGAAGAAAGTGTATAATTCGGTTTTTAAAAGCGTTTCCAGTTCTCGAATAATTTCGAACCCGACCTGCCGTTACACTTGCATTCAGGGTTTCAAAACCATAAGCCGTATATCTTTCGTGTAGGGAAAACCATGCATTTCTCTGCGGTATAAAAGGGAAACCAAATGAAGTTATAAAATTTAGCAGTGGATTTGGGCTATCTAGTAAAATTTTCACGCCACATTGGGAACTGTACATGCATGGCGTTTTAGAAGTCGGAGGTGTGGGACACCAAATATCAGCAGGTCCTGGTAAAATACCACAAAATTTGTTGATGGAGTTAGCTGTTGAATTGGTAGAACGCCTATGTCTGCTCCTCCAAGCCTCCCTCGTTGCAGGAAGATTGCCAGCTGAGTGGAAGACTGCATGGACATCACTGATATATAAAGGTGACAGTCTTGTATCCGCAAACAACTAACGAACGGTAAGCCTAACTTCCATATGATGCAAAATTATGAAAAGTCCCGACGGACTAACATCACACTAAAAAGCGAAGTAAACTTAAAACAATAGCTGTGAAAACCTATATTTAGGGAGAAGACTATAAAGTTAATGAATAAGTACCAGACGCAGAGAAATAGGGTAAGGAGTCTTATTCATAACGCTCGTCAATAATCCGAGTGTAACATGTTGAACTGTGGGGCACAACACCCAAGGCTTTCCTATAATTACATAAGTCAATGCACTCGAATTAAAGAACCCCATCTCCTTGATAAAAACTGATGGCTGTGCTGGACTTTACAAATACGACGAAAAGACTCAGTCATCCATCTAAGTTCTTTTAGTTGGTTTTTACGAGAGAAGTCGATTTAACTGCTGATAAATATAGTGTGGATGAGATCTTGAAAATTAGCTCAATAGTTCTCACGAAAGCTATTGCTTTACAAGAACTACTGGAGCTGAAATAACCAATACCACCAGGTCCTTGTGAAATACCAGCAAAGTTGTCGGGGGAGTTATCCGTAGAATTGACAGAAAGCAGAACAAAGCCTCGTTTGTGTGACTCAAAATTTCGCTTATTTTTGAGTTCTTGTCTTTACAATTCAAGGGGCCCGTTGTTCCGGACACGTGGAAAAGCTCCGCATTTGGTGTGGTGGTTAACATTCCGAGAAGCCTTGTGGGCAATAGCCTGTTTTTCCGTCTGTTAATAGGCCTTGTTTACTATCTTTTTTTGAAAAATCAGCATTTGGTTCAGGTAAATAAAATTCTTGTGTCAGCGATCGCGTCTGCTTCCACCTAAATGTCTCATTATACTCGCATTTTCGATTGCGTCGCCTATGCTCCGTTGTTTACAAGTGAATATTGAGCCATGTTTAGTTGGTTATCGCAAATCCGTGTTTATGCAGTATCACGCTAACAATACTACTACACTTCCCAGTACCCCGATATACTTTCGATTAAGAATTCGGCGCAATTAATTTGGTCATTTTGTTGGTTATAGGTATAGTTAAAATCAACATGTATGATGCTCAGGAAACAAAAGGCACATTTTTCAAGCTTTGTGGTCCTAATATCATCAGCGGAAGGTGAATAAGGCATTCTCGCCACTAGAAATTTTCCCTTGCCTAAGGATATTGATTGCCTTGCGGTTGGCATAGTTGCGCTTTTATAATTCAAAGATATTTGCAAAACATCAAAATTATCTAAAAATAACTTCCCGAGTCTTTGTATTTTTGTGCTTTGTGCTTAAGCCAGGCTGCTACTACCTCATCCAAAGGATCATAGATAAGTTCACAATCGTCATTTACATGTCGAAGTAAGAGCCAGCACGTTCACTGCAAGTAGCAGCATGGTCATTCACGTGTGAATGGCCTGAGGGAACAAGACAGAGTTCAGCGTTGGCTGGAAGCTTAAGGAAGTAGTTCCCGGGATAGCAATTTGCCAGTTAGAGTATTTATTCTTAGTCTTCCTTTCCATAATTAGCGCATACGCAATCACGCCCCGTATCATTATTATTTTATTCCGAGCATCACCCCGCATAATCAATATAACGCGCAAGATCCCAGTTGCTGCCTTCGGCAACACCCTGATTATTTGTGCGTCTTAATTTCTAAGCCGTAACTGACCGAAAAGGTTTGGGCTGACGCTACCTAAACCCCATATTTTAGACGAAATTCAGCGGTTGCTTAATCATTCTCTTTTTTCTGGTTTGTAAAGTTATGCTAAATTTGAAAAAACCGACTGACGACGGCTACTACTCACAAGGACTAACCAACGCGCCTTGGCTTCTATATGTCAGAACACTTTCTGACCGTATATAAGAGCTTCAACAGTTTACGCATTCAGAAAAGGCAGTATGTGCTGTCAGTATTGCATTTTTATTAATTAAATCCCGTTGAGACATTTCTGTGATACAGGAATAAGGTACAAACTTTTCGTGTAACATATTAGAGTAGGGGATGATGTCGTCCGCTCGCGGTATCCCTCACCAGTTTTCACAGTGTGGACCAGATTTCGCAAAAACCTTCCTCATGAAGAAGTGTAATTTGGATAGCGAGTCAGCAGCCCATTCACTCAGCGGTCTCCTTCTTTGCCTTGCCACGGTACGCTTGGCAATTTTTACCAGATCGCAGAAGTAGACACGGAGTAGGCTTGTCATAGAAATATGCGCATGAAACTTCTGGACAGTCTGATGTTCAAATACTGCCAAACCGTGCATTCCAGTTAAATGCACAAACATAGCGTCCAGTATTTCGGGATCTGGATCTATCGCTGAGGAATTTCTTCGAGACTATGTGCAAGTGGGTAATCAGTCAGATTCAATTAGTCAATCAGTGTATTTGAAGTAAAGGACATAAGCAAGTGAAAATGCAATTAAACGATAAAGGATTGCGTGAAAAGCATTGAGTCGAATATAATCTTCGGGTAATTTAGTATGCAAAATGTATGAGATAGGGAGTGAAAAAAGAGACTTAAAACGTCAAGAAATTGACAAATAACAGCCCAGTTGGTTAGACGGGTCTGCACATGCGTGTAAATAATGAGACCCATTGAAACCAAGTAAGTAGTATTTTCATAGCTGTGAGAGTGTCCCATTAGATGGGGTGTGTAGTTGCCTTCTGATAATACCCTAGCTTAAAGCTCAGCAGCCAGTTATTTAATGCCGATGCATTAGGTACTAGCATATCGCCCTTAAAATTTCTTAACGCTAGAAACCTGTACATAAGATAACGACTATGTGAAAAATGCTCGCAGCGCGTTCTTCAATCAGATGTGCCCTACTACGCACGGTCCCCTGAGGTTTTGCACATTTATACCGCAATTCCGGCCATTTTATATTGTAAATATAGCTCTGTCTTATTTAATTATGCGTCCTTATGACTGAAAGTGTCTGTAGAAGAAACTAGAATGATATGTCACCACTAACATACCCTTTGTTCAAAGTTAAACGTTAGTGCTGGAAAAAAGACATCGCAAACTATCAAATTGGAAATATTTCTGATGGCATCAAACCCCCTGCAGTTGTTTGAGACTGCATCGCCGTGGAAGATGACATGACATCGTGTAGAAGTCTGTTCATCATGAGGAATTATCAGTCGGTATGATGT
>CACRXP010000315.1:682735-716840 GCA_902702965.1 Spirometra erinaceieuropaei
GTTCAAATGACTTCTTTGTATACATTGACAATTTTGATATCGATTTATTGGCCCAGAAAGTTAGTGAACTTCCATTTATTCTTGCAAATGCAAATTGAACGGCCGTTTCCAGATCGTGGAAAAAGATGCCAAGAAGACGCAGTCGAGAAACGTCGTAGTTCCAGCCGCGTTCGAAACGACGCTCAAATGTAGCCACGGCCTTCATGCGCCCTAAGTTGATTTGCAGATATTGCTCGACAATTGCTTGATTAGTTTCTGCGACTTTTCTCTGTTGAAATAGAGCAAAAGCCTCAGCAACACAACACCGTCAGGGCATAACTTTGGAACACATCGTAAAAAGGGAGAACAAAAAATATGGAAAGCAAATTGTGCACGAGTGCATGTTTTTAATCAGCAATCTCCCAAATACATAATAAACTAAACAATAACACCGATGTGGACGAAGAGGACCTAGAAAGTTCTAGCAAACAAATTTCTTATTTGCCCAATGGATTCTAACTAAGTGATCTTAATCGACTTCTTCTTAAATGTTGCTTGTATTTAAGATTCAACAACACTTGCTATTAAACACCCAAAGAAATTTTATTAGCAAACATACCCGAAGCTCCAAATTATATGTAACGGCTTCGAAGTGAACATTGCAGATGACGGTCATATCCAGCATAGGATGAAGGTCCTCAGGGTTACAGTAACTTATGTGTAGACCCATGTAAAGGTCTATTTCGCAAAGTGTGAATGTGTCACTGTAATGATAAATATATAAACGGGGGGACGAAATACGGCGCAGTAGGTGATGTATGTCTGTGCCGTCATTCTTGCAATTTGGTGTCCCTGCAAGGAAGTAGGTTATGATTTCGGAAATACTTATGCCAATAATGAAATTTCAAAATAAATTACCACAGACGCGCTTACACTGGGTCAAACGGCCAGAGAATCCACCGTCGTTCACAAAATATTATCAAACAAAATGAAAATGTACGCTGCAATATATTCGGGCACATTCATATGCTGATACCTGTTTTAGACTTCGGTCGCGTATTTGAGCGTGTTTCTCATCGGGTGCAGAGTAATTAACTAAGAAGAGCTTGTCGCACCTCAAAATGTATTTTTGTCTGATGCTAACAGTGGGAGTCAGCTTGCAGACCTGCCGGATATTTTTAAAGAACCAGAAATTTTATCTATTAACAAAATTAAAAGTGGTAAATCAATGCGATTTCGTGCCCCTAAAGGCACTTATACCGCACATAGGCAATGCGTCATTTAAATGCGCTGATATCGTTTTGCCATTCGGAAAAATCTACGGATTGACACCAAAATGACTATCACCGAATGAGAATTTTCAGGTTTGTTATAATGACGCATTAATTGTAGTGTGACCACTGTCCTGACTGTACGTAGTTTAAAGCTGGAACAATCTAAAAAATAGCAGAAACAATATATTTATATCTAAAGACGTAACTATCAGATTTCTTTAATTATAGATAAAGGCTTCTAAAAAATCGTCACAATTTACGCCATGGCAGATGTACATCCGCACTTTTTAGTTTTTGCCATGTTAATTTTATCAGAACGGTACTATTCGTGAAGCAAAGCCTTGCATTCGGTAGGAAGAAGGACGTTTTCAGCAGAAGTACTGTCTTGATGATTAAAAACCACTTAGAGCTGGTTCGAAACTCAAATGTCCCTAAAACTGAGGTGGGGAAAATCGGCAATAAATGGCCATTCTGCTCTCCCACTACTATGTGGCCTACATGCTTCTTCGCATGTATAAATGTACATATATCAGCAACGACCGTGAAACAGTTGCCTGCGTCTGGCCTGTTGCCTTCTTAGTGAGCTGATATGTATTATACATACATACTTCAAAAAGCATGCAACCCCTATTATTGTGGTTATTGTGGAAACTGTTCTTCTGTTATAAATCATCTGCAACCTCAATGCCTTTTATACAATTTGTGGATTTGCAATATGTGAAAGGATTACCTTGATATTTTTTGCAGCCGAACACGTATAGTCCAAGTCCAAGTAGATGTACCAAAAGCGATTTCAATTGCATCGAGGTGAGCGCTTGGAGAATAAACGATGTTGCATTTGAATGTATAATGTTTGAGGTGCTCTGGGCAGCCCAATCAAAGCCATGCAGGCTTCTTTGGACTGGAAAATAGATATCATTGGCAAAATAAGTAGTCTAACGAGACAGCATAAAAAATAGTGATGATGTTAAATCGTACTGAGCAAATTGCACAAAGAAGGCCTCAAATGCAAGAGGAGACGCCACGCATGCGAAGTTTGTTGCCTGGATAATCATAAAACGTCTGCTTACCGAGCTCATGCCCTATTTTCTACCAGCTCTAGTGACAATGGACACCTAGTTAAACTACAGATCGTTTGATTTAGTACCTTTTGCTGCCAAAATAGTCCTATTTCGAATCCGAAGTCCTGCAAGCCCGGAGTTAACGGAAGATTCCCTGGCCATGGGTAATAACCTGGAAACGATCGCCTAAGTCTCCCATCTTTACTGACACCTTGTTTGCTAAAACTATGATTTTTACTCCCTAAAGACCAACTATATATATATTAGATGCTGGTTACTAGCCTGACATCCAACACCTTGCAATTAATGTTTAATAGCACCTTCACTGTATATCCCTTCTCTAGCTCAGGTCCTACATATTGGGCCTTTGTAGTCCGTATGTTAAGGCATAAATGAGACTCTTGATATTTTCGTCTGTTCAATTGGTTTGGTTCTGTTGTCTAGAACAAAATTCCGGGCACTCGTTGAAGGACATTTGTGTCATTATTCGGTCGACCTTCATGCATAACCGTCTGTCAGTGAGGAGACATAATACTTTGCATTAAGCGTCACACAGAACTAATAAACAACTGCTGGGGGAAAAAATAAGCATCACTTTCAAGAATGCAAAAGATGAAAAGTAGCCACGTTATTCACTGCTCAGTCTTATTTATTTGATAGACGATGCGTCAAGAAGTCTTGTCTGAAATTTTTTTTAATGATTAATACAGAATTGATCATTGAACGTAAATTTCTCCGTGAGGTCCAGTCTTAAATAACTGACAAGTATCTGAGATAGTTATTTGGTGTTCCGGCATATTCAACAGTTAAAACCTTGGCGTTGCCGGTGGGGTTCGATTTTATGATAGCATGTGGAGTTGTTGTTCACTACCAACGCTCCAAACACCTGAACTACAATGCCTTCGCCGGAAACCGTACGTCAAACCATGTTTCGGTCAATTTATCCACTCATCCACCAGTGTTCGTTTGGACTCATATTGTTCAAGTAGTAAGACCATTCGCTGTGCACAAGCCATACACTCACATTTCTGGATTAGAAGTCTATAAAAGCCGTCGTGTTTTCCTAAATTGATCTAAATGATTTTAGACGGTGCCAAGTTGATGTCCTCCTTTTTATCGTTCTCCTGCACATCCTGAATACACCGTCTAACTTGATTGTTCACTGATAGGGCAATGTATGACTGTGCTATTTATTTTTAAAATTATGATCGCAATCATCTTTCGGGTTGGAAATCTCACCTGCATATGTACACTTAATGTTACTGTATTGACTAAAACTGGTATTCTGGATTTCTGCAAGTGATCGCATGACTTAACGAAGGCGTCTGCATATACCGAAAATGATGCTAATTGTCAAACATGTAGGGAATCGAAATTGTTCATCGTCACTTATTCTTTATTTCAGTATTCGCAATCAAAACTTAGAGCCATAATTGGTCGACTATATTAAACGTCGGTCTGATATATTTGGCGTGTCTGACGTACTCGGACGTATTCAATTAGGACCTTTTCATTTTCTCTCCAATGGGTCTGCCAGCCATCCCCGTGTGCTTTCTGGTAGATACGTCAGTTTACAAATTGTTACGTTTTTATTTTCTGAGAAATTAACTGCTAACTTGGAGGAGATCAGTTTATAATAGGGCCTGTGTGCACAGAGCGAAATTTAACGTGTGAATGTTTGACCCGACCGTTTTTAGGGCAATCACTCGTTCCGTTTTGCCTTAGAACTCTCTCTCTCTCTCTGGAGCCCAACCTGTCGCCGCGCAGCGATTAGGCTTAGAGATAGGGTAAGGTTTAGGGTTATACTCATTCTAATCCAAACCGCAACTATAGAACTAACAATAACCCTTACCCACAACCCCGACCCCCAAACCCTATCACACCACCCCTTAACCTTAACCCTAACCCCTATTTCCTCACCTTACCCTACCCCTAACCCAAAACCCCTAACACTAACCCCTGATCCTAATCCTAAACCCTATCCACATCCCACAACATTAACTGCCAATACTAATCCCTAACCTAACCCGGATCCCTAACCCAGAGACTTCCAAGGTAAGAAAGGAAAGACGAACACTAAATCTAAGTAATTACGTTTACTCATATGCAATCACTACCATATACAGTAGGTGATCTAACTAATGAAACGTCAACCGTAATTCCGAAATCCGTCTATGTTTCGACAAAATTAATTAGGAAGATTTGTAAAACTAATCATCGTGCAGCGTAATGTTATAATAATTCAGTTACCTCAGGATGTCGGTTTTTGAACGAACTTCTTTCTTTGGATTATCTAAGTTCAGCAAATATTCTCATGTTACAACTGAAAAGTCAAATTGGCAAACGCGTGTTTTCGGTAACTATTTATCAGGCCAAAACGGTTACATAGAAGTTTAAGTTATGCGAATTACATGGCTCATAAGGTTTCGGGGACAATTAACATCCATCGGCTGGCTGCAGGCAAAAACCACACTCTGTAAAAAATGACTACTCATGTGCCATGCACCTTTCCCAATGATTTTCGATGCTCTCAAACATTCAATTATATTGCATGGACGACATACTGAAAAATATTTATTTTCCCGCACACTCCGTAGGAAATGACGCATTCTTTCAACTTTATACTCGAACGAAGAGTATAATTAGTTTTTTAAAAGCGTTTCCAATTCTCGAATAATTTTGAACCCGACCTACCGTTACACTTGCATTCAGGGTTACAAAACCACAAGCCGTATACCTTTCGCGTACGGAAAACCATGCATTTATCTGCGGTATAAAAAGGAGACCATATGAGGTTATAAAATTTAGCAGTGGATTTGGGCTATCTAGTAAAATATTTCAGCCACATTGTAAGGGAGTGGGAGTGGGAGGTGTGGGACGCCCAATATCAGCAGGTCCTGGTAACAAACCACCAAAGTTGTTGAAGGATATAGCTGTAGAATTGGTAGAACGCCTATGTCTTCTCCTCCAAGCCTCCCTCGTTGCAGGAAGATTGCCAGCTGAGTGGAAGACTGCATGGACTTCACTGATATATAAAGGTGACAGTCCTGTATCCGCAAACAACTAACGAACGGTAAGCCTAACTTCCATATGATGCAAAATTATGAAAAGTCCCGACGGAGTAACATCACACATAAAAGCGAAGTAAACTTTAAACAATAGCTGTGAAAACCTATATTTTGGGAGAAGACTATGAAGTTAAAGAATAAGTACTAGACGCAGAGAAATAGCGTAAGGAGTCTTATTCATAACGCCCGCCAATAATCCGAGTGTAACATGTTGAACTGTGGGGCACAACACCCAAGGCTTTCCTATAATTACATAAGTCAATGCACTCGAATTAAAGAACCCCAACTCCTTGATAAA
Organism: Spirometra erinaceieuropaei; assembly: GCA_902702965.1. NCBI lineage: Eukaryota > Metazoa > Platyhelminthes > Cestoda > Diphyllobothriidea > Diphyllobothriidae > Spirometra > Spirometra erinaceieuropaei. Next base: position 688,416 of record CACRXP010000315.1, read on the forward strand.
ACTGATGGTTATGCTGGACTTTACAAATACGACGAAAAGACTCAGCATCCATCTAAATTCTTTTAGTTGGTTTTTACGAGAGAAGTCGATTTAACTGCTGAAAAATATAGTGTGGATGAGATCTTGAAAATTAGCTCAATAGTTCTTACGAAAACTATTGCTTACAAGAACTACTGAAGTTGAAATAAGCAATATTCCAGGTTCTTGTGAAATAAAACCAAGGTTTCGGAGGGATTATCCGTAGAATTGGCAGAAAGCAGAACAAAGCCTCGTTTGTGTGACTCAAAATTTCGCTTATTTTTGAGTACTTGTCTTTGCAATTCAAGAGGCCCGTTGTTCCTGACACGCGGAAAAGCTCCGCATTTGGTGTGGTGGTTAACATTCCGAGAAGCCTTGTGGTCAATAGCCGTTTTTCCGTCTGTTAATAGGCCTTGTTTACTAATTTGTTTTGAAAAATCAGCAATTGGTTCAGGTAAATAAAATTCTTGTTTCAGCGATCGCGTCTGCTTCCACCTAAATGTCTCATGATACTCGCATTTTCGCTTGCATCGCCTATGCTCCGTTGTTTACAAGTGAATATTGAGCCATGTTTAGTTGGTTATCGCAAATCCGTTTATGCAGTATCACGTTAACAATACTACTACACCTCCCAGTACCCCGATATCTTTTCGATTAAGAATTCGGCGCAATTAATTTGGTCATTTTGTTGGTTATAGGTAAAGTTAAAATCAACATGTATGATGCTCAGGAAACAAAAGGCACATTTTTCAAGCTTTGTGTTCCTAATATCATCAGCGGAAGGTGAATAAGGCATTCTCGCCACTATAAATTTTCCCTTGCCTGGGGATATTGATTGCCTTGCTGTTGGCATAGTTGCGCTTTTATAATTCAAAGATATTTGCAAAACGGCAAAATTATCTAAAAATAACTTCCCGAGTCTTCGTATTTTTGTGCTTAAGCCAGGTTGCTACTACCTCATCCAAAGGATCATAAATAAGTTCACAATCGCCATTTACATGTCGAAGTAAGAGCCAGCAAGTTCACTGCAAGTAGCAGCATGGTCATTCACGTGTGAATGGCCTGAGGGAAGAAGACAGAGTTCAGCGTTGGCTGGAAGCTTAAGGAAGTAGTTCCCGGGATAGCAATTTGCCAGTTAGAGTTTTTATTTGTATTCTTCCTTTCCATAACTAGCGCATACGCAATCACGCCCCGTATCATTATTAGTTTCTTCCGAGCATCACCCCGCATAATCAATATAACGCGCAAGATCCCAGTTGCTGCTTTCGGCAACACCCTGATTATTTGTGCGTCTTAATTTCTAAGCCGTAACTGACCGAAAAGGTTTGGGCTGACGCTACCTAAACCCCATATTTTAGACGAAATTCAGCGGTTGCTTAATCATTCTCTTTTTTCTGGTTTGTAAATTTATGCTAAATTTGAAAAAACCGACTGACGACGGCTACTACTCACAAGGACTAACCAACGCGCCTTGGCTTCTATATGTCAGAACACTTTCTGACCGTATATAAGAGCTTCAACAGTTTACGCATTCAGAAAAGGCAGTATGTGCTGTCAGTATTGCATTTTTATTAATTAAATCCCGTTGAGACATTTCTGTGATACAGGAATAAGGTACAAACTTTTCTTGTAACATATAAGAGTAGGGGATGATGTCGTCCGCTCTCGGTATCCCTCACCAGTTTTCACAGTGTGGACCAGATTTCGCAAAAACCTTCCTCATGAAGAAGTGTAATTTGGATAGCGAGTCAGCAGCCCATTCACTCAGCGGTCTTTTTCTTTGTCTTGCCACGGTACGCTTGGCAATTTTTACCAGATCGCAGAAGTAGACACGGAGTAGGCTTGTCATAGAAATATGCGCATGAAACTTCTGGACAGTCTGATGTTCAAATACTGCCAAACCGTGCATTCGAGTTAAATGCACAAACATAGCGTCCAGTATTTCAGGATCTGGATCTATCGCTGAGGAATTTCTTCGAGACTATGTGCAAGTGGGTAATCAGTCAGATTCAATTAGTCAATCAGTGTATTTGAAGTAAAGGACATAAGCAGGTGAAAATGCAATTAAACGATAAAGGATTGCGTGAAAAGCATTCAGTCGAATATAATCTTCGGGTAATTTAGTATGCAAAATGTATGAGATAGGGAGTGAAAAAAGAGTCTTAAAACGTCAAGAATTTGACAAATAACAGCCCAGTTGGTTGGACGGGTCTGCACATGCGTGTAAATAATGAGACCCATTGAAACCAAGTAAGTAGTATTTTCATAGCTGTGAGAGTGTCCCATCAGATGGGGTGTGCATTTGCCTTCTGATAATACCCTAGCTTAAAGCTCAGCAGCCAGTTATTTAATGCCAATGCATTAGGTACTAGCATATCGCCCTTAAAATATCTTAACGTTAGAAACCTGTACATAAGATAACGACTATGTGAAAAATGCTCGCAGCGTGTTCTCCAATCAGATGTGCCCTACTACGCACGGTCCCCTGAGGTTTTGCACATTTATACCGCAATTCCGGCCATTTTAAATTGTAAATATAGCTCTGTCTTATTTAATTATGCCTCCTTATGGCTGAAAGTGTCTGTAGAAGAAACTAGAATGATATGTCACCACTAACATACCCTGTGTTCAAAGTTAAACGTTAGTGCTGGAAAATAGACATCGCAAACTATCAAATTGGAAATATTTCTGATGGCATCAAACCCCCTGCAGTTGTTTGAGACTGCATCGCCGTGGAAGATGACATGACATCGTGTAGAAGTCTGTTCATCATGAGGAATTATCAGTCGGTATGATGTCAGCTGTTGGATCAATCGATGGAAGTCTCGGCCATCCTGCACACAGATAGTTCCATCTATTCCAATATAGCGAATTAATTAAATAAATGGATGAATACTGCTACACATGATATTGATATAAGTGCAATTCTGCCTTTTTGTTCTTTATCAATAGCAAGTACCCACGTTTTTCAGACAGTACAGTATGACACTATTCACTATACGCCGTCTGTCGTCGTGTGGTCAAAGCTTGACTTAATATATTTGACCCTGCTGGTTACTAGACTGTCATCCAACACCTCGTAAGTGGTGTTTACTAGCACCTTCAGACCATATCCCCTCTCTCGCTTAGATCTTACCACTTGGGGCTCTGTAGTCTGTATGTTAAAGCACACATGAGATTCTAAATATTTCCATCAGGTCAAGTGGTTTGGTTCGGTTGTCTAGAACAAATTGTCTAGCGCCCAGTGAAGGAAATTTGGGTCATAATTCAATCGACACATATGCATAATTGCCCGTCATTTAGGGGGGCATAAGACTGCATAAAGCCTTACGCAAAACCAATAACCAACTGTTGGATAAAAATAAGCATCACATTCACGAATGCGCAAAGTAAACATTGGCCGCGTAATTCACTGTTTAATTCTGCTTTATTTGATAGATGGGGCATCAAAAACAAGTGTCTGCAATTTATATGTTTGATTGATAACGAAGTACACCTCCCAATGTGGACTGGTCGCAAATAGATGACAACCAGCTGGGATAGTTATCTGGTGTTGCGACATCATTATACACACCATCCGATACAACTGAGAAAACATCGGCGGCGGCTGCGGCGGCAGAGTCTGAACCCACGGCTGGGAGCATCAAGTGTAGTGGTTGTTCACGACCAACGCTCCAACCGCCTGAGCTACAATGTCTCCACCGGAAACCGCACGTCCAATCATGTTTGGGTCAATTTACCCACTCATCCACCAGTGTTCGTTTGGACTCACGTTGTTCATGCGATTAGAACGTTCGTCATACGCAAACCCCAACAATCGTTTCTCTGATTCAGAAGCCCTCCAAAACCGCGTCGTCTTTCACAAATCGGTTCAAAGTATTTGATACTGTGCCAACTGACCTTTTTCATCGTCCTCCTCCACCCACTGCATACACCGCTAAAAGTATCGCTCATTGATCGAGCAATGGATGATATAGATATGTATTATCATAATTGTGATCGTAACCATCTTTAGGGTCAGAATTTGCATCTACGTTCACTGGACGTTGGTGGATTGATTACAACTGGGAATTGCAGAATGCTGCGGGTGAAAGCATGACTCAAGGAAGGCGACTGCAGATAATGAAAAGGATGCTACTCGTCATAACCTGAAACCTATCGAAATCATTCGTCCTCGGTTATTATCTAATTAATATCCATAGCTAAACTGAGATCTATAAATATATGACAGTCTTAAACATAAGTCTGAAATCATTGTCGTGCCGGACATACTCCACAGCTAATTTCGAATGATCTCTAAAGATAGGATCAAAGTTAGTTCATATTTATCCCTACAAAGCACGGAAAGAATTTTTTCAATGTAAGTCACCTATGTAGCAGCTTTTGCACCTCGGCTATCGTCTTTAAAACCATCCTCTTATGGGCAAACATATTCTTTCCCATCATGGCAGATTAAAACTCACTATCCTATTATTTTCGTTTCTCTAGATTTACATAATCTAAGACTGTGTATTAAAGGTTTTGCGCTATTATCGTAATTATAGTGTGATTATCACCGCAAATTCAGTCCTAAACATATAAGTATATAGTTACTTTATATCAGTTCGTGACATTCCACCTGGGTATCAATTATCATACCTGCTTTGTGGGACGGCTGAAACCTTCGTGTGGAGCTTCTGCAGGCGCATGCCAAAAAGACAGACCAACAAAGACTTAGCAAACCCAGCCGCCCAGTCATTGTCACCACCAGAAAGATTTGAATGACGACAAGAATGTGCCGTATATATGTTAGCCAAAGTCACGCGGCTATTGTTGCAAAATTTGCACAGCTTTCATAGGGTTCATTACGTGACCTATCTCATGAAACCTGATGATAGAAACTGATATGGTGATGTGCGAACACACTAGTGATTGCACATTTTGCTCACTCTCTTAACCCCTTCACGAAAATGCCCTTTTTCTTCTAACGATGATGCATCAGACTGCTATTGTTAAAAAATTTGTCCGCCTTCCATCGGCGACAAGAATCAACATCGTTTACAAACAGAAGAATTTGGACTGTCTGTCGTGGTATCCGTAGATTATAAGCACATAGAGAATCATCTGATCACATTTCCACAACAGCGAACAAATATTTTGACGACTTCAATTACTCAAGTGGAGCCTTCTCTGTTTATCTTCCATGGGTCCCCCAACATTCCTCGTGTGTTTTCTGATAGATTGGCCAGTTCAGAAATTGTTGCTTTTTGAGTTCCTCAGAAGTATCTGCTAACTTTTAATAAATCAGTTTATACTAGGGTCTACTGACACAGACCGGAATTGAAAGCGTGATTATTTGGCCCGACCGCTTTTGGGGAACTCACTCGAGCCCAACCAGCCTCCGCGCAGCGGCGCACGATATAGGCAGAATGGCATTACCGATAATTACTTAAGGAGACTGGAATGGACATTTCAGGGTCACTAGCCGTTCTCAACCAGTCATACCCAAACCCGAGATGTCAAACACCCGAGGCTCGATCCCGAGAACTGTTGGTTAGAAATCCAACGTCCCCAACCACTGAGCCACGGGTTCGTTGTCCGGTCGGTCGGTAATGCTATCCCGAATATATCTTGACAAACGTCGCCTCAGATACCGTCGTAAAAATCTCGAACATGTAGTCAGCCGCAGATGGGTGTTTTCAAGAAAGGAACGTTGCCCTCTTCAGTGACTGCCTTGTGTGTTTTGGACGACAGCGGTTAAGCCATATGTCCCTAAATTTATTTTCATGGGCTTAGAATCAATGCAGCCGACCGCATCTTGTGGCTGGTCATGGTATAAGTATATCTTGCAGTCCTAAATAAATATCCCTGATTTCTTGGGACTTCAGATTCTTTCTAAGAGAACTCGGTTTGTGTCGAAATAGACCTGGACGTTCTCGGTAGATGTGAAAATTACTTTACTAGCTATTTAATTTGCAAATTTCGGGCTCTCACTATTGATTATCAATACATAGTCAACCCATGTCAAATGAGATCCGTCTAATTGTTATAAAAAACCATGATATTTGTCCGAAAGTTAAAATGGAAAATAATTACGTCGGCGTGCAATATGCAGGTTGGATTCCACATTGTTCGTCATGCAGTTAAATATCCTAAGGTAACACTTGAATATTTAATGACCGTGATACATGAGTCGCTTTTATCTGAACCGAATTGGGCAGAGGTAGTTAAAAGTTCGGATTTTTAAAGAACATTATGGACGTCTTCCCAACCAATTTGTTTACCTTGGCCTATAACGACAATTAGATAACTTTGTCCCAGGTTATCGAACCCAGTTTTTAAAGCTAAGTCGACTGGGATGGCCATTTCTGGCCTACTAACAGACGTCAGCACTTCATTCTCAACCCCTAGCCGTGGAACATTCGGGGCTCCATTACGCGACTTGTTGGTTAGAAGTCCAACACCCTAAATACTGAGCCTGTCAAGTCGGTTGTGATAGAGTATAAACAATGGTAGATGTTTTGATGGGACCCCGATGGGTCTTTAATAAAAAATTATCAATCAAAAATTATCAATGTGCGCTCACCGATCGCGCTACGGAACTCATTCGTCCCGTCGAGCCCCGTGGCTCTGCCAATAGCCGCACAGCCGTACGTTCGATATTAACAGGATAGCATAACTGATGAACACAAGGCTTGCAAATAGTGTCATTTTATGAATTTTCACACAGCGAATCATATAAAGACACATTGTAACGTAGGTAGATTAACGAGGTAAATAAGAAAGTATAAGAATTTATCGCCTTTCGAGGAGAAGAGATGATGACTGAGACGTTCACACACAATGATTTGACAACAGTTTCATTTACAATGCATATTACCAGGATCTGCATGGAAAGGCGGTTTGGCCATTGAGACAGTCGCCCAACCACTCAACGGTCTTCTCCTATGTTTCCTGACAGTACGTTCTGCGGCGATGGCTAGGTTGGAAATTTCAACGCAAAGCACTTGCATCCTAGATGAATTTTCAGGAATCGCTGGTTGTTTGCGTAGTTCGAATGTAACCTGTAGTCGGCGTAGTTGTAGTCAAATCAACGTGCCAATTGGCCTCCCCCACGTAAGCCGATAGACTGATCGGTCGCTGCCGTTCATGTGAGTAGCATTCAGTTTCGGGAGCACATCTGTGAGACGGTGTTCGGCTTTGGTCACATGACCTCTGGCCACCAACTCCGCTCTTTTCCGTGAGCGTTGACTCTCAGTCCCGCATGCTCGATTGCCATACTGGTCCTGTCTGGACTGACCCGAGACTTGAACGTAGCGCCTGGTAGGCGGGATGTAGATCGATAGCTCGGCTGAGTGTGTCAATCGAGGACCAGCAAAAACCTATGCCTTTATCGTCACTGCATGTAAGGCGTTTCAGGAACACACTTTTCCTAAGACCAGTTGTCGCATTACGAATGATAATTTGTACGCCTTCCATGTAAGCAAATGTAGGGTTTTAAAAGTTTTATATAATATGGGCAATTTCTACGTTGTCCACCGTAAGCCTCACAGCACGGTGATCGCAAGTACAATGACTTGCATGTCGACTGCTTTACGGTGGGGGTGACGGCTTGCGCTGCATCTATCGCACTCAGTCTGATCGGAGGCGTCATCCGGATGCAGTGGCCGACAAAGCTTAACGGCTCGTTTGCGCGTGCCACCCACGCGTGACATCCACGCAGATTTTCATGTATAAAACTGAGGACGTACTGAATCAAAGATTATCAGGATTGCTATAAAGACAACAGTATTAAGGAGCCACAGCTGTCCGACTATCCGTCCTGAGAGAAGAACCAATTTTTCTTTTCAAATAGCAGCCTTCCAAGACTCGGTTTTGGCACACCGTGATGGATTGCAGGCCGTCAGATGGTTTCAAGTGAGGACCATAGCGTTCGGAGATATCATTCTAGCAGCACAGGTGATAGCTAAAAGCCCAGACACGCATATTTCGCCGATATTCTGCCGCTATAGGACACAGATGCTAATATGGCATCTTCCAATGCCAAACTATTTTACTGCCTGCCTGCCTGTCTGCAGCTAATGAATATTACCCGGTTATTTCGATGTGGCTAATGGGAATCGGCCCAAATATAAATTCATCACATTCTTGTCTGTGCATATATACCTTGGTATAAATTCATCTATTAAAGGATAGCTGTAAATTTCTGAGGAAATTAAAAATCAACAATGTGAAAATTTTCTTTAACTGTACAAAGTCTCTCTGCGCAGAGTTTAAGTCAGTTAGTCAGTTTAAGTCAGTTTATTAAGGGAATGATGCTTTCGCCCTTGAGCTCCCTATTCATATCGATAAACAGGAATAGAATAATCAATTACATAAGCAATTGCGGAAATTTAAAAAGTTAGCGGTAAGTGTGAGCGAGGCGCAAACTGCCGCCGCTTAAACAATCGTTATTATATGAACAGTAGTTTCTCAGTAAATGAGCATCTAGTCCACACTTAAAGGAATCGACACTTTCGGAAAGAACCACCACATCAGGGAGTCAGTTCCATGCCCCAATGACCCTGTGAGAGAAGGCGTTTCGTCGGACGCTAAACTATACTACTACCCGTCAGCTTGCCTGCAGCTAATGAATATTACCCGGTTATCTCAATGTGACTGACGGGAATCAGCCCAACTACCCATTCATCACATTTGTATCCGTGCATATAGACCTTAATATGAATTCCTCTATTTCAGGTTAGTTGGTCATTTCTGAGGAAATTAAAAATCAACAATGTGAGAATTTTCCTCAATTGTACAAAGCCTCTCTGTGCAATAGTTTACGTTCGCGTGTAAAACAGTTTAAGTGACAATCAGTTCGCATCCTATATTTTCCCTCAGTAATATCGTTCGCTATTTATTAGTTGGCTTCATCTCTTTTAGCACATTAAGTAAAAAAATTGCGAATCCCCATAGGGCATGGTTGCTCATCCGTTTTCGGCGTTAGTTGTATTCAAGTCTTTCCTTTGCTGTCGTGTGATCAAATTACACCGTGGCCACCAAGTATTCCACATTCGGGTGAAATGAAATTTTCAAATTCTGCCCAAAAACCAAGGAATAAATTGGGCCTGGCGGGCAACTGGTGGATTCTGCATTTATTGTGCAGAAAATTCCACAAGGGCATTTGCCTTACTCACCAGAATTGTGGGGTTCCAATCGTTACAATAGGTTGGGCGGTTACCTTTGTCACAAATAAAATTAAATTCATGGCTCCAGATGACGCCTCGCAGATTGGGTGGTTAAAGCGTTGACTACACACAAGCCTTGCCCGTTTTGTCGCGAATTCGAATACCACCATGGCTCCTGCGTTTTTCACAATTGGGTCAAATGACTTATTTATTCGCCCTTTACTAGTATGGGCTACTCACAGTAAGAGGGATGGATTTTCTTCATACTAATACACGCACGCCATAGCACGCTAGCGCAGAAGCACCTTTACTAGGGAGAATACAATAGGAGCCTTAGGGACGAAGCGCCATCAAGGTAACAGACAATACGGTTTAGATTATGTGGAAACCTACGAAAATCATATTTATACAATGGGCTCCTTGTAATGTGTACTGATACTGTAAATAAAACATCGCGAAATATGCAGTAGGAAACCATGCGATTCCAAAAATTTGCTTTAGCACTATTAGTGGGAAATGATTCCGTAACTGATCGATGAACGGGACGTCTAGTGAGTTTTCGTTAGTTTTGTAAATGCCGTACCACACAGTCAGATGTCGCAAATTTCGCATAAGTAGAGGTTTTGTGCTACTATGCTGGAGAGTATATATTTATAGTGACCAATGATTTAAACCTAAGTTGTACACTTACACTGCGTAATCACTCACTACCACACTCAAAAAACACGGATGATTTTCCATTTCTGGCGTTCTGTCCTGTAGGAACCACGACAGAACATGTTGAATTGATTCCGATCGGATGAACGCCTGGTTGCAAACACCGCAAATTGCCCTGCCGACTAGTACTTGGTTCTTTGTCCAGCCGGCATTATGGATTAGATTGAGTAAATCAAGCACATACTGCATGAACAACCGATATGCTAACAAAGTAGCTGTGCGACGATATCCAATAAATCAATAGCAACTGTGAAATAAGTCGTAGAACGAAGGCACATTCGTCTGATTAACGTCCTCTGGAGACGCCATGGGAGGTTTGGAAAAAAGCGTGGGCACCAGTTCATGGCATAAGACGTTCTAGCCGCATGTTTTTGAGGTCTTTTCACTGCTTGTCCGCTTCTACGTCCTCAAATCAGGGACAAGATGTTTTTGTGTAGGAAACTGCGGGGTGAGCGTTTGAATAAAGTGTAGCAGAAACTTATGTCATTGGGACTGGGGAATGCTGAAACAATTAAAATAAGTCGCCCCACAATCGGTGGCATTAAATACCAGATGGGTGTGTGCTTTCATGGACATACGAATTTAACATGACGGTTCTGTGCGGGCGTAGGAATCTCTAAAAGGTCAGTAGTTGCCACGGCTCAATTGAAACAAAAGGAATGGTCACACGCCTAGTGGGAAAGAGCAAACTGCGATTAGCCTTCCTCCAACCAAATTGCGGATATTTCTCCACATTTCTTACTTCTCACCCTGCAGATGTGTTAAAATGGGATTCATCCACACCCACCTCGACTCAGTTGGTAATGACTACGAGAAATCAATCCGTAATTCTATGTGTGGCGTTATTTACTATTATGAACGCCAACCACGTTTATTAATTTCTGAAACCGATCAAAAGAGCAAAACAGTGTCGAATGTCGCTTAGTTTTTCTGGGATAAAAGTATCATATTCAGGTGTAAATATGGCGTATATATCCTTCTCATGTCCAGAGTAAATATATATTAAGAAGACTGCATTAACCGGATAAACACACAACATAACATAACAACAAAACATATTAAAATCTTTCAGTTACAAAGGTCCGTATATGTGGTTGGTAGGTTATTAATAGTGACAGTCATTGTTTTGGCATGGCAGGGGCTTTATGCGGAAATCAAACACTGATGATGAAGCAATTTTTCACTTTAAGGGGGTCGTAAGAATGAGGCGATCACATCAAAGTCACTCGTTGTTCGCAGTTTTCCCCTAAAATGCGTCACGCGGTAGATGCGCTGGAACAACACAGGGCCTTGATAGGAGGTGCTCTAATTTTGTGCATGAATTTCTGGACACTGTACGTTGGAGATCAGGGGGTGGAATGGTAGTGGAGGTGGTTGCACGCGTTGGTGGGTGTCTACGTCGCGCCAGTCGCCAACGTCCTCTCCACTCTCCAGTCTTCTTGACCCTCTCTTGACAGCGGATCCAGATGTGGGAAAAGGAGGAGAGAGTGCTGTAGATACCACACATGCCTGCATCACTATAAACTAACTCACACTAAGTAACACATAGACCAAATCCAACGATAAATTTTACGAAACCCACATAGTCTCCTATGAATACCATAGAAAAATGTATGGCTTTCCATACGCGGGAAGGATACGGCTTGTAGTTTTGAAACCTTGAATGCAAGTGTAACGGCAGTTCGGCTTCAAAATTATTCGGGAATTGGAAACGTTTTTAACAACCGAATCATGCCATTCCTTCGAGTATAAAATTGGAAGAAGACGTCATTTTCTGTGGATTGGGCAGGAAAATAAATATTTTTGCACATGTCATCCATGCAATATAATTGAATTTTTAAGGGCATATAAAATCAATGAGAAAATTGCATGGTACACAAGTAGTCATTGTTACAGAATGTGGTTTTTTGCCTGCAGCAAGAAAGAAGTTCGTACAAAAGCCGGCATCCTGAGGTAACTGAATTATTATAGAATAACTCTGCGTAATGATTAGTTTTATAACCCTCTTGAATCAATATTTTCGAAACAGAGACAGATTTTGGAATTTCGTTTGGCATTTCATGATCTAGCCCACCTACTGTATACGGTAATGAATGGCTTCGAGAAAGCGTAATTACTTTGATTTGGTGTTTTTCTCTCCTTTTTTTTAAATTGGAGTTGTCTGGGTTAAGGCTCGGGGTTATCTTAAGGGATTATTTATTAGAGTACATTTTGTGGGCTATGTATAGGGTTTAGTATTAGGGTGAGGGGTTAATGTTAGGGGTTATGGGTTAGAGGTAGTGGTAAGAAGAGGAGTTTGGGGTTAGGGTTATGGGTAAGGGATTGTGTGCTAAGGTTTGGGGGTCGGGGTTATTGTTAAGGGTTATTGCTAGTTCTATGATTACGGTTTGGGTTACAGTGAGCGCAACCCTAAGCTTAACCGCTGCCCGGCGGCAGATTGGGCTCGAGAAAGAGAGATGGCCCTAGGGCAAAACAGGAGGAGTGGCTACCCTAAAAACGGTCGGGTCAAACATTCACACGTCAAATTTCGGTCTGTGCACACAGACCCTTGTATAAACTGATCTACTCCAAGTTAGCAGTTAATTTCTTAGGAAATCAAAAAGCATCAATTTCTGATCTGATCTATCTACCAGATAGCCCATAGAGAATGCTGTCGAACCCATTGGACATAAAAAGAGAAGGTCCCACTTGAATACGTCAGAGTAGGTCAGACACGATAAAAATATCAGACCGGCATTTAATATAGTGGACTATTTATTGCTCTCACTTTTGCCTGCGAATACTGAAGTAAATAACAACTGGCGTTGGACGATTTCGATAGGATACAGGTTTGACAATAAGCGTCATTTTCAGTGTAAACAGACGCCTACGTTAAGTCATGTGATCACCGGCAGAAGTCCTGAATGCCAGTTTTAATCAATACATTAATATTCAGTGTACGTATTCACATGGAAACTCCGACACCAAAAAGATGATTGCGATCATAATTTTGGAAATAAATAGCAAAGTAAATCATCGCACTGTCAGTGCGCTTTTACGTTAGGCAGTGTATTTACTAGGTGCAATAGAACGAAGAACAGGACAGGTACTTGACACAGTCTAAAATCATTTGAACCAATTTGGGGAAACTCGAAGGTTTTTGTGGACTTGTAAACCAGGAATGGGAGTTTATTGGTTGTGCACGCCGAATGATCTTACCACATATACAAAGTGAATTCAAACGAACACTGGTGGATGAGTTGGTAAATTGACCCAAACATGATTTGACTTACTGTTTCCGGCGGAGGCATTGTAGGTCAGGTGGTTGGAACGTTGGTCGTGCACAAGCACTACACATGCCGTCCTAACTTCGAACACCACCGGCGCTGCTGCCGCCGTCGCCGCCGCCGCGCCTCGGGGGTTTTCAAAGTTGAATCAAGTGAAGTGCATAAATCTGTCGGGACACCAGATCACTACCTCACCTAATTGTCAGCTATTAAAGACCACACCTCACTGAGAAATGTACTTTGAGTGCTCGATTAGTGATCAACTAAAAATACAAATTTCGGACACCTCTTTTTGATGCATCATCTAGCAAATAAATCAGACTGAGCAGTGATTGACGCGAAAGTCTTCAAGATGATGTTCATCTATTTCCCAGCAGTTGATTATTCGTTCTGCGTGACGCTTAATGCACAGTATTATACCTCCCCACTGACGGGCGATTATGCATGAATGTCGATTGAATTGTGGCCCAGATATCCTTCGTTAAATGTCCAGCACTTTGTTTTAGACAACAGAACCAAACCATTTGACCGACGGAAATATAAAGAGTCTCATGTATGCCCTAAGAAACGGATTTAAATGCCGCAAGCCGTATGATCCGAGATAGAGAGGGGGAATGCTCTGAAGGTGGTATTAAGCACCCCTTGCAAGTTGTTGGATGACAGTCTAGTAACAGGCCTATAATAAATATTGCTGGCCTTTAGGGAGTAAAAAACATAGTTTTGGAGGACAACGTGTCAGTGCAGGTGGAGAGACTTAGGCAACCGTTTCCAGGTTAGGAAACCTTCCATTAACTCCGAGTTTGCAGGATTAAGGATACGAAATAGGGCTATTTGTCAGCAAAAGCTATTAAATTAAATGATCTGTAGCTTAACTGGAGGTCCATTGTCACTAGGGCTGAAAAATATATGGCAGGTGCTCATTAAAGAGACGTTGTATGAGTGTTCGAGCAACAAACCTCGCTTGCGGCTTCCTTTGTGCAATTCGCTCGGTGCGGTTTAAAATCATCTATATTTTCGATGCTGTCTTGATAGACCTTTCATTTTGCCAATGATATCTATCTTCTAGTCCAATGAAGCCTGCAGGGATTTGATTGGGCTGCCTAGAGCACCGCACACATTATAAAACTAAATGCAACATCGTTTATTCTTCAAGCGCACATCTTGATGCAACTAAAATCGCTTTTGATACATCTCCTTGGACTTGGACTATTCGTGTTCGGCTGCAGACAATATCATGGTAATCCTCTCACATTTTACACATCCACAGTTATCATAAACCGTATTGTGGTTGCATATGATTTAAACAGATAAACAGTTCCCACAATAATCACAACGACAGGGGTTGTACGCTTTTTGACGTATGTATACATAAAATATAAGCAGCTCACTCAGAAGGCAACAGGCCCGACTCAGGTAGCTGTTTCACGGTAGTTGTCAATCACCACTACGTCATAGGTATTATTAGCTGAGGTATGCAAACATGTCAACTGATGAACAGATGTGCAGTTCCCAAAATAACCACATCAATTGGGCTCGCACGCTTTTTGACGTACAGTGCGTGGCCGATCTCATGAAGTGTTGGCCAAAATTCTGGAATGAATTTCTGATTGGGAACGGTTACCTAAGTGAGGTCGTTATACTGATTATCATGCAGCATAACCCTATAACATGTCGGAATTGCCAGGACGTCGGCTTTTTAATGCACGTCTTTCTGACCTCCAGTGCAAACTACACACGGCAAAATATGACTACTTATGTAGCAAGCCTTTTGGAACAGACCGTTTGAAGGTTGAATCATAACTGCAGATGCGCAAGGGTATGCGATATAGAAACAAAAAGGACGTGTCCGTCTTATATATTTTACGTGATTGTCCGCTCACTTTAACTGAATGGAATGAACCGCTATGACAAATATGGAGACGATAGGTTCATTTAAAACTCTTTATCATATCGACACGTTTTGCACACAGACGTGTAGAAATTATGCTAAAATAATCGGCTGGGCCGTCGACGGCTGATTGAAACATAAGAATATGTGGAAAAATCAAATAAATGCAAATAATATCCACCTTTTCCAGTAATAAAACTTATTTACTCTGGAAAACTAGCCCATGTTCAATTATTTACAAGGGTGATTTTAACGCTGGCATAAATAACATTTGTCGACTATTTCAATAATTAATAATTTGCTAGTATGGTATCATCTTACCGTAATTAATAAACGTTAATTTTATGTTATGCCATGGATTCTAACCTTAGCTACGAACTTAAAATTCATCAGTAGTTATTCAATGTTCGTGATTGTTGACTGCTTATATTAATTATACACATGAAACAATTTTTCTCGTCAAATGATAGGGTGATGTTCATTGTCTTGACAATTTTTCACCCTGCTGAATATGGCCAATAATATTTAACGCAGTATTCACTCAAGATGGAACAGGATTTGCACTTGCACAAATGCGCTATTGCATGTTTGCATACACCACTATCTCGAGCATATTGGGCCATATTTACTATTTTTCCTCAACTATAGTACAAAAGTAAAAATGACTACTCGGTGATATTCATTTTGGTGTTAATCAGTAGATTTTCCCAAATGGCAAAATGATATCAGCCCATTTAAATGACTCATTGCCTGTGTGGGGTATTAGTGCATTTAAGGGCACGAAATAGCATAAATTTACCAATTTCACTTTTGAAAACAGATAAGAGTTCTGATTCTCAAAATATATTCGGCAGGTTTGCACACTGAATCACACTGTTTGCATCAAGCGAAAAAAATTCATTTTGAACTGCGACAAGTCCTTCTTAGTTAATTAATCTGCATCAGACGAGAAACACGCTCAAATATGCGACCGAATTCTAGAACAAGTACCTACAGATGATAGTGCCCGACCTTATCGCAACGTCCATTTTCATTTTGTTTGATATAATTTCGTGGACGGCAAAGGATTCTCTGGCCAATAAACCTAGTGAAAGCACGCTTACTCTAAGTTATTTTGAAATTTCTTTACTTGCATAAGTATTTCCGAAATCATAACCTACTTCCTTGCAGGGATACCGGATTGCAAGAATGACGAAACAGACATGCAGAATCTTCTGCGCCGCATTTCGTCACCGCGTTTATATATTTATCATCACAGCGACACATTCACACGTTGCGCAATAGACCTTTACAAAGATCCGTACATCGGTGACTGTAACCCTAAGGATCTTCATCCTATGCTGGATATGACCATCATCTGCAATGTTCACTTTGAAGCCGTAACATATAATTTGGAGCTTCGGGTATGTTTACTAATAAGAAGTGTTTGCGTGTTCAACAGCAAGTGTTAGTGAATCGTTAAGACAAACTACAAAATTTAGTCATATTCGATTCAAATCATTTTGTTAGAGTGCAATGGGCAAGCAAAAAATTAATTCGTTAGAAAGACAATGTCCTTTTCGGTCACATCGACGTTATCTTTTGGTTTGACATGTATTTGGGAGATTGTTGATAAGAAACACGCATCTCTGCATAATTTGGTTGCATATTTATTGTTCTCTCTTTTTGCAATGTTTTGCGATTTTAAACCCTGACATTATAGTGTATCTGAGGATTTTGCTCTGTCTCAACAGAGAATAATCGAAAAAACTAATCAAACAATCGTCGAGCAATATATGCAAGTCAGCCTAGGTCACATGAATGCCCTGGCTACATTTGAGCGTCGTATAGAACGGGGCTGCATCTGGGACGTCACTCGGGTCCGTCTTCTGGGATTCTTTTTCCACGATCTGGAAACGGCCCTGCAATTTGCACTTGCCAGAACAACTGAAAGTTCACTGACACTATGGGCCAACGAATCGATATCGCAATTGTCAATGTATACAAAAAGATCATTCGGAATCAACCAATTATCCGGTTGTGCCTCACAATCGCTGAGGGGCCGTGATTCAAGAAAAAACTATCTGTCTTGTTTAAAAAGACGGCAATAATTTCAGACGTGTATTACAAAATGGAGCATGTATGAGAAATATGTGTTGGTTGTTAAGTTTCGTTTGCTTCCAGGGTTGTCGTTAATATAAGAAAATCAAATGTCAACTAGTTAGATTTCTTAGTTTTTCTAAACACCTTATACAAGGAGTTGTTTAATTTCGTGTCCAGGATGAACGGACTGCCCTTTTTCACGTGAACTTTGTGGGCAATGTTCCATAGGTAGATCTAAGCAATCAAATAAACATCAACTACTGTGCGATCAATACTTTTTTTCCGTATGATGAGGCCTGGCGATCTCATTAGGAGAGCAAGAAATTCTGTGTTGCTGCTCAGTCAACGTTGGATTTTAATATCGATTCCAGACGTGAGGCGAGTGTGCCAAACAACTGGCCTTCCAGACGCCTAACAGTTCACTGACACTTTGGGCCAATGAATCGATATCGAGATTGTCAATGTATACAGAAAAGTTATTTGAACTTAACCAACTACCCAGTTGTGCATTCAATATCTGAGAGGCCGTGATTCACGGAATAACTATTTGTCTTGTTTGAAAACGCGGAAATAATTCCAGACATGTTGGCCAAAATGTAGTGTGTGTATGAGTAAAATGAGATGGTTGCTGAGTTTCTTTTGCTCATCTGCTTGTCTTCAATATTAGAAAAGTAAAATCCACCTAGTTGGTTGTGTTAAGATTTCTAAGCAGTTTATATGACCGGTTATTTAATTTACTGGCAAGGATGGAACAAATTTTGTGGGCAGTGCAGCATAGATAATTCCCCTCCTCCAAATAAACCTCCACTACTGTGCGATCAATATTATGTCAGTAAACTGAAGCCTGACGAGTTAATTCGGCGAGCAACGAATTTATTGTTGCTGCCCGGAGAAGGTTGGATGGTAATATCGTTTGCAGACCCAAGGCGAGTGTGCCAAACAATTGGGCTTCCAGACGCCTAACATTCGAAGATGGTCTGGTGATTGTGTTGAGAGAAGCTGGCCGTACACCAGCAGTAGCAGATTATTACCAGAAAAGTGTTCTTCCTCCGATGTTACCGAATCCGACTAGCGCCTATCAGAACAGTTCACCGACGGCTAACATGTCCTAACAGTATTAGAAAACCACTCACATTGGGACGACATGAGTAGTGCCACATACGTGGTTATTTAAAATTCCGAAGGATACAGGCGTGGGGAACATTCCCATGTCGGATTCTTAACATTCAACAAATGAGTATGCACATATAAATAAATATGAATGGGAGGTCGCGAATTTGAGCTCAGGTGTTCCACATTTCAGGGTTGAGTATGACTGGCTGACGACGGCTAATAATCCGGCAGTTGACATTCCAGTCTCCCTTGTAATTGTCGGTAATAACATTCTGCCTATATATATGCTCAGAGAAGAGGTTGACGACGAAGCTGTGAGAGACAGGCATAGCTATTCCAGGCACCTTAACTGTTGTCAGCCAGCCTTTCGGTACCACAGGTTTAGAGGACCCGAGGTTCGGATCCGCGTCGTCTTGATTATTAGGCCTTACTACGTCCAACGCACTAACTACAAGGCTACGATCTCGTTGTCCTATGGGTTGGAACCGCGAATACTAAATATGTTGGAAGGACGTTAACGGACCATTTTAGGGAAGGTTCACCTTCCGCTTTGTCTTGCGACTTGGCCAAGAGCCTAAAATGGTATATAATCGTAATATATATTATAGTAGTAACATGACGCCTGATAAAAAGGTCAGGAAGATGCAGACACTTGCCGGGCCGACGTCGGCAAAGTTATATAAGTGGAGGGTAGGCGATGGAGTCTGGGGGTTAAATTGATAAAGAACTGTTCCGTACGCGGAAAGGATGTGGCCTGTAGTTTTGAAACCCTGAATAAAAATTTAACGGCAGGTCGGATCGGAAATTATTTGGGATTTGGAAACGTTTTGAAAACCAAATAATACCCGTCCTTCGAGAATAAAATTGGAAGAAGACGTCATCTTCTACAGCGAGTGTAGGAATATAAATAGATTTGTGTATGTCAACCATGTAATATAATCGAATTTTTAAGGTCATCGAAATCTGCAAGAAAAATGCATGGTATATATGTAGTCATTTTTTACAGAGTGTGGTTTTTGCCTGCATCTAGAAAGAAGTACGTATAAAAGTTAACATCCAGAGGTAACTGAATTATTAAAGAATAACGCTGCATGATGACTTGTTTCACAACACAACTGAAGCAATATTTTCGACACGAAAACGGATTTCGGCTGACATTATATGATTTAGCCCACCTACTGTTTATGGTAATAATTGGCGTTCAGAAGGCGTGATTACGTTGTCTTGGTGGTTGTCGTTTCTTTCTTTTCTTGGAGTTGTCTGGGTAAGGGCTAGGTGCTAGGGTTATGGGTTAGGTTTGGGGGCTAGGTTTATTGTTAGTTCTATTGTTACGGTTTGTGTTAGAGTGAGGTCAACCCTAACACTTACCCTATCTCCAGGCCTAACTGCCGAGAGGTAACAAGTTTGGCTCGAGAGATAGAGAGCCCTAGAGCCACACGGAACGAGTGAGTTCCCTAAAAACGGTTGGGTCAAACATAAACACGTTGAATTTCGGTCTGTGCATACAGACCCTAGTACAAACTGATCTACTCCAAGTTAACAATCAATTTCAAAGGAAAGCAAAAAGCAACAATTTCTAAATCGACCTGTCTACCAAAAAGCACACGGGAAATGCTGACGAACCCATTGGAGATAAAAAGAAAAGGTGCAACTTGAATACGACAGAGTACGTCAGACAGGACAAATATATCTGACCAAAGTTTAATATAGTCGAATATTTATGGCTCTGACGTACTCTGACGTATTTATGTGGGATCTTCTCTTTTTATCTCCAAAGGGTTCTTTAGCATTCTTCGTGCGCTTTCTGGTAGTAGGCCAATTTAGAAATTGTTGCTTTTTGATTTCCTTAGAAATTGACTGCGAATACTGAAGTGAATACCAACTGACGTTGAACGATTTCGATACGTCACAGGTTTGACAATCAGCATACTTTTTCAGTATATACAGACGCCGTCATTAAGTCATGCGTTTACCGGCAGACGTCCAGAATGCCAGTTTTAATCAAAACATTAACATTCGGTGTACGTATGCAGATGATAATTCCGACCTGGAAGAGGTTTGCGATCATAACTCTGGAAATAACTGTCACCCTCATCCCTCGCCCTATCAGTAAGCAATCAGGTTCAAGCGGTGTGTTCAGTATGTGCGGGAGAACGAAGAAGAGTAGGATATTTACTTGGCACAGTTTAAAATCGTTTGAACCAATTTGGAAAAACTCGGCAGCTTAAGGGGGCTTCTAAACCAGGGATGCGAGTGTATGGCTTGTGCACGACGAATGGTCTTACCACTTGAACAAGATGAATCCAAACGAACACTGGTGGATGCGTGGGTAAATTGACTGAAACACGATTTGACGTACGGTTTCCGGTAGAGGCATTCTACCTCACGTGGTTGGAGCGTTGGTCGTGCACAACCACTAAACCTAATGTCTTGGTTTCAAACTCCACCGGCACTACCGTAGCCGCAGTTAATTGTCAGTTGCCGCCGCCGCCGCCGCCGAGATTTTCAAAGTTGAATCAGGTGACGTGCATAAATCTGTCTGGACACCAGAAAACGCTCTCAGATAAATGTCGGCTATTTAAAACCAGACCTCACTGAGAAATGTACTTTAAATGCTACATTGGCTCTTAATAAATAATACAAATTTCGGACATCTATTTTTGATGCATATAAATAATACCATGCAGTGATTGACGCAACTAACTTTTATCTTTTACATTCTTGAAGGCGATTCATATTTATTTCCCAGCAGTTGACTATTCGTACTGCGTGATGCTTAATACAAAGTATTATGCCTCCAAACTAATGGAAGATTATGCATGAATGTCGACTGACTTATGACCTAAGTTTCCTTCATTGAGTGCACGGCATTTTGTTAATCAAGGGTCTCATGTATGTCTTAACATAAGGGCTACAAATGCCCAAGTTGTAGGATCTGAGCTAGAGAGAGGATCGGCTCTGAAGGGCATTTTAAACACCCCTTGAAAGGCGTTGGATGTCAGGCTAGTAACCAGCTAGTATTTAGGGAGTAAAAAGCATAGTTTTGGAACACAAAGTGTCAGTAAAAGTTGGGAGACTTAGGCGACCGCCTCAAGGTTATTACTCGTGGTCAGGGAACCTTCCATTAACTCCGGGTTTGCAGGACTTGTGATTCGAATTAGGACTACTTTGTCAGCAAAAGCTACTAACGAGGGGTCCGCTGTCACTAGAGCTGGTAGAAAATAGAGCAATTGCTCGTGAAACAGGCGTTCGGGTAAGAAACCTCGAATGCGTGAAGTCTTTTCGTGCATTTGAGGCTTCCTATGTGCAATTAGCTCAGCTCGGTTTAAAAGCATCACTATTTATTTGTTAGACCTTTCATTTTGCCAATGATATCTATCTTCTAGTCCAATGAAGCCTGCGTGGCCTTGATGGGGCTGCCTAGAGCATCGCACTTATCATAAATCAAATGTAACATCGTTTACTCTCCAAGCGCACACCTCTATGCAATTAAGATCGTTTTTCATACATCTCTTAGGACTTGGATTATTCGTGTACGGCTGGTTTTTTCTTGTGTGGACCAGGAGGTGTGGAGTGGGAGGGCAAGGTGTGGGCTTGACCGAGCCATTCACCTGCGGCCTCGCTCATCTCCGGTATTCTTGGTTGTGTCTTGACACCGGGCTAAGATGGGGGAGGAGGAAAGTGTGTGGTAAATACAACGCAAGCCTACCGGCAATATAAAACCCGCCAAACCACTTGCTGTGGAGCATACGGCGTTGTGCCCTCAAAACGGGCCACGTGTTAGATGCGCTGGACCAACACGGGGGCCACATCGGACTCTGGCAGGCGTTATCTTTGCGTAATAACGAATGCCAACATTTGCGGGGTGCGCTGGCGGACCCTGCTGTCGGCATTCGTCGCACAACTGGACCACTGCAACCACCCCATTGTTTTGTGGTCAAAATCCTGGTCATTTGTGTGTGGACCAGGGGGTGCGGAGTGGAGCGCCAAGGCGAGGATCCGTCCGAGCCATGCACCTGCGGCCTCCCTCGTCTCCCGTCTTCTTGACTCTGTCTTGACACCGGGCCCAGGCATCATGGAATCCATCATGGCGCGTTAAAAGCCGTTGCTTGGAAGGTTGCCAACTGACGGACTAACTTAGTCGTTGCAGTCGGTCCACTTTGTGAATTTGTTTGCGGAGCTGCAGACAGGTGATGTAAGTGTCAAACTGCAATGGCTCCTTCTTAGTGTGGCCTTTATGTCAATCCCACTATGTGGGATCACATCCGGGTGTTGACAGAAGGCGGGGGGGGGCTTTGGCCGAGCCAGTCTCCATTTTCCTTCCTGTTGTTGGTAAAAAACCTGGTTATTTGTCATGTCAACCAGGGGGTGTGGAGTGGAACGCCAAGGTGCGGGCTCAAACGTGCCATGAACCTGCGCCCCCCCTTGTCTCCCGACTTCTTGGTCTTGTCTTAACACGGTGTACAGGTGAAGCAGGAGGAGGGAGTGTGC
This sequence comes from Spirometra erinaceieuropaei, assembly GCA_902702965.1. NCBI lineage: Eukaryota > Metazoa > Platyhelminthes > Cestoda > Diphyllobothriidea > Diphyllobothriidae > Spirometra > Spirometra erinaceieuropaei. The sequence continues at coordinate 711,140 of CACRXP010000315.1, forward strand.
TAGATGCGGCGCAAGTCTGCTTTCACTATAAATTCTACAGTGGACATCGTCGGACGCGATGGTCGAACTGTCGTGTGTGCCTGAAGGAATGTAGGCGTCTGCTATGACTGATCAGCAAACCATAACCCTCGAACACCGGCGTGCGCTGACAGTTCTCTGGCGTCTGGTTCCCTGCAGGTGAATGCTAGGGACAGAAGTCGTGTGCGTCGTTGCGCACTCATCCTCCTCTTTCTGACCACTCTATTTGTTCTGAGATGAAATCAGAAATCATGTGTTTGTTATGGACAAGTGGATGTGATGGTGGTACGACCAAGTGCAGGTGCGGTCACGCCAGCCGCCTGCACATCCTCTCGCCCCCGACCTCCTTTACTGTGTCATGACGTCAGGTCAAGTTTGGAGGTGGGGAGGAGAGAGTGTGGTAGATGCTGTGCAGGTGTGCTATCACCGTAAACTAAATCACGTGCCTCCTTTCACTTTCCTCTCGAGCAGGCGGTGGACGCGGTCCGCAAAGACGGCTGGACTGTTGTGTGTGTATGCCTCTCAAACGTGTGAGAGGTACGCCGCACAATCCCCGTTGTCTGAAATCCTGGTGCTTCTGTTTGGTGGCGCGCGCGCGCAGATAAAGTCACTAGATATATCAGCCACCGCTTTTATTCCCACACTAGTCAACTGAATAGCGCGGACAGTGGCTGAGGCACGGGAATGGGATGGGAGAGTTAGGTCGACGACTCAGCGCATTTTGCTCCTCACTTTATACAATCTGACACGCTTGGAGCCACAACCATACGCTAAAAGCTCCGACTTGGAAGGTTGCCAATTGACCGGATCACTTGGACGTCAAAGTCGGTCCAGTGTTGTGGGTTTGTGTGTGGAGCTGCCGGCAGATGATCGAAGAGTCAAACTGCAATGGCTTCTCGATAATGTGGTCTCCATGGCACTCTTGGTCCGTGGGATCCGAGTCAGGTTTGGCAGCATGCCTAGGTGCGTCTCCGGCCGTGCAAGCAACCCTTTTGTTTTTGGTTAGAATCCGGGGCATTTGCTGTGTGGGCAAGAGAATGTGGATTGTAGTGCCAAGGTGCGGGCTCGACCGTGCGATTCACCTGCGCTCTCCCCGCATCAGATGACAACCGCGACAACTTCCGACTGGTAAGGAACTAACACAGTTACTGCTAGCTGCCACTGTGACTAATGGATTTCGCCCAAATATTCATACATGAAAACTTAGGTCTGAATCTATAGACCTTAAATATACAGATCTGCTGCAAGTTCGTTGTTAACTTCTAAGGAAATTAAAAAGCCACAATTTTTAAACTGAAGTATCTACCAGAAAGCAGACAGGAAATGCCGGCTAGCACATTGACGAGCCCAACCCCTCGCAGCGGTGTCACGCAGCGGCTGAATATCGGTGAAACACGCGAGTATGGGATTATGGGTGGTAACTGTGTAGTGAGTATGGAATCACCTTATTCCTACGACTGAAGTGCGCAGTTAACTGTCTGGGACGCCAATGCACTATTTAATATTCATACCTATATTGAATAAATCACCGCCTGATATTCACCAGTGCGTGCTACAACTGCTGAAGTAGGGGATACCTGCGATTAAAATATCTTCACCTTTTTTCGTCTTTTGCAAGCAGCATCGTTCATCAATGAGTTAACGCCTATATTAAGTTATCCATTAAACTGCGGAAGGTTTAATGGTCTTGCCTTTAACAGTGCAATAATTATGAACGTATGGATATGCATGTTATAATCTACTGATTAAAGCGAAATCAAAGTCTTCCGAAATAAATGTTTTCAGTCTGTTTTTATTCTGAAACCGCGAGTTTGGTTAAGGTGTTGGGCGTACTCAGTAGACAGTGGCGAATTCATTTACTCGATGTCATCCTACATTTACATATCATTTCCACAATGAAACTTCACAGGGAATGATGCAACTTGCAGCCTCAAAAGTAGACTTGCCGATATATCCTCCGCAAAATTCACATTCTTCCTAGAGAGGATACCATTACTGACAGAGAGATGGGAGACAGGGATGGCCATTTCTGGCGTTTTATCCGCCATTACCTGGCCGTAACCAACTCCAGGTTTTACAACTCCGGGGACTTGAATCCACGTTCAGTTTATTGCTGTTCTAACGCCCTGACCACTGAAACATGGGCTGTTCACTTTGTCGGCAGTCACCAGTTATGTCAACCATGGTAAAAGACGTAGGCCGATCGAGTTGCTGGCTTTTAAATTGACCCTTAATGCACAACGGGACGAGAATATCACTTGATACGATCGGTGACCGCCCGCTACAATTGCTTTTTCCGATAACTATTGGGAGATGGCACCCAAAATACTCTGTTCCGTTACCTAGAAATAATACCTACTCCATCTATTTGAGTAGGTTATAGCCCTACATATTTGTTGTGTCATCTGACCTGCAGTCTATCATAGTATCCGACAGTGAAGATGCGAACGCTGAAAACAGAGCTACAGTTATTTAGGCTTCAGAAAGACTTAGACCTATCCTATTTTTTCCAACCTTCATATCAGCTTCCATAACTAAAAACCGAGTGCAGTAGTCGGTATGCGGAATAATTTACGGTAACTTTCTTTTGCTCACTTGCGATGCGATGGCTGTGGACCGACCATTTGGCTTATCGATTATGACCATAACTTCCGTAGGTAGACCCATCGTACGCTTGCTAACCTTGACATAAGCTTCCATAGTTGACATGCCACCGCATGTTGTCCCTATGCGGCTTATTTTATAGTATCTCGCGTTCAGAGCGTTCTAACACATTCACCGTAGACAGAATACTTAGAGTATCACCTTCGCCTATTACTTCAAGACGTCAGGAGATACCATAGTCGCCAGGGTTTGGGTCAATCTACGGCAGCTTAACTTAGGACACTTACGATAACATCACTGTGGATCCACCGTAAGTTCATCAGTTTTAATACTAGCTTCTACAGTTGATGAGCGACCGCATAACTCGGCATGTGGCTTCGTGTTCACTAGGATACCTTTTGGGGAGTAGAGAGGCAAAGGATAAATGCCGGGCGATAGTTCACCATCCATGAGCTAGACTTGCATGGCAGACGAGTGACAGCCCTAGTCCGTATGTAGCTTAATCAATGGCGGCATATTTGCTTAACGATAGCTGAAGACCATCCCTGCTATTACCAACATTGAGATAGGTTTCCATAACCGAATTACGACCATGGCAGTCAGTCTGACCTTTAGTCCACATGCTGACTGACTTCGATTATCAAAACCTACACTTACACAGACGCTAAGCATGGACACAGTCGGGGCGTTTGCACTGACTATACGGGAGCAGTCAAGCATTCAATTGCAGGAAACGCCAGAATCACTTCCTGTTATATTGTGCGTTAGTGCTGGGATCGATTTATTAACAAAGTGATTAGGATATACCTTTTTGTTGCTTGAGAATCTATATAATTAGTTTTCCACTATTTCCATATTCTACAGCATAGACTTTAAAAAACTGCACATGCCTATTCCGTAGTACTAATGAGGAGTCTCGCCTTATGTGCAGTGGTTGGTATTTAGAACAAAAAATAATTTATATTTCCTAACCATATTAACAATGGTTGAACTTTTCTTGCTTTCCTTCCGAACTCTAGTGGTTTGCAAGAAGAATAAACGATACAATTGTGGTTTATCTGATAACTAAGACACATTGCAAATAACAATAGTAATGCCGTGAGGAAATTAATGTGTGGTAGGTGGACCAGCAGTGCCATGTCTCGATGTGCGAAAGTTTGTATTTTCTGGTCAAGTTTATGACTGTCTGGATGAAGGCAGATAAGCCCGAAACATTTCCTTATCAATCAAACTCCCAGACTTCATAGCCTACCCTCCGCTATTTTAACTTCGTCGACATCGGTCTGGCAAGTGTGTGCCTCTTCCTGATCCATACGAAGTTTGTTTGCTTTTAAAAGCCAATGGATCTATGAGCGTTCATTCTTAAGTAAACACGCATGCGTTTATAAAATAAGGCGATCACTGAGAAAGAAAAGAAAGACTGGAATAGCCTCTTTTATCCAGCTTTTTCATCCCCATGTTCCAACCCCGTTTTTAGGGGAATCTGAGGCTCGAACCCTCATTCCTTGTTTATCAGGTGTCACGATACTACTCCTACTATAATATATATTACATTTATCGCGTCCATCATCTCTCGAAAAAGACGACGAAGAAAAGAGAACGAACTCGTTCACCATATTTTATTTATACACCACATAATCCGCGTGAATGTCTGTCCGGCTTTTGGCCAAGTCGCAAGGCAGAACGGGAGGAGAATCTTCCGTAACATATTTACCCATAGGACATCGAGATCCTGGTCTTAGAGTTAAAATGTTGGACGTACTTACGCTAATAACCAAAAGGACGTGTGTTTGAACCTCATGTCCCCTCAAACCTGTGATTCGGAAGGGCTTGCTGACAACGGCTAGGATGCCAAAAATGGTTATTCCTATCTCTCACATTTTCGTTGTCAGCCGTTTCTCTGAGCATATATATAATCAAAATGTTAAACCGACAAAGACAAGGAAATCTGGAATGTCAATTTCTGGATTATTAGTTGTCGTTAGTCAGTCATACCAAACCACGAAATGTGAAACGCCTGGAGCTCGAACTATCGACCTGTTAGTTATATACGTATATGTAGGCATACACATTTGTTGTGGAATTTTCCCACGCCTGTACTCTTCATCATTTTTAACAATCACTAATGTGGCATTACGCATGTCGTCCCAATGTGAGCGGTTTTTAATACTGTTAGGACATGCTGGCCGTCGGTGAACTGTTGGGACAGACGCTAGTCGGATTCGATAACGTCGGAGGAAAAACGCTCTTCTGGTACTTATTCACTACTGCTGGTGTACGGCCAGCTTCTATCAACATCACTTCAAGACCGTCTTCGAATGTTAGGCGTCTGGAAGGCCAGTTGTTTGGCACCTTCGGCTTATGTCTGCAAACGATATCATAATCCAACGTTGACCAAGCAGAAAAACTGAAATCATTCCTCTCCTAATGAACTCGTTCGGCCTCTGCCTACGGAAATAAGTATTGATCGCGCAGTTGTTGATGTATATTTGATGGAGTCGATTTACCTATGGAACACTGCCCATAAAATTCACGTCCAGTAACAGGGCATTGCGTGCATCCTTGCCGAGAAATTAAAAATGCCTTGAATAAAGTGCTTAGAAAACCTAACACAACCAATTAAATGACTCTTGCTTTTCCAATACTAAAGGCACCCCGGGGAGCAAAAGAAAATCAGCAACCATCATATTTTACTCATACATACTCCATTTTGCACAACATTCCAGAAATCATTGTCGTCTTTTCAAACAAAAAAATAGGTTTTTCGTGAAGCACGGTTTCTCAGCTATTGGAAGACACAACTGGGCAATTGGTTAAGTTCAAATGACTTTTTTGTATACATTGACAATTTAGATATCGATTTATTGGCCCAAAACGTCAGCGGATTTCCATTTCTTCTTCCAAGTGCAAATTGAACAGCCGCTTCCAGATCGTGGAAAAAGATGCCTAGAAGACGCAGTCGAGAAACGTCGTAGTTCCAGCCTCGTTCTATACGAAGTTCAAATGTAGCCACGGCAGTCATGCGCCCTAAGTCGAGTTGCAGATATTGCTCGACGATTGTCCGATTTGTTTCTTCGAT
>CACRXP010000316.1:0-78644 GCA_902702965.1 Spirometra erinaceieuropaei
ACTGGTAAACAAGCCTCTGTATTTGGGTAACTGTGACCACAAGAGAGGTTGTTTGCTGATAAAATTTCAAGTCACTACGAAACACTCGTCGCCCCATTAACCCCTCTATTCCCTCAGGCGTCGTCGTCGTCGTCGTCGTCGTCGTCGTCGAGAACGCCCGCCAGCAGCAAGGCGCTCATTACGCAGACTCCCCCATAAATGATGCATTGACCCATAAATAGCCACGTTTGGCGGCGTTTCCGACACCAGTGTTCCGTATAATCGTCCGACGGTAAACGCTTCCACTGTGCGACCAGAGTTGATAATTTATTAATTACACTGACGAAAATCACTAAGAAAAAGACGTCAGGCATGATTAACGTAGCACTGCCGAAGTAAATTGTCCTGTACAAATCTGGGAGTGCCTCTGCTGGCGGAATCTTTTTCAGGAAAACCTGTATCATAGTGAAATAAAATGTAAGCATAATTCTCTTTAGAAAACGGTGGCATCACGAACCCCTGGGGAGGGGGGAGAGAGGTGGTAGACATAGGGGCAGAGAATTGGAATGTTCAGCCGAATAGTGACAAGTTAGCCAGTGTGTGAAAATTCCTACTGCCAAAAAACGTGCTTTCCTGAAGGTGTTTCGATTTCAAGAAGCTGTATTTTCTCCTCTTGCGGGGGTCAGTTCAAAATAGGACCCTTTTGAAATCATATTAACGATTTATTAAATCTGCCGGGGCGCTGGCACCAGGCAGCACAAACCAGACCTATACACGGACGTAATCCCCCCCCTCGGCACAACGGTATAAATGTTCACACGTTGCTGCACTTTAACGGTCTCTGATGATGAACTCCTACTCGAGTTTGAAAGCTAAGACCAATAAAGCTACCGTCTCCGTGATCGTGCCTTCGTCTTCTTTTAAACAAGAACCTGGAATGCCCATATTCTCTTGCATTCGCGACAAAATAACGTTTTCGTAAAATCAGGATTCGTTAAGACCAAATTTCTCTAGTATGAATGTTCTGGAATTTGGCAATTTAGGCTGACTTCGACCCAGAGCAGTTGCATAATATTTCACTGGGAGGACTTCGTCGCTTAAGTATTGCCGTAAACTCGTATTTTCAAAACTCGTATTATGTTTAATTGGATATACAGCCATAAATAGATGGAAGTCTATTTACTTATCCTGTTTTGAGGAGTAAAAAAACATAACCGCAAATTATGCGGGAATTGCTACGAAATCTGCCTTTTAATTATGTTTTCACATTCCTATTCTGAGGGATCACGGGAACGGCACAGCTTGAAGTAAAGAGGAGGAATTTTCTTGTCAGCGACATCTGCCAAGTATGCTGCGCCAGACGGTAAGTTGACTTCCACATGTTACCCTTTTCCGTTCTCCGTATTTTTTTTATCAGGTTTATTTTAGGTACAGTGGTAAGGCAGTTTACGAGATGACTAACGATCATTAAGCAGTTTGGCTTCCGAGGATTGAAGGACAACGTCTGCGCTTATCAATTAGGTTATAAGAAAGATTCATTGTACATCGATAGTTTAAAAAAATGAAACCGTTTTATTTCCCTAAGTCTAGGGAGTCGAGGAATGTTTCACAATAAGAACTCAAAGTGGTCCTCACAAAATTTGTTCTGGCAGGACTGATTTATTCGGACCTCTAAACAGAACATGGGACTTAGAACGCCACACGATTTGTATAGTGTTGTTTGAACGAAGAGACACCCTGTGGCGCGCAGACATAGGATGGAGATATCGTAACTGCGGGTCGGTGAAAATAGCCGGTGCTCTTCCCTCGCTCTACCGCCGACTTTCTCCCCGCAACTTCCCGTAACTCTCGTATCGTACGCTCTCTCTCTCTCTCTCAACGTCGACACCTCCGTCGGCTCTCCCCTGCAATTGCCTACAGAGCTGCGTTCTCCACCGGTTAAGTAGCTGGCGTGTTAATGTAGCCTCATCATCCAGATAGGTTACTCCCTTGTTGTAACTCGTCCTGTTTGTACGATTAACTACTATATTATGTGTTCCCAGTTTCCATCTCTTCCCATTATACTTCAGTGCCTACCTAAAGTTTCTTATTTCCCTGCGTATGGATGGGTATTGCGACATGTCAACAGCTCGGTGTGTACTATCATTGACGTCCTCGGCCACTACAACCTCCGTATAAATCCGCAAAAGGCAAGATATTCCTGTGTCCTGGCCCCAATAATAACCCTTGTATAAAAATAAACTGTTAAAATAATCTCGAACCTACCCCTACCCTAAACGTTGACTCAGAAGATAGAAGCGAACAGGAGCGAACAGGCGAGTTCCAGGTAGCAGTTCAGAAGATGAAGATGCGATCACTGGAACAATAAATTTATTTGCCTGACGTTTCGGATTTTCACTCGAATCCATGATCAGAGACATTCGCAGATAAAGGTGATGGTGGCACCAGGAGTGCAGTATTTATAGCACGTGGCTGCCGTGGGACCGTATGTGCACTGCAATTAACAGTTCTCGCAATCACCGCTGGGGTCGTAATTGATGCTGTGGTGGCTTGTCGGTCCGAGTCCGAGTCGTTAATTGCCGCGCTTTCGTCATCCGTGGTGGATGCTGGTGTGACGATTGCTCGGCAAACTGGCTCACTGTCACTGTGATGATTGCTCGCCCGCGCCCTCCCCACGTGAGTGATTCTTCTGCCCAGGGAAAATCGCAGTACGCTATAGGGTACCGGGAGGTCATTGTGCTTGTTGATGGATTGCGGGCCTGAGAACCATGACTCGAGCAGCTCGCGGCTCACGCGGTTGTCACCCCTTGCGAGGATTTCGGCCTCTTGAAATGTGAAAATATGGCCGGGTCCCGTCAAGTGTGCCGCCACCTGGGAGTTAGCGTCTCCCCGCCTCACTGCTGCTGCGTGCTCGGCAATTCGCGTACGGAGTACAGTAAACACTAGTCCCTACCTTAATCCTGAACTTGATTCTGGCTTACCTTGTCGTTAACTTTAAATCTAGTCTTAAACCTATTCCCTTACCTATTCCTTACCCTGAATTTAAACTTAATCCTAATTAAAATGGAAGCTGGCTCAAAACCACCCATATTAGAGGCAGTTTCTGTTCCCATATCCTTTTTGGGGGACCAGTTATACCAGTGCTTTACACTGATTAGGTAGTCATAAATTGTAACATTCCAGGTGTGTATAAGATATCTTTATAAGATGTTGCCGCGGACGAAGCCAAATTGTTGATGAATAGGTTACAAATACACCAAAAAACGAGTCGGACGGAGCGGAAAATAAAAATAATTATTTAATGAGCTTATTATGAAAAATTCAAATGATTTAAATTGAAAAGGGAACATGACCGACAAATTAGGTACACGAAAGTTTATAGAAAATTTGTTGCAAAGAAAGAAAAGAATTTCGTCTGAAATGAGAGATTATTAATTCTGAACTAGCTCAAACTATAGTCTACAGGGATTCAGAGTGCGACACGACTCAATCCAATGATAGACGGGTGCCCACGATCGCATTACGCAACTCACTCGTCCCGTTGTGCCGCACAGCGGAGCACAATATAGACAGAATAACATTATCGGCAAAGACAGAGGAGACTAGAGTGGCCATTTCTGGCTTACTAGCCGTAATACGATCGGCGCGCGCCCCTCTAACACTGTATATTCTCGATCGCAACCGACAGGAGAAAGAGCCTATGGCTCCGTGGTTAGGGCGTTGAAATTCTAACTAACAGGTCGTGGGATTGAGTCTCAGGGGTTCCACACCTCGGAGTTGGATATGGCTGTCTGACGATAAGCTAGGAATGAGCATTCCGGTTTCTCTCATTTTCGACGGTAATACTATGGTGATTACAGAATCCACCCAATTTTCAGAACTCAAGCCTACGTACCCAACTAATTTTTCTACTTGAGGTGATGCACACAATCCAATTGGATGCCGACTAAAACTTCCGTAGAACTCAATTTGTGACAGCAGATACGTCATAGTCCGAAGCACTTCTGCATAAGACTATAGACTCCTAGGATTCATTTATAACTATATTCGCCGAAAACATGCTCGCTGGACACAATCCCGCAGGGTTTCCTAATTTCTATACTCACATCCTTCAAGCGGCTTTTCGTTTCCTTGGTTGCTCCATTCATCTTTTGAATGCACTATGTCCTACTCAAGTATCTCGCCGTCTCAACTCACACCTGAGCAAGTGCCTGCTGGTCTAACCGCAGTTATCGGCAAAATTTCAGATAACAGGACGCAACGGTCACGACATTTGGTTTCCCGTCTATACGTGGGAGACTGTCCAGCATTGGTACCGGTAGTGATTAATTGTCAAATCATAGGAGCAAATATTAATTCATAATCCTGAAGCAACATGCATTTGCAACAACCTTTTCTGAGAACAGACATGTAGAAGGTACGAATAAATTGGATTTTTACATACATCACCACCCTTCACTGTTCACGCACGTATGCTAGAGATAATTTAAGCATGCATAAGGTCGCGAAGCCACGAGGGAAATAGATGACAAGAGTTAGCGCGATAGCGTATCTGTCGGTGATCCTAAGTTAGGAAAAGAGTATTAGCAATTTTTAATAAGGCCGTCCCTGAAGAAAATCCGTGATGGCCTTCAATACGTATAATGGTTCGCTATAAACTCCTAGGAATCACTTAGAACGTTGGACACAACCACGCAAGGTTTCCTGGTGTCTATTCGCACATCATCCAAGTGATTTTTCGTTTACTTGTTTGCCCCATTCATATGTTTAATGCACTATGTCCTAGTTAAATAAGTTACGGTCTCACCTCACACCTGAGCAAGTGTATGCTGGTCTTACCGTGCTTTATCGGCAAAATCTCAGATACCGGGGCGTAAAGTTCACGACGTGTGGTTTCCCTTCTATACGTGAGAGACTGTCCAACACAAACGAGCTATGTTTCCTGTGTCCTTATAGCCTCATTTCGAAGAATTTAGCCGTGGTCACTTTTGGACACTGATTAAATATAATCAATAAAAAACAACTAAACTCGGAACGCCGATGTGCCTGTGACATCTACCTCTGCATTCAAAAAACGAAACCACTGTTTTTTCTATGTTAAACGAAATAGTTTGAGTGATATCTTCTTTATCAATGCCTAGGTGCAATCTGCTATCCAAAACGTGAGTTAAGAGGTTTTTCGATGAGAAGTAAAAGAGGTATGTTTGGGAATCTACACGTTTTTTATAAGAAGGAAATATATGTTCGCCGTGGTTGCCTCCCATGTCTTGCTAGTCTGTTTTCTCAGACGAGTTTTCCCAAAGCCTTTTTATCCATACACTGAAGAGGAGGAATAAATTTTAAGTGGCAGGTAAAACATAAATCTGCCTGTAGTTTTATAAGTACAAATGTTTAAGTTACTTTTGATGCATAGCTTTGCAAACATTGATCCCGACAGTGATTAATTGTCAAATCATAGGAGCAAATATTAATTCATAATCCTGAAACAACATGCATTTGCAGCAACATATTCGGAGTATAGACATATAGAAAATACGAAAACGTTGGCTTTTTACATACAACACGCACATATTTTAGAAATTATTAAGTCGCGCAGCGAGGAAAGCAATAAATAGCGATAGTTGGTGTGATATCGTATCTGTCGGTGATTGTAAGTTAAGAAAATAGTCTTGGCAATTTTTACTAAGTCAGTCCCTGAAAAAAATCGCACCTTGGCGAATTTTACTTCAACATCTCGTATTTCTACGGCCGGGTACTATTGCATCTTCAATCGGCAAGGTTATGGTATGTAGCTCCCTTGAGGAGACCGTAGTTGGCTACAAGCCTTACGCCAGCCATGGGCATGCCTGCAATGGGTAATCCCTAACCCGTGAACATGTAAGGGAAACTCGTATGCAACCGTTACCTTCATTTAGGCCCTAAAACTCTAACCCTAGCCTCAACCCACAATCAAAATGATAGCCCAAGTCTGGCAATAATAGTTCCAAGAACAATTCGAATTACACCAATTTTCACTGTTGTCCAAAACGGGCAAAGTTTGGGTCAATAAAGCTATTGAAGGTCAAAATTCGCTTCCTGAATAATCCCCTTCGCGACCTACAGCCCGATGAACCGTTATGATGCCCGCCCACCCGAGTAAGATTAGAATACAGGCTTTTGATTAGCCACCCAGGGGGTTACGTACCTACCCTTACCAAATCGACTGTTTTACAGATGCAACTTTTATTTCATCCTAGGCTTCAATGACAGCTGCAAGTAATTCAAATGGCGGTCGAGTCGACCATCAGTTGTTTAGAACTATGTTGGTTCTTTTAAAGGTTTCAACAATTCTTACTGAGAGAGCAGCCAATATGTCATTCTGTGGTATAAAAAATATCCTAATTCGCTTCGAATGGAGACGGTTGTTGCCTCATTTGCATAAGTTACTGTCCATCATTTATAGGCCAGCTGGGAGTCGGGAGCTTATATTAAGCAGTCATTCAAATCATCTCAGGAATGCAAAGACCAGTCAGCACCCGGGACGTTGTGATGGACATATTTCAGGGCAAAGCGCTAACTCCTTCACTGCCACGCCTTATTCTATGAATCTTAAAATCTTAGATTGATAACAAAATAAGAGGCTTTCACCGGGGAAAATTCTCTTGGTTTGGCCTTTCCAGTGGCAATTTCGGGCACTCGTCTTCAGAGAGTGAGGATTACTATGAGAGGCTCTCATAATGTTGGGAACTTTCCCCGGTTTGCGGATCGACATTGCAGTGAAAGTAGTTAAACATGAACGCTAAAATTACAATTCTGTCTGCCGACCAGGCAGATTACTGCAACAAGGTCCTTGTAGGCCATGAGGGTCGACAGTCCTGAAGAATCAGCACTACTTTCGGTTTAAAGACGTCGCTGGCCCAATCAACGAAGGACAAAATTTGCATTACCAAACAGTAGTATCCGGCAAAGTCCCCAGAACAAGCGGCGTTGTCATCCTACGGCCTTCCAGGAGTATGCATTTCATATGCATCCCCGTCTGCCAATCGTCCCATACAGAGGCGTGGCCACAAACGTGCTTGTAAAACGGTTATTCCAGAGGCTCCTGTTCCCGGTCACGGCCTCACAGACAACACCAAACTTAGCAGAGCGATTCCTGAGTAAAATGAAGGGGAGCACTGTCGAATCGAACGAGCAGATGATGTCATCCAATGTCGCCGCACTCTTCAAATCCGTACTGCGGGTCCCCACAATCGAAGTGCTCAGTGGCCTACTGTGCCAAGGCTACGACCTGAGCCCAGGATCTCATGGAAATCACGAGACAGTTTCCCAAGACACTGCTTACCTCGGGATGAACCGCATACGAACAAATCAGTAGCACCCCAGTGCGTTTCCCTATCTCCCACCTCACTGCTGAGATTGTTCACCAAAAGTTCGAATGGCGACTGTTCGAGAAGCACAAGGTCATATTCTGGGTATACTATGCTGACTACGCGTGTGTCATCATCGATCAAGACAAGATTGACAACTGTAAAAAGCCCGTGAACTCAATCCTCCCGATCGTTCTTGAATGTCTTCGCCTGCCGTCCACCAGACGGTCAGCTGGTGACAGGAGTCTACACGAAACTGATCAGCACGCAAGAACGGTTGATTGACAAAAACACCGAACAATATATAAACGACAGGAAACTCTTTGCAGCACACCAATTGCCGAATGGGATGAGATAAAGCTCCTCCTAGAGCACTTCAAGGTCGACGACTAAGCTAGACTAGTCATCGACAGAAGCTGGATGCCCCAAAAAGCGCGCGGCGGAGTGCAGTCGGTCGAGAACACTGTAGAACATTCCATTTATGAATGCGTGTTCGAGAACGTAGCTATATTCTTCTCGCCACTCGGGACAGAAGCCGCTAACCGACCTGTAATGTGGCCGAAAAGCCATCTCCGATCAGGACAATTCAGCCGTTGTCTACGGACAACAGGGCGTACACTTACGTCCGATACAGTGGCAGGCGGCTGCAAGCGCGAATGCAAAGGCACCAGTTGTCCCAGGCTAAGGTTGAAGCCAAAGTCAGAGGTAAGAACTCACACCACGAAGATGGGACATATTTCCAGCGTTGACATCGTTGGAATAGTAGGCCTAGAAAATGATGCCTCATAAAGTCAGGTGCAGGCAACTTGGATGTCAACCAACTGTTCAGGGAACCACCACACTAACTAGCCTATATAGTTTTACGAACTACAAGTTGGTCAAGGACAGTGAACACATGAAGCAGGCGAACCGCCAACTAGTGTCGCGGTCAAGAAAGGTGGAGACGATAGACGCCATGGTGAAACAGGGGTCCTATTCGCCCCCTCAGTAGGCAATGGCAACTTATAGATCTGCCAAAATATGTCCCGTTATTGGTGTGCACAGGATTTCCAACTAGACTGCAGTTTGCTCCCACGAACTATTCGATTTTTACTGTGTTAAATGGTCTGTCGGTGAGCACGCAAATCTTACTGTTCGTAAGGACAGAAGTTAACAAGGGCGTCTACTGGAGTGTTCACTTCCCCAGAACGAGCACATTTACACGTCGACTCAGTGTACGAATTGTATAGGGCTGGGGTGAATGCGCATTGGTTAGTCCCTGCCATGTTCAACAACTCACTGTCTTCAGTACTGTTCGCACACCCACAAGTCATTTGCGGCTTAAGGTGAGTCATTCTTAAGTGCCACCGTTAAAGACAATAACAAGGTCGCAATGAAGTAGATGTTTGCTTAAAGCGGAAATTGTTAAATAATGCGCGTGATCTTTATTGGTCCAACTGCGAAAAACTGGGTGCCTCGACCGGATTCGGACCCACGACAGCAAGGGGAAGGCTGCAGGATAGCGAAATTCGAGGCCCTACCGGGGGACGTGAATTTAATCACATTTTTTCTCAGATTATTCGCCCAACCTACCGCAACGTCCGGAATCCGCCAAATTCGATACAGTAAGCTGACTGGCCAATCAGGATTTCCTAAGTACTCCGCCGAGAATCCACCAGATGACTACCAGGCTCACGTAATTATTAGATGTTTTGGCGGATTTCGAGCGCCACTCTACCACTGTACATTCCCGATCGAAACCGACAGGACAACGAGCCCGCGGCTAAGGGGTTAGAAGCGTTGGACTTCTAATTAACAATTCGCGTGTTCGACCCCCGTGTTGAGCATGACTGACTGTCGACCGCTAATAAGCCAGGAATGGCAATTCCAGTCTCCCTTGCCTTTGTCGGTAATAACATTCTGCCTACATCATGCGCCGCTGTGCGACTGCTGGTGGAACTCGAGAGAGAGAGCCCGTAAGGCACAACAAGACGAGTGAGTTCCGTAAAAACGATCGGTGTGCGCCCCTCTGCCATAGATTTCGAATAATTCATATTGCTCAAATGTGAAAAACTCGGCGCCTCAGTGAGATTTAAACTCACGTCCGCTGGTGGGGCCTCGTAACTCAGGTGGCTGGGGCGTTGGCTGTACTAAAGTCCTTTCCATGCTGTCGTGGGTCCGAATCCCATCGAAGCGCCGGATTTTTTGTAGTTGGGTCAATATGAATTATTGAAAACCTGCCAAAACATCTACTAACCCATGCTTTTGGGTGTATTTGCGCCGGAACGGGTTGTGCTTGACCATAACGGAGGGTCATGCTGACTAACGACATGCGTTTAACGGGAGGCGCTTACTCTGGGTAAGTCAGAGTAAGCAGGCGAAGGAGCTCGGACAAGTCACTGGTACGTGGGAGAGGCAAGAGGGGGTGAGGTCATCCTTGAGGAGGTATCCATTTTCACGTCAAACCAGCACATCTTTCGTCATTAAAAATCTGACCTAGGAGGCTGCCAGATGACAGTTCTGTCCACAAACGGGCGTGAAACTACACGGATTCCCACTTTCTGGGGTCCGTATTGTGATCCTCTGAGGTGCGAACTCGCGTCCGACACGTCACAGCCGGCGCCTTCGCGTTACATTAGCCGCCGGGTCCAAACGTGTTCATGGTCATTTTGACTTGGACAAGTCACTGGTGCTTGGGAGAGAGAGGAAAGAGTAAGGTTGACCGAGCCAGAATTCGGTTTTTAATTTTCTTCTTTTCTGCACTAAACGCTCTTTTAAACTATAATGACGCGCTAACGATCGTGTCCTGAAAGGTTTCCATGGGATTGGGAGCTCCGTTACACCGAGTGTGAAGGTTAGACTGCAATGACTCCCAATTAATATGGCCGTACCGGAAATCCCACTTATACGAGCTTTGCGTTCGCCGCTGAGTTCAGGTCTAACTTCGGTCGTCGTGGCATCAGAACGCGGTCGACGTGGGAGTGATAGGGTCACAAAAGCTATGCAAGTTCGTATCACCTTCAGCAAGTGCACATTCAAATGATGACCGTGCCCACCTCGTATACACCTATATGTATGTGTGTGTGGCAAAGGTATTACACCGTACTCTCGACATACAAACTAGCTAAAAGCGCAGACACGTGTTTCGCCGATATTTTGCGCTGTGAGGGGTACGGCTCCTCAGTGAGTCTCCAGCGTCCTCTATGTCGTTTTTGGTGTATGAAATCCAGAGAATCATCAAGCGTCTAATTCAAATGCTTATCCAGAGCGAGACACAGAGTCCAGTCTCCGGAGATGCATAAATATACAAGTCAACTCGGCAAGGAAGTCCGAGTCGAGGATTACATGAAGGACATCAGCAATCACAAAGATCCACGTGAACGACCGAGGAAAGCCAATCTTCAGGGTGGGGGACAGACTGCCAAAAGTGGGAATGGGGGAGCAGTGGAAAGCTTGCAGGTGAAGACCAGGGCTAGGAAAACGAAGATCAGCTGCGGTTGGTGGAACAACGCTGATTTCGACTCCAGCGTCCACCTGGAAAGGTCTGCGAGTCGCAGTGTCGCAGACATAGTAGGTGTGACCAGAGCCGGAAGAGCTATATAAAACGGTCGCGTCTATTCTCTGGCTGGCTGATTTCCCTGTTTTGGCTTAAAAGAGCAGGGTGAGGAACGGCGACGGGTCTTTACGCCGAAATTAGTGTTATACCAACGAGTATCGGCAGTCCGAGGTGGCGAACGAGAACGACGACGGCTGTGTGAGCCGTTGGAAGTAAGGCGGGCGAGCTGTAATTTAAGGGAGGCCATATCATCCGCCATGGCCGAGACCTGCTTCATTAACTGCTCATTCACAGTCGATGAGGATGTGGAGATCTGGACAACGGAATGTGACTGGAACTGCTGCACCTCTATCATTCGATCCGCCATTTCAGCCAGCTGTGAGACCGAGAGATCTTGAGAACCGGACGTCAGGATCTTTTAAGCATCCGCAGGCAGCCGATTTGTAAACATCTTCCTGACAAATTTATCGTCAACCTGCATGTATCTAAGGAGAAAACGCATTGGACGTAGAAGTTCTGAGGGCTTCCGGTCACCCAGTGACTCCTCCTTTATTAACTGGTGATACCGCTGTCGGTCGGACACAAAATTAAGTCCAAGAATTTCTATCTTGAACGTGGAATAGGAAGCATCTGCAGAGAATTAGATATCAGGGATTGAACTTGAGAGATAACACTAGCTGAGAGAACCTCCACAAGTTTGTGGTATTTCATCAACTCCTAAGTAACATTAACAGAATAAAAGGCTGATTCGATGCGGATAAAATAAAGATCTGGAGCGTGTTGCCAGAATACGGGCGGTAAAATTGACGGCATGAAGGGACTGGGCGGGATGCATCAAGTTGTTGATTGGATTGAGACATAATAATCAAGACAGGAAGGATAAAATAGTGAGAAAATACGTGAGAAAAGTAGACGTAAATAAAGTAGAAATTCACAAAGAAATAGTACGTTAGATGTTATTCAATATGAAATGGAAGGGTATCAAGGCTGCGTTAACGTCGAGAGTTACCAATAACGTAAATGGTAATGTTTCCACGAACTAAATAGTTATATCTCACGAGCTCTTAGCATCAAAGGCAGCAAGTAAAACCGACCGATGAATAATATAGAAATTCTGAGCGTTAAGTAACCTGACTACAGAGCGCGACAGCTAAGCAGGCCAGTAAAACGGGTTGTACAGGTGTGTTCTTTTTTGTCACATGCAAACAAGGAATCCGGGCAAAGAAAACAGGATTAAATTGCCAAAGGTAAATTAGTCAGGTACCTCGCAACAGAAACCTAGGCAGCGTCGTGAATAACTGTCACAGATATCAGAGACAACAACGAAGCTTCGGCTCTAATGGCGAATCAGAACTGTGAATATTATACGCGCTAACTTACATACAGGGCATTTCCGAAGCGATCGCTTGACCCCTAAACCGTTCTAGCATCTCCATTGCCCAAAAGCCAGTGTCTTCTCTGCGCGCAACACTATTTCGAGTAAAAGACCCCATACCAAAGGAGCAACGAACTAATGCCATTTACCGCTTTCTGCTTGCTATCTACACTCGCGCTCACGATAGTCATTCAGACCGGCGACAGGCGCGATAATTCCTCGAAGTCTGACACTCTAGCACGACCAGCATCAATCCTCATGTCCATCTGGATGCTCCTTACGAAGGACTGTGTGCCCGGATCGCCAACTTTCACCCACGAACCAACAACTGCCCCTTATCCATTGTGGGCCACTGTTTCGTCATCCCCTCTACCAGACACGGAGATTCAAAACAGCAATTCTCAACACCCTCAACATTGGCGCAATTACCTCAGCTGCCATGCCGGATCGACGACCATTTATTCAACTGTCTGCAGTCGCATTGAATCCCCACCCCCTTAGCTTCCAACACAGGGAGGCACAACAGTCCTCTCTCCTCGCCTTCGCCTCCAATTCCAGCGTAATGATGTGCCCACCCCCCTCACAGACTAGTTGCTTTTCTGTCAGTAGCTGTCCTGTCGCGTCAACCAGTTTAGTCTGACCATTTCACCCTCTCTTCTCTTTATTTCGTCTGACGACGGGTTGGTGTCACCAGCTCGAATATTCACGAGTACAGGTCGTTTTTTTCCGACGAGCCTTTTTCCGTCAGTTGTAATTTTTCTGAGTTCCTCCTAAGTCATCATGGCAACTTTGATAAAATTTCTCGAAACAAGCATTTTCGGCTCGATTAGTGTCTGTGCATTGGCGGAATAACCGTGTACTATTCCCTGTCTGCGTAAAGGCCGTCTGTGTGACACAAACATTCCCTGGTCGAACAAAAACCTCCACGAATTCGTTCTAAATACCCCGACAAGCAAAAGGAATGCAAACTATGGCAGGTGCGACTCCGGCGGCCAGGTTTGGTTTACTGCCAGTCGGCAAACAGTTATGCCAAGCCCCATGATTGGATAGTCAACTATGCGAAGCAGCACCCTCTAGACTTTGAGTACAATATCACAGGCTTTTTGAGCTTTCATTCGTGATTAAGAATATAAGTCAACATTCGAAGAGGACGGTGGGCTCACCGAACCGAGATTATTTAGGCGCTGACGTTTCGAAGACCTAGGTCGGCCCTCCATTGTCAAAGCGTAAAATGCATTTAATCAACCAGAAATTCCAAGTGGCATGTCACGTTGGTCGGCCCCCTGCTGATCGATTTTCCTCTCCTCTCGCTGCCACGGGCCCTCGAGATACGGTTGACGGGCCCTTTGTCTGCGTGCTCTGTGAGTCACCACTCCGTCGGGGGGAGGTGATGGAACTTTTGTCGGGCGGTCGGTCTGGCGATTCCTGCTCTCCCTTAGTCAGTAAACTCGCCGTGGGACTGTCTCCGTATGGCCTTCTTAAGGCCGGTATGGTTGTTTGGTCCTGAGCTTTACAATTGTGATGACGCAGGACTTTGGAAGCGGCAGGATGGAGTAGGCATCGGAGAACCGCGCCTACAGGGTTAGCCGTTCTGCTTTTGTGTTGCCCTGGCCCAAGATGGTAACTCCCTGAAGTAGGCCCAGTTTCTCCAACGTGCTGTAATAGTTGAGAGTTAGACTTTAACCTCCAAGTGGCCGATTTGTGTTTTTGTATTCTTCAATTTCTGCCCGGTTTTTCCCACATACTGGCCTCCTCTGGATTCTGCTCTAGTAAGGGAGATTGTAGTCCGACTTGGCAGAAGAATGACGAGAGGGCTAATTCACGATTGCCGTCAAAGACTAGAACGCTAAAACTTAGAGATGGACCAATTTAAATGTCACCTCTGGGCAGCTGTCGGAAAAGAATCGAAGGATATTGAGTTGACCATCCTCAGACATGCTCAGAAAGTATGTATCAATAGAGAAAAGGAATTATCTATAAAATTGGAGAAACTTTGAGCACCAAATTCAGACAACTCGTTAGGTGTCCTTGTGCATAACCCTGCTTACAAACCCGTCATGTACACACAACTCACAGTTCTTGAACGTGGAGCCACTTTTAAAACAGCAGATGCCGCACCTAACAGAGTTTATTGCCGCCTTCGAATCTGCTCTTCAGTTAGCAAAGACATCAGTAGAGACGAAAGATTTGATCCGTCACCAAACCTCGTTGCTTATGCGACACAAGAGGTAAGGAAATCTTTGCAATGTGGAACAGCGAGCACTAAAAAGACCTAAAAGCAAACAAGCACATTATTATTCTGCCGAATGACAAAGGACTTTCTACAGTTGTGCTGGACAAATCGGATTACCAGAACAAGGTACAGGACTTACTCGAAGTTCATCATTCCTACAAACAATGCCATACCAGCGAAATGAAAAATCTAATCACATGGATAATCAAAAACCTATGAAATTCCAAGGCCGAGGGGGCGATTACGCCCAACGAATGGTTCTCTATGAAGCCCACTGACATCGCCACGGCTCGTTATTACGGTCTCCCGACGGTACACAGGGCAGATGTCCCAGTCAGGCTAATCGTATCCCTTCGTGGCACTCCAACGTACGGTTTGGCAAAATGGATGTTCGGTAGTCTTAAGTTTTGGTTGAAAGCTCAACAGCAACAGTAGCATAAGACATCTGAAGTTAGAGCCAAACAAATCCATGGTATCCCTTGATGTCGTTTCGCTCTTCACCTCCATTCCACAGCAACTAGCGATAGACGTTGTGTACCAACTACTGGCAGAGCGCTATGAGGAGAGGTATAAGCCTCTGAAATCTGAACATCTGCTTGAAGTTCTGCGAGACTGCATCAAGACATATTTCACCTTTGGTGGACAAATGTACGAACAAATAAAAAGTACTCCTATGGGCTCCCCTCTATCAGGCCTAATCGCGGATGTAGTTTTTCAACGGATAGAACACTTGGTGTTCACAAAGTATCAACGAAGTTCTGGGCTCGCGATGTCGAAGACACCTTCGTCGTTGTCAAAACAACTGACATTGAGAACCTAAAGGAACTACTGAACTTGGTTGACCCCGATATCGATTTACGATGGAAGCAGAAACAAACAATTAACTGCCCTTCCTTGACGGGCTTGTGCGCCGGTGTACAACTGGACAACTGCAAACCACAGTATCCAGAAAATCCACCGACACGTGACAGATCCTACACTTCAACAGCAACCATTCTCTGTCTCGCAGACGTAGCTGTGTCCGCACTCCATTCCAAGGATTCGAAACACAATGAAGCATGTCAGAAGATAAAAGAGTCGAACGATTGTATCTTCAGGACCTACTTGTAACCAATGGTTATCCCAGACATTTCATCGAGAGAAGCAGACGACAGGCGCACAGACGACGGCCAAATGAGAAGCGACCCGAAGTTTGGAAGGCTATTTCTTACGTTGAAGGGGTCTCTGAAGCGGTCTCTCGACTGTTACAACCCATCAATGTACGCATAGCCAATCAGACACAGGCAACAATTCGACGCCGTCTGATGCAGCCTAAGGACCCATTGCCACCCGCTGAAACCACAACAGTCATCTACAGAATAAACCGCAATGAGGGCGACTGCAGCTATGTGGGAGAAACCTGGCAGAAATTGAAAACTCGGCTACAAGAGCACAAATCGGCCACTCGGAGGTTAAATCCTAACTCTCAACTAGCAGCACGCGTTGGAGAAACTGAACATACCTTCGATCTCCTGAGATATACCATCTCAGGCTAGGATAACACAAAAGCAGAACGGCTTACCCTGTAGGCGTGGTTCTCCGATGCCTACTCCATCCTGCAGCTTTCAAAGTCCTGCGACACCACAATTGTAAAGCTCAGGACCAAACAACCATACCGGCCTTAAGAAGGCCATACGGAGACAGTCCCACGGCGAGTTTACTGACTAAGGGAGAGCAGGAATCGCCAGACCGACCGCCCGACAAGGGTTCAATCACCTCCCCTCGACGGAGTGGTGACTCACAGAGCACGCAGACAAAGGGCCCGTCAACCGTATCTCGAGAGGCCGTGGCAGCGAGAGGAGAGGAAAATCGATCAGCAGGGGGCCGACCAACGTGACATGCCACTTGGAATTTCTGGTTGATTAAATGCATTTTACGCTTTGACAATGGAGGGCCGACCTAGGTCTTCGAAACGTCAGCGCCTAAATAAACTCGGTTCGGTGGGCCCACCGTCCTCTTCGAATGTTGACTTATATTCTTAATCACGAATGAAAGCTCAAAAAGCCTGTGACATTGTAGTCAGTGACCAGAGCGTGCTGCTTCGCATAATTGACTATCCAATCATGGGGCTTGGCATAACTGTTTGCCGACTGGCAGTAAACCAAACCTGGCCGCCGGAGTCGCACCTGCCATAGTTTGCATTCCTTTTGCTTGTCGGGGTATTTAGAACGAATTCGTGGAGGTTTTTGTTCGACCAGGGAATGTTTGTGTAATACAGACGGCCTTTAGGCAGGCAGGGTATAGTACACGGTTATTCCGCCAATGCACAGACAGCAATCGAGCTAAAAAGGCTTGTTTTGAGAACTTTTATAAAAGTTGCCATGTTGACTTACGAAAAACTGAAGAAAATGTCTACTGAGGGAAAATGGCTCGTCGGAAAAAAACGACCTGTACTCGTGAATATTCGAGCTGGTGACACCAACCCGTCGTCAGACGAAATAAAGAGAAGAGAGGGTGAAATGGTCAGACTAAACTGGTTGACGCGACAGGACAGCTACTGACAGAAAAGCAACTAGTCTGTGAGGGGGGTGGGCACATCATTACGCTGGAATTGGAGGCGGAGGCGGGGAGAGAGGACTGTTGCGACTCCCTTTGTTGGAAGCTAAGCGGGTGGGGATTCAATGCGACTGCAGCCAATTGAATCAACATTTCATGAGTTAGCGCATCTACTGCAGGTACAGTAGGTGGGCTAATTCATGAAATGTCAACCGAAACTCCGAAATGCGTTCTCCTTTCGAAATGATTAATCAGGTAGTTTTGTAAATCTAACCATCCGGCGGCACAATTCTATAATAATCCACTTACTTCGCAATACCGTCTTTCAAACGAACGCATTTCCGGCTGCCTGAAGAACCCATAATCTGTAAAATAATGACTACTTATGTCGCATGCATTTTCCCATTGCTTTTCGGTGGCCTTAAAATTCCAATTATAGTTCATGGAAAACATGCATAAAAATATTCGTTCTTTCACTCATTCGGTAGAGCAGTACGTCTTTTTCCAATTGTATACTCGAAGGAGGGACATAATTCGGTTTTATTAAGTTTCGAATTGCGAGATTTTTTAATACCATGAAATGGCCGTTCATAAACCATCGTGTCTCTGCATTTACAAATGTGTCCTATAAGGTTAACTATATGGATCAAATCCAATGTTTAATTTTATGAATCCCATATAGTCTCCTCTTAATACCGTAGAGAAATGTGTGGTTTTCTGCACGCGTAAAATATACGGCTTGTAGTTTGGAGACTTTGAATGCAAGCATGACGGCAGAGAGAGTTCAAAATTATTTGGGAACTGGAAAAATTTTTAAAAAACGAATAGTCTTCCTTCGAGTATAATATTGAAATAAGACGTACTTTTCTACCGAATGAATGAAAGACTGACTATTTTTATGCATGCTTCCATGAACTATAATTGGACGTTTAGGGGCATCGAAAATCAATACAAAAATTGCATGCTACTTAAGTAGTCATTTTTACAGAGTATCCTTTTTTGTATGCAGTTGGAAGGAAGGTCGTTCGAAAGCCAGCATCCTGAGCTAATTGAATCATTATAGAATTATGCTGCAGTCTGATTAGTTTTACAACCCTACTTAATTAATTTTTTCGTAACGAAAACACATTTCGGAATTTTAGTTGACATTTCACGACTTAGTCCACCTACTGTATTTGGCTGATACCTTCGTCGTCACCGAACGGGATCAGGCGCTGAGAAAAAGTCTCAATGTCGTCTTCCTGGACATTCAGTTTAGGATTTAGAATAGTT
This sequence comes from Spirometra erinaceieuropaei, assembly GCA_902702965.1. Lineage (NCBI taxonomy): Eukaryota > Metazoa > Platyhelminthes > Cestoda > Diphyllobothriidea > Diphyllobothriidae > Spirometra > Spirometra erinaceieuropaei. The sequence goes on from CACRXP010000316.1 coordinate 18,276, forward strand.
AACCTTCCCTGATGTGCTTTTCTGTCTCAAAGATTGTGGTGGCCCAAAAACCAAGGTATTCGGGAGAGCGACCAACACAATGCCAGAACGGATCCTCAACTATAACCACTCGATCAGTCGTAAATGTAGGTGCATAGCAGCGCTATATCGGCGTGTTGAGGTACGCTGTAGTGTCCGAAAGGCAGGGTTGCCGAAGTGCACATTCGATAGGTGCTCAGAGTGAATGGTTATCTAGGATAACTTCGTCAGCCGGGGCATACGCAAACGAAACGTGAAAGCAGACCGCACCAACTCCAAATTTTGGCGAGCGCTTCCGTGCGTTAAGACCGTGTTGGAGGACGTCAGTAGCCTTTTCGCTCCACTTGTAGTTGAAGTTGCACGCATACCAGAGGGGACAACCGGACACCAAGTAATGGGACCGAAAGACCCACTTCCGTGGCAGTAAGCGTCTGGAGTCGTTTATTGGATCTGGTGTAATTGCGGCTCGAATGAACTACGTCGGAGAAGCAGGACGACTGCGCCGGACGCGAATTGCGGAATACGCGGTGACAGTGCAGAGAAATGAGTCTAGCTCGCAAGTTACAGCTTATTCGGCAGGATCCAGCCGCAAATTCCGCTTGGATGAGGCCAAACCTCTCGCGACAGTGGGCAACTGCGTGAGTCTTGAGCTGCTTGAGTCATAGTTTACGGGTCCCCAGTTTATTAACAGGCGTCATGACCTGCCCTCTCCATATTCAGTGCTGAGACAAGGCCGGGGGGCACGCTGTGAACAGTGTTTCCAGTTGCAGTGCCAGCAACCCGAATGGCTGAGTGATTATCACGCTAATGTCCAACACGGGTGATGGAATCACGGCGATAAACTACCCGACTGTCGGCAATTGGCCAGTCATCACACCAAAAGAGAACAATCTGGGTTGAGGATGAGGCGTTAATTTCCCCAGGCCTGCGGTGGCATAGGAACTGCATCTTATGACTACTGCACGGCCTTGTGCACGACATACCCGCATATGGGACCCTCCCGATGATAGATTCAAGCATGAATCCGAACCGTCGAGCTGGTCAAGTTATTTTTCCAGCGATCACGTTTGCTTATTATCAACTAGATAATTCGTCCTCATGACTCACCAGTGCATTCGTCGCCAAAAAAATTTGACGGGCTAGAATTTACCACGACGAGCTAGGACTCGTGGATCGAATGGTTGTCAACTGACAGGATACCTCAGATCTCTTGGGGATATTTTGGATTGGCTGCGGGACATGGAGTCAGGGTTCAACGACTCCCTCCCATTGTGGCCGTTATGTCACTCTCGTTGATGTGAAATCCGGGTCGCCAAGACGAAAATCTGAGGCACGTAGATTGGCTGTTTGGAGTTGTCAGACACTGCGCTCGCGCCCATCTCTGATCGTCCGGGCATTGTCTTACCGTCGAAGGCGTATGATTGGAGGAGAATGCGACAGGTTCTATGGAGGTCTGATTTACACTAAAGTCACCTACAGTAGGTGGGCCAACTCATGAAATGTCAACCGAAATTCTGAAATGCTTTTCCATTTCGAAAATATTAATTAAGTAGGGTCGTAAAACTAGTCAGCCTGAATTATAATTCTATAATATTTCAGTTACGTCAGGATGCCGCCTTTCGAACGAACTTCTTTCGGCTGCATGCAAAAACCATATTCTGTAAAAAATGACTTCTTATGTAGCATGCATTTTCCCATTGATTTTCGGGTCCCTTAAAAATTGAATAATATTTCATGGAAAAATGCATACAAACATGCATCCTCTTGCTCGTTCGGTAGAAAAGTACGTCTTCTTCCAATTTCATGCTTGAAGGCAAGGTATAAATCGGTTTTCAGAAATTTTTCCAAGTCCCGAATGATTTTTAACCCGACCTGCCGATATACTTGCATTCAGGATTTCCAAACTACAAGCCGTATGTTTAGTGCGTACGGAAAACCGTACATTTCTCTACGGAATTAAGAGGGGACCATATGGTATTCATAAAATTTAACAGTAGATCAGACCCATATTATTAACTTTGCAAGCCACATTGGTAAATGCAGAGACATGACGTTTTATGAACGGCCATTTAACAGTATTAAAAAATCTCACAATTAGAAACATTTTTAAAACCGCATTATACCATTCGAGCATAGATTTGGAAGAAGAGGACGTCTTTTCTTCCGAATGAGCAAAAGAATATTTATATGACTATTATCCATGAACTGCAATTGAATTTGAAAGGGCATCGAAAGTCAATGAAAAAATGCATGCTACATAATAGTAATTTTTTTATAGAGTATGGTTTTTGCATGCAGCCGGAAAGAAGTTCGTTTGAAAGGCGGCATCGTTAGGTAAGTTAATTATTGTAGAATTATGCCGCAGGATGGTTAGTTTTACAACCCTACTTGATTAATTTTTCGAAAGGAGAACGCATTTCGGAATTTTGGTTAACACTTCATGAGTTAGCCCGCCTACTGTACGTGTAAGTAACGGGTTTTGCGCCCAGTTCACAAACACACACAGTAGACGTCGCAGATTTAAGCAGTAAAATTGTCACTGATTGCTAAGTTAACCAAATTTTCGTCCTAACCGATGCCAAAAAGCCTCCAGGGTTTGTTAGGCTCTGAACTTACTTGACAGGTGCCAGTGTTCGGCTTAATTTGCACCGTCCACCCTGCATATTACTTCTGAACTTTAGGAGTCGAGGGTTGGGTTGGGCGTTATAAAGTTTTTCGGTTAAATGAACTAGCGAACCGTTGGTCTCCATAGACAGTTACCGATTTCGCAATGCTAATATTGCGCAAGTTGTGCTAAATTTGTCAGATCAAATACGCACTCGTGCCTTTTAATTGGGAGTCTGCATAAAATTTACACGTTTTCATCATATTGATCCAGAAGGCAGTCAAGAAATGTAAGGTGTAATTGCTGGGGCAGGAATGGTACTCGTCCTTTGTTTGGCATTACCCCTCATCAGAGACAACATCGGATGTCTTCTCTGATGATGATTTCGAGGAGGAATCAGAAACGGCCTGCGAGCAAAATTTTAGTTCTGATGATCAAGTTGCCTTGCCAACTGATCGCCAATGTCGCTTATGGTGAGCCGGGCCATTTGTGCTCACGGAAATTTTTTCGGGTGTTTCGGAAATTCCGAGCTTGCAGAGGTGTCGGCAAGAAACAGTTTTTTTTTCGGAAGCTCTTAACAGCGGCACATTTTCCAGGACATTCAATTACTTTAGTACGTCTGCTCGAGTACCCACCTAGTTCCCTAGGCGCCAGAAGGTGTTCCGGCCAGTCGATCCACATTTGTTTTTTGCAAATGATCCTCTAGTGAGTTAGCAAACGCTCACATGTCAGAGTTTGCGCGACTACTCCCTAAATCAAGAGCTGTACAATCAGACTTCCCTGTTTCGTAAATCCTAACTTAGGGGATCTCATTATCCGTCAGAGAAATAAAGAAGTCCATAATGATGGCCAGATTTCGTTCCACCTGAACTGCTCGCTAATTGACGTCGACCGAACTGGGGTTATAAGACTAATTGTAAGTTTTTGGCCGGATTAAAACACCTCATCCTGGAGTTCCGGGAAGGGCTTTAAATGTCAGAGATTCCGACGTACTTTGTCTAATCATTGATGGTGTTTCCAAATGCGAACAAAAATAAGCACAAGCTGCAACAGGTCCACTCACCAGCAGTCAACCGACACTTCTGCTGTGAACATAAAGCGTGGTCACCTCAGGCGACGTTAAACTGTCTACAACCGATCGAAAGTTAAACCTCTATGGTCGGGAAATAAAGGAAAAGTCAGGCAATTGAAGTATGCAAGGTGTTCCTAGAAGCCTGCAGACTAAATATGACAGCTAAACTTGTATTCTAGGTCGATCACTGTCTTGATTGAATGAAGAGTAAACAATGCAGCGTTTGTCTGTAAAATAAACCATCAACCACCTATATTAACGTAAATGGCAAACTGTGCTCGATTCACCTGGTTAGGCGACAGTGGCGAGGGTACGGTTTATGCCCGGGGTTACTTAATCCAGGGAGCAACTGTGTTGGGGAAAAGAGCTGAACATCTAAGAGCTTTGTGGTATCAGAAACTGTGATCCTCCACAATGTTACCAATTAAGAGGTGACACTATTTTCACCACTTAATTTTAATACCAAATGAATTAAATGCCCCTTTGAAGGCACTGCCGATAGCTACCTTAAAACAAAATTTCTTCGAGTATAAGATTTGATGAATAGGTGATTTCCTGTGAAATGAATTCACGAAAAATGTCTTCGTACATGCTTTCTGCAAAATACTTTTTAAATTTTAGGGACGTCGAAAATCGATGAATAAAGTACATATATCATAAGTTGTCGTTTTTGGCCGAAAGCGATGTCCGCAGGTAGCCGAAAAGGAATGCGTTCAAAAGTTTACATCCGGCCTTGTCGGGATTATTGCGAGGATAGGTCACAAGGTGATCGATATTACAACCTCACTTATATAAACCTTCCTAGTCGAAAGTGTGCTTCAGAATTTCCCCTAACGTTTCATAAAACTGGTCACTGATTGTAGGTTTCTAAAGCTTCATCATACATGACCACTGTTTTCATTGCGAAGCATACATACAGTACGTGACCTATCTCATGAAATGTGATAACGGAAACTAGTGCTAGAATTTTTGAAAGTCTTTAACGTTGCGCATTTTGTTCGCTCATTCACATCCTTCAATGAATTGTACTTTTCTTGTGCAGATTTTGTGTTTACGTAATAATATCTAGTAAAATATGACTACATTTTAGCGAAAATGGACGTTGGAATACATTTCTGCAATTTACTATGCTAATACATGTTCTAAACTCCGGTTACGCATCTGAGAGACTTCTTCATCGAAAGGATAGTAATTTACCCGTGAGGGTTTTAATAAACAGGTGTAGCTGAACTTGAAAATTTATTTTATGTCCGATGTTAACCGTGGTAATCAACCTGCTAACACAAAGGTTATTTTAAGGAAACCAGAGGTTTTATAAATTTCTAAATGTCCAATTAGCACATCTGTGCGATTTGGTACTTTAAAGTGCAGTGATAACGCAGATAGGGATTCCTTCGTTTAAATGGGCTGAAATTGTTTTGCCGTTTGGAAAATTCTACCTGATGTCACATAAATGACCACCACCGAATGGTCACTTTGAGTTTTAAACATATAAAAAACAAATTGTCGTGCAGTTTAGTTTGTGTGCATACCTTATTAAGAAATAGACCGCGCAAAACATTTATAGTTTCAGCAAATGATCAGTACTTATATGGGCGCTCTGTCGTGCATTCATAATCGAAGAAGGGAGTCTAAAAGCAAGCGAAACAGTAAAGAATGGCTTCCATTTATAGAGGAATGCCTGTTCTTACGTTTACGGTAGAAAAAACGGTATTTTTAGGAAAATGAAAGAAACAGCCAAAAGTGTCAAATTTTTACTTGGCTTTACCGTACAAAAATGCAAATTACACGGAAGTTCCTCAATGAAGTGCAGTAATAAAGTACTTCTTTAAGAGATAACTTGTTAAGGAAAGTTTCCTCATTGATCGGAGGCACATTCGTCGCTGACTTTCGTTGTGGACAGAAATTTTTCTCGAAAATGAAGTTTGATTTTTGAATGAGTCTTCACATGTGACCCAAACGATCATCTTCGTGGAAAGAAGCGCCTGAACACTCGCTAATTCGGTTAATGCCTTCAATGATAATCTCATTTTCAAGTTATTAACAGACAGGTAATTCAGAGTCTGTCTTGATGGACGATCGCGGGAACACATTGAAAATCATGAGGTATTCAGCAACATTCGTGACCGATCTGAACTTCAACGTAATCCAAAACCAACGAAAAGTGTAAATACATTTAATGGAAGAAACGTTCTCTCTATAAACACAAAATGGCATGTTTACGATCACGCCTGTCAGTTCTATTTAAATTTATTAGACATCGAACGGCATCACAGCATGTGACCTTATGAAAACGTTTGTTCCTACGAAGCCTCATCAGTGAAATCATGCAAAATCCAGTTTTTCTTGTTGAACTCCATCTCATTTAACTCAAACGAGTCAAGGATAACACGAATCCCTGGAAAACTGTTTTGGGATCTACAATCAGAAGCTAGGCAGTTGGCAAAACGTCATATATGATTAAACGATATTTAGATGCAAATGTCACTGAATCACCATTATTAGAAGTTATTTTATTTATACTTTCATATTTACTAAGTTTTTGGTAATAGGAATACATTCTTTACATCCAAACACGACGTTTACTAAATTAGCGCCATTTATGACGTTTTCGGGATATTGCGCTTTTCAAAATAAATCGGAATTTCTAAACAACGCAACACTGCCTTTAATATTTCTTTTATGTTTTCAATTATTTTAATCTTGTACTTAATTAACGAAGACATTAGGCTCGTGAAATGATATCGATTTGCGAGTGATTGGCAATCATTCGTAACAATTTGGACACATTTCGCTAGTTAGGCCATCAACTGTATGAAGGTGGCTCCGAGATTTTCAAGAAAGCATAAATGTACAGCAGTTTGCAAGGTAACTGCCCTTTTTGTCCTCTACTTACTTTCCTTGTCATCGGACCCCTTTTATTATCACATGCGTTTGTAGAGGGAGGCTACCCTCCTTTGTCTGCCGCAAATCTCTGCGTGGGCCGGTGATTTCACCAGCCTCTTCCCTTTTGCCCAGTGCACATAGGGTGCAGAGAATTCTGCGAACGCCAGAAAGGGCATCAACTCCTACAAATGGACGACCGCCCCCTTCCACGCCCTCATTGTCTGCCTCCATGGTGACACTCAAACAAGTCGGCAGGGGGCTCTATCAAGGTGTCTTCACCAGAAGACACTAAATGTTCTCTTATGCATGGTGGTCTCTAATGGCGAGCATCCAGTAGATAAGTCATGAATTAATGGACCTGTTCTTCTCTATAGTACGACCTGGCCTGTGTCTTTCTGACTAATGATGTGGAAAAGATAAGTTGTAATATTAGCTGGCGAGGATACGTTTGTTTTCGAAAAATCTTCGTCAGGTCAGTGAATTTATAGGGAAACGGGATATAAGTCGAACATGTCGGTGATTAGGAAAACCGATTAAAGTTCGTTTTAAAACACAGGCGGGCTGAGAGCGGAAGGGCGCGGAGAGTTGTGCGTAGTTAGTCGCGGAGCCTGAACGTGGTTCTTTTGAGCGCACAAGACTGGCTTTCGTAGCCTGATTGCTGCCGTTTATCCAGTTGTTAACAGACGCTGATCCGGTAGTTTAGGGTAGCTCGAGGGGATCTTATAAATCACACGAAAAGCTTCGCTGGGATCCACACGATGCCTGAAATCGCAAATATAGTCAGGGGAGGACGGAGGGCGTGCAGCTGTGTGTTGCAAATAAGGACTCAGAGAAAGAGAGGGATTCATTTGGATCACGGATGCATCCACTCTCCAACAAGCGTCATGCATGTACAGTGAATGTTCACGCACTTATGGTGTATCAGCAACTTAATTTTGCTGTACATAACATGCGGGGATTAATGGAAGTCCCCGCATAAGTCCAGAGCCGCCCACGATGCGCAGACCGTAGCAGAAAATCGGACAAATAAACCGTTTTTTGTGCAGAAAATGCTATTGTATATAAAAAGTAACCTTTGATGGGTAGAAACAGATACACTAATATACGCTGACTGGAGATGCTACACAGGAGATTCCCTGTTTTTTGAGTATATTATAGTATCGTGGAAAATGTAGGGACGAATGTGAATTGACGAACATTGGTCATCATCAGAAGAGTGCGCTGTACACTACTTTGTAGATTCTTTTTATCTTCCAAAACTGGTAAATCCTTCTGACCCTGCGTCTGACTGTGCCTACCCACGGAGGGAAGTAGCTTAGCACACAGTTCAGTTGCCTTGTTCAATTTCCAAGGAAATTAATGCGCGAACTTGGAGTACATCTTTCGAAACGGACCTTTTCAGGCATGCTCCAAATTTTAATATGAATATTTGTGCTGAAATCCATCAGCTACTGCGGAATAACCGCTTAATATTCACAAACCGCCAAATATTCATATCAAAATTTGGAGCGTGCCTAAAACGGCCCGTTTCGAAAGATGTACTCCAAGTTCGCGCATTAATTTCCTTGGAAATTAAACAAGGCAAATTGAAATTGGAGTTCATATACCAGAAAACACACGGGGAAAGCTGGGGGACCCACTGACGAGCCGAACAACTCGCAACTGCGTCAGGCAGCGACATTAGATCGGCGAAACACGCGTGTCTGGGTTTTTAGCTATTACCTGTGTGGTTAGTACGGTAAATCATTGCACAGTTCTACGCAATTCAGTCTATTCGCGATCAATATTTTAATGTCTACCTCCTAATAAATTACTCCGACAAAGTTGAAACGCGGGCGGTGAGCCAGGCTGCGTGTGAGACCGCGTGTGACAAAGGAAAGCGCTCCATAAAATATCCCAATCCAATCACAATCTCCGTAAGAAGCGTTATAGATTGCTGTCCCCCATAAAGATCAGTTGATTCAAATGCGTATTTGGCAGCGATATCGTTTCCTAATAATCAGGATGACAATAAGCTGTTTTATGACCACACGCAAAATGTGGATATGACTGGGCAGGTTGGAAGGAACTGAGACCCAGGCCCTTTTCACATATGTTGACTTGCCATAAACATTTGTAGACCTGCCCAGGAGAAATCGAGAAAAACACGTCCAGCAGACGGCCTCAAGGGATGATTCTATTGAGGATGCTCTATGTTCGGCACTGCTGTTATGGGGTATAGGTGGCCATTGACGGCTTATATAACCATGCAGTTTTTTTTCATGGAGAGACTTGTACTCAACCTATTAAATACTCCCAGTATTCTAGCTATATCCCTCACGGTTATATACAAGCGAAAAACGTCTGAACTCACGAGAATACGTTCAACGTTGACAGTGAAATTGATTTGGAGACTTGCGGAATAATGAACGAAATGAATATCTAGTGTATAAATCGTTCTGGAAGTTTAAGTCCCGTAGCGAGTATATGCCAGAATTTTACACCTATTCGCATTAAACGGAATATCCATTTTTGTTTAAAGGTTTTAATATAAAAATTGTCCGACAAGTCTCGCAGTTTTCTCTGAAGGCCAGTCCAGAATATTATGCGGCCTTTTCGTCCTTACTTTATTCTCATTGATGGTCAGGTATTATGCTTGTGCGAATTAAGAAGACTTTATCTTGGAAAAGAGGACATGATCGCGGGAACAAGAGCTTTATCCACCTGACTTCGGATTCTTGCCCGAACCCATCGTCAGAGAAAATAACTTCATCCTTTGGATATTACTTTTTATAATGGGAGGTTCCGTTATAAAACACTATTTTGAATCGTGTAGTTGTTACTTTTGTGCAAGCTGATTACCCATTTCGAAACCTATCAGTTACTTTGAAAGATCAATGAGGCCTTAAAATGTCGGACATGCATCTGCACGGGATACTTGCGTACAATATTAATTTTTTTTGCAATGCAGCACACTCTTGCAATTTAACCGACATAGTTTACATGTTATTGTCATGTTGAGGGAAAGACACCGGCTCCTTTCAAGGGGACGTTTAACTATGTTCTATTCTAAAACTACAAGACATTCCCTATTCCAACAAGTTTATCATTTCTTAAAGTTATTATTTTACAGGCTGCAACAACGTAAAATTAACGGCATAATGAGTGAACATGTAAAAAACTAAAGGTGCTTTCAAGAAGCCCAAAAGCAAGACTTCCGCGCCACGTACACTTAGAACTAGTTGTCTTTTGGAAGACTACTCATGTTTGCTTTGCAGTAAACATAACAGCGACCATCTCTGTGCAAGCAATTCAGTTTGCTCAAAGGACATTTTTATTAGGGAATTGAAACAATAATCTATTTTTATCTTTGTCAGTTTTCAAAATGCAAATTTATGGCTTAAAGACGCAGAAGACAATAGGTACCTTTTTAAAGAGTTTATGTTCAGCAATTATGCACTGCCTGTAGGTGACCTTGAGCGATCAACAAAATACTTAGCATCACGCTGGTTCAGCGTGTCAAAACTTATAAACCGTTGACCGACCTTCGTAATCCACATAAACCTTAGTAATTTATTGCGGTATAGCCAGGAAATATGGTTTCCCTCATCAAATAATTTCGGTTTTCAACAGTTTGATTTGCTTTGAAATTCAGGACCCACTTTGACACTCCCTGAGGCATGACCTAACTAACTTACATATACTTCGTTTAAGAACAGATGAACAAAGGACAATGAGCAGGAATAATTCTTCAGAATCTCTTAGTCGCGACACCGCTACTCATAAGTTCTGGACTAACAAGTTCCAATCAACAGGCAAGAGCTAATGAAGGGGTACTGACAAATATTTGAAATTTAGAAATAATTGAGATGATGTCATAAATCTCAGGGGTGGCTATTTATTCACCTTCCTAAGCTTGCTGCTAACACACTGCTACTTACGTTTATAGTACAATTTTGATCAAGAAGGCGGTGCGGTAAGATGTGGTTATGTAGCCCCGCCTGATGGACACAATGCGGTTGGAGTTGGGGCCAGGGTCGGGGATTAGGGTTAGGAGTTAGAGTTAGGCGCTAGGGGGTTAGGCTTAGGGGATAAGAGTTGGGAGTAATGGAAACTATTTCTCAACCACTCAAAGTAAAACCACCTATTCCCAATAGGTTTTTTGTTGAATACAACTACTTGCCGTCGTCGCCTGCGCGTTTCCCGGCCTCAACTGTAAAACGCCCTATCATCACCGTTGCTGTATTACCGGTAACTGGGGTTTGGTGACTTAAGGTGGGGCTACATAACCAACCTGACCGAGGCCCCTTTCTCCACCAAAGGTAAGTCTGGAACCGGCCCAAGTGCCATCATTAGATCAGTGCTATCGCCCAGTTAGCAACATAATTCACAGAGTTCCACACACAAGTACATGTTGTCATTACTGGTACCCGCGATTCTAAACAGTCAATTGTGTTGTACTCTGGTCAATGCGAATGTGGAAGGCCAGGTTTGTAGTATGACGTACATCGAAAATACTAAATACGCCAAAACTAGTAAAAATGATGAAACGTAATTCCCCTAAATGCCGTTTCAGAGAGTATGGAAAAAATGTGCTACTATAATAAGAAAATGTTATAACAGTAATCAAACATAAAAGGCGAAAAGACTCCCCCTACCTTACTAGAGATGACAGGCCTTAGGAAAACGCAAACGCGAGTGCTGGAAGAGGATTCTTCGCCTGAAATTTCGGATTCGCATTCAAACCCGGTATCATATAATAGTAAGATTTGTAGAAGTGTTGCAATACTTATATGATGTAGTTGCCAGACCACCGCTTACATGTCCCATAAACTTCAGCAAATTTTGAAGCTTCGGATCATCAAAGATGTACTTTCAAGAGCAAAATAATTTTATAAAGCCTTGTATGGATGCCATTAAGTTATCTAGGTTCTGCAAGCAGTACCTCATTAACTATAATAGCATTATTGTCATATGTTGAGAACCACCTTTTTGCAATAACTGCTACACTTTTAGAGCCCTAACTGCCAGAGCTACTGGCGAAATTTTGAAAAGTATGTGCTGAACAATTTTCACCAGGCTTAATTTGACTAATAAGCAGATCAAAAAGCACGTACTCGCTTATTATCGGAATGGCGAAAAGACACAAGTTTCAATTTTGGAAATTCCCATGGAACAATTCAGAAGACCGTTTGGTTAGCATACGCGTGTTTTCAATAAATTTTAATCGATTTCTTTTACAACTCACGCCTTTCACTTTGTACCTCGTTCGCATGACAACTGTCAGGGTTACAAGTCTTGGTACAAAGAAAGGCAGACCAGTTGCGTTTAAGAGTGTTTTTCCGTCGTTATAAGATTTTGAACTTGTACAGACGCCCACCGCAGTAGACGACCACAATGCCAAAAAGAATGGAGGCCGCGAGGCATTTAATGGACCACTTCTGCAGGTCTGCGGATGACCGATTAGGCACTAGATCGATATGCTTCTTGACTAGGTTCACTTAGAAGACCGCAGCCACAATCAGCACACGGCCTATCTTACCAATCTCGCCTGAGTGATTATCACAACAACTGTGACCCTAAACTCGTGACCTCTGTCGAAGTTCTGGCATGCCAGTTGTGATAATTGGTCTCCACATCCCAACACTCAGTATGCCCATCGTATTTACACCATCCGAGCTTGTGTTCGACCCGACCTATATGGTTCACGGACAGCCTAGGCAAAAGGCTACGGTAAACTACGGTAACGATAGCAGAATAAAAGGCTGATTCGATGCGGATGATATAAAGTTCTGGAGCGTGTTGCCAGAATTCGGCAAGGCTAAATTGACAGCATGAAGGGACTGGGCGGGGGCATCAGGTTGTTGATTGGAGTGAGACGTAATAATCAAGACAAGGATGATGAAATAGTAAGAAAATTCGTGAGAAAATTAGACGCAAATGGAATAGAAATTGATAAACAAATAGTACGTTAAATGTTATTTAATGTGACGTTGAAAAACATAAAGTCTGCGTTAATGTCGGGAGTCACCAACGACGTAAATGGTAATGTTCTCACAAACTAACGAGTTATATCTCACGAGCTCTTAGCATTAAAGTCATCAAGTAAAACCGACCGATGAATAATATAGAAATTCTGAATGTTAAGTAACCCGACAACAGAGTACGACAGTTGAGGAGGCCAGCAAGGCGGGTTGTACAGGTGTGTTGTTTTTTGTCACATTCAAACAAACAATCTGGGCAAGGAAAACAGGATTAAGATGCCAAAGGTAAATTAGTTCGGTACCTCACCAAAAGTTTACCGAACTTTAAGAGGTCTTCGATTCTCAAACCTAGCCGCCTATGGTTGGTTTTTTGATGCACAGTTCTAGCACATTGTCAAACAACGATGTCCTTCGTCGCCTCTGAAACCACCTCAGCATATAACAAATCAAATTAGTCTGGGTTCAGCGTATGATCCACCAACTGACTGACCAATTGGGCGACAAGGACTCACGCCGTCGGCCTACTAAATTGCAGAATTCTGTGCATTCATTCTCAGAACTTTAGCCCACGACCTCATCCGCTTTATTTACAACTGTCATTTTTAACAATCTTAAAGACTCAGATTAATAAACAAATGGCTCCGACGATCGATCGACCACCTCTTCCTTGCTCCAACGAGTATCTTAGATTCGCATATTTGCCTCTATCAATTTTGGTATTTATATTCGAGACTGGTACTGATCTGTTATTCCCGGAATAACATGTCGTGTAGATAACAGACGCAGCCACTCAAGAACGGTAACGGCCAATGAGAAAAGTCTAGGGGTGACTGAGCGCGTAAAGCATTTTCCCCGCGAAGGAGACCTGTTATTGTGGGCGTTACCGAACCTATACAGGTTCAACCAGAGGCCCCCAACTATAGCCTGTCTGTCGTTTCGAAAACCGAGTAGGCCGCGGACCGACAGATAGCAGTTGCATGTAGAACTATGGACCGCCAGTCCTACCGGTGGCTTTGCGCCAAGTTCCGGGTGGCTTCCTAGTTACGCACCCCAACTTCAACCTTTGCACTCCCACCAACCGGTAAGGTGTGGTTATGCAGCCTCATCTGATGGGAACAATACTGTTGGGTTTGGGGTTATGGGTCAAGGTTAGGGGTTAGGGTCAAGAGTTGGAAGTAGGGGTTAGGGGTTATGTTGAGGGATTAGAGTCAGGTTTAGGGCAACTATTTCTGAAGCACTCAAAGTACATCCGCGCATTCCCAATAGCTATTCTTTTGCAAACAACTACTTGACCTCGTCACCTGTGCGTTCCCCGGCCCAACCTGCAAAAACCCCTGCTACCACCGTTTCCGTATTACAGGTGGCTGGGGTTTGTTGACTTGGGGTGGGACTACATAACCACACCTGACCCACTAACTAGCATAAATCTTACCCACCTAATCATGACGCCACTCCTAACATTTACCTTAATTCCTACTCTAAAAGTAGCTCACATTACCGAACCATGTCCCTATTAATAACCTTCTCTGCTCTTACTCTCACGATAACCATAACCCCAGCATTGACTGTAACCGTGTCTCTAACCCTCCTGGAATTCGGAGCAAGGCCATCTGTAATAAGAAAAGGTCCATGTTCCCCACTCGACCATTTAATGAAGAGATGGTTTCCCCGGGCAACTAGATTCGAGGTTGGATGACAGTGACAAATCTCATGAAATTCTAGCCCGAATTCTGAAACACGTTTTTGATTAGGAAGGCTTACTTTAGTGGGGTTAAAATATTGACTATTCTGCGACATACGGTGAGTGACCAATCTTATGAAATTTTGGCTGAAATTTTGAAATGTGTTTTCGATTGGGAATGTTTACCTAGGTTGAGTCGAAACATTCATTATCATGGGCATAGTTCTAATATATTTCGGACTCGGCAGGATGTCGGCTTCCGAATGCTCTACATTTTAGAGTTCTTTAGAAACCGTATTTGTTAAAAATTTACTACTTACGTAGCATGCATTTTTAATATGATTTTCGATGGTCTTGAAAATTCAAATATATTTTACAGAAACCCGAACAAAATATGCTTTCTTGCAGTCGTTTGATAGAGAGTCACATCGTCTTTGTATGCTTTACCCCAAAAACGAGTATAATAAGGCTTTTGAAACGTTTTATAATTACCGAATAATTTGGAGCCTAATCAGCCGTTGCATTAGCGCTTAGGGATTTCAGTCTGCAAGATGCATGTGTTCTCCGTACGGAAAATCACATATTCTTCTATGCCTTTAAAAAGATACTATATAGGATCCATAACAATTTGCAATGGATGTGGACCATGTGCATTTCATGAGGGGCAGTGGTAAACAGAACGACACGATACTATATGAATGGACATTGCACGAACTTGAAAAATTTCATAAATTTTTTCAAAACCTTATTATACCCCTTTCTCAAGCCTAAAATATAAAGACAACGTGATTCTCTATCAAACGACTGAAAGAAAGTATAGTTTTGTTCATGGTTTCTAAAAAATATATTTGAATTTGCAAGACCATTGGAAATAAATGTGAAAAATGTATACTACTTAAGCAGTAATTTCTCACCGAATTTGATTTTAACGGGAGATTTAAAAACAGTGCATTCAAAAGCTGACGTTCTGCTGAGCCTGAAACGTTATATAATTATGCGGCGAGAAAATCAGTTTTACAACCGTGTTTAAGTAATCCTTTCTAATCGAAAACACATTTCAGAATTCCAGCCAACATTTCATGAAGTTGGTTACTCACAGGTATTCCATACTATTTCGATTTGTTCGGAATGTTGAATTTCAAGTGAACGTTTGTTTGACCTCTTGTAAGAACCACAGTCCGTAAACACTAACTATTAAAGTAGTATGCATCTTTCGGCTTGATTTTCAACGAATTTCTAAATTTGAAAAAATATATTTAATAGAGAACGCGCGCACGCTTTCTATTATTCATTTTGTAGCACATAACGTCATATTTACGTTATATGCTTAAAAAGGATACATTTTGGTTTTAAAAAGTCCGCTGATTCCCGAATAATTCTGAGCCAGATCAGTCGTTGCATTAGCGTTTAGCGATCTCAGTATACATGGTGTATAATTCCCTTGTAAGAAAAAGCACATTCCTCTATGCCTATAAGAAGATACTATGTACAGTTTACGACATTTTTCAATGGATGGGAACTTTGTTTTGTACTTCATGGGGAGCATTAAATACAGAAGGATATAATGCTGTATGAGTGTACATGGCATGGTCATAAAAATCTCATAATAAACTAATTTGGAGACCCAAGAATCTTCGGGTGTAAACGTTTGCATGACGTGATTTGTTACCGAGTAAAAAAGCATGCTTTTGTACATGTTTTCTATAAAATATATTCAAATTTATAAGGCCATTAAAATCAACGTGAGGCCCTTTCGCACAGAGCGCAGTTTTTACAGGAGGTCAAAAAACGTCCTCAAAAGCCAGCGTATCGGCGAGTGTTAAATATTATAGGATTTTGTCGCGCGAGAGTACAATCCCACCTGAGGTATCTTTCCTAATCAAAAGCAAATTTCATGCGTTCGGCTAACTTGTCACATTTTCGGTCTACAATTTTACTTCTCCGGCACATGGCATTTCGGTTCCAGTGTTGTGCCAGGGGGTGGATGAAATTTTGCTGGATGTCGGCAACAGATCGCAGTGTCACCGTAAATCGCAAATACCGGTATCTGAACTACCATCTAAGTGACCAGCCATGGCCTTTGGCAATATACGTGACTGCTTATTCGACAGACCGGAGAATCCGTTCATTTTTCATCCAGCATCCGGTGAATGCCATTTTACTTCCGGAGACCTGCGAACAGGTAGGTTAGCCGGCAGAAAGGTCAACAGGCAAATAAGGCCATTCAGGTGATCTTTGTTCAACAAAGTAATGGTTGGATAGGTATATTCTTGAAGATGAAGTCATGTAGATTTTAGAGGTGGGTTTCTAGTAAACAACAGAATAAGTCTGCTTTGGCAGTTGCATGACAAATGTTCACAGCTTCGACGACTTTTGCCCTGAAATTCCTTTGCGTTTTTCCACGGCCGCGGGACTTAGAACTTTGTTTCAACGCATTCATTGCTGCCTTTAAGACGAAAACATCATTGAATCACGCGAGTTCTAATATATTCAAAGCAGAAGGCGATTGTGAGAAAAGTCGCTGTACGTAATAGCTATGAGCTTATAGCATGGCGCATAGAACAGTTTACCTGGAAGAAAAATACTAGACTAAATAATAGGTTTGGCCGACCGGCTATTTTCTCACAGGCTAAGATTTCACGGCAACGATATGGAGAAGGACCCCAATTTACTGTCGATAGACTGTGGGTCGTGTCATACGTGATTGGTGATAAAGGGAGTTTTACGGGTGGGGCGGAGCACTAGACAGTGGGCTGACGAAATGCAGGAAAACACAGAAATTGTTTGGATTTCTCCCGAAATAATCATTGTACGCCTCCGTAAGACAACAGAAATGAGCTCAGCACTTAAGAATAAACAAAAAGCAAATTTCGAAAAATAAAGGCTTTTGAGTGATTGTTAGAAGTCATGGGAAGTTATTGTTGTTGTTGTTGGCTGTTATTGTTGTTGGCTGCAAATGTCTGGAAAATATGCCAAGATAAAAGCCCCTATGACACGATCCACAGTCTGTCATCCGTTATGGGGGGTGTAACAGCCAGACATCATGACCGGTCTGACCTCGCTGCCTCAAGGTCATTCATCCCTTGCAGCGAGCCGTCCCAGACGAGGTGACCTGAAGTCACACAACCAACAGCTCGGGCATACCTGCGTCCGCGCAGTCGCAGCTGCCCATGCGGCCATTTGAACGCGCCACCCCCTGCAACCAGCGGAACAAGCCACTGGGACACCACCCCTCGGCAAATGCAACACACGCTGATTGGACACCACTTGAGCTTGGCCCACGAGCCTACAAAAGCGGCTGCCACCACCCTCTCAGGGACTCTCAGGCCAGACTGGACGCAGTCAACAACAGCCCTGGCTTCGTCAGTGGCCACTGTCGCCTGAGAGGACAACTCCGGGTTCTGTGCACACTAAATCCCTTATTCTGGTCCCCTTTGTCTTCTCCCTTCAAACATGGAATTTGGCCTGACGATTGTAGCTCACATGCTGCACACATTCTCTCTGCTGTGCCGCTACAGGGGTCCTTTTCCATGCCGCGGCCGATTTCATTTTAGGAATTTATACGGTAGTCAGCCCCCTGCCAGCACATCTCAATTCATAGGCTTATAAGGCAAACCTAACCGCGAACAGTTACTTCAAAAGTACGTACAAGCGGCTAACGGTTCTTTTTTGTAAGTGGCGAAGGCGAATGCTGCCCATCGACGCAACGGTGATTTGGCCACGAGTAGGTTTATAGTGTTAGACACACACAAAAGCCACCACCGCCGCCATCCCACCCCTCTATCCTCCCACACTCTCCCCATCTGTTAGTAAGAAGACAAAGTCAGTAAGACGGAAGATGGGCGTGGACACAGTAATGGACGTAGCTAAACCATCCGCTTGGATTGTAAACCCGATGGCCCTCACTGAAACCAACCAAAAGTCAAGGGCAAGGGTCGATGACACAGTCCTGGTCCTAAGTGTTATCGCAGAATGGCATTGAGAGGAACGTAAGCCGAGGGGGATGCCGAAATCGTTAGCGGGAAAGTACCCGAGGCTGAAGCGAAAAAGGCAACCTGGCGTATGACAAATCCGCCTAGAAATCCCGCAAAAGGTCCGACTGGCAGGACATGCTGTGCAGCAATACCCCAGACCTAACGGCAAATCCAAACGTAACCTCAAAAGCAAACCAAATTTTTAACGTAATTTTAAACTTAAGGCTAACTCTAAACCTACCACAAACCGTAGCCCTAACTCTAAGCTTAACATCAACTCTGAACTTAACCCAAGTCTAACCCCAGGAATAATCTAGACCTTAACTTTCACACTAAACGCAAACCTCAATCGCAATCCAGACCCTAACTCAAACCGGAGCCCTTAAACTTAACCCGAACACTTACCGTACATTTCATTCTCGGCCTGAGACTAACTCAAGCCCTTTAACTCACCCTGCCTCTTAGCCGAAACCTCAGGTTACCTTTTTCCGTTTGAGCCATGACTACTTTACCACTAACGATCTCAGTATCCCCTTCAGCCTACGTCACTTGCAATACCCACACTGCGCTTACACTTTGGACCATGACAGCTTAACCAACCCCTACCAAGTCAGGCACCATTACTTATGTAACAGAAGAGATCTGCCATAAAGAACAGGCTGATGCGGAGCCACAACGGACAGACGCTCATCTCGGAGGAGAATCAGATCAAAGAATCAATTTGCAATCATCAAGCCACGACGTCTGGAATCCACCAAAATTTGATACGATAAGTTGACTGCCCAAACAGGATTTCCTAAGTAATTCACCTAGAATCCACCAGATGACTACCAGGCTCACGTAATTCGTAGATGTTTTGGCAGATTTTGAATAATTCGGACGCTGAGTTTTTCCCAGTTGGATCAATAGGAATTATTAAAATCTGCCAAAATACCTATGAATTACGTGAGCGTGGTAGACATCTGGTGGATTCTAGGTGAATTACTTAGGAAATCCTGCTTGGGCAGTCAATTTACTGTATCAGATTTGGTGGATTCCAGACGTTGCAGTAGGTTGGGCGGGTAACTTGACCCAAATGTGATTAAACTCGCGTCGTCCGGCGGGGCCTCGTAGCTCAGGTGGTTAGAGCGTTGGCTGCGCTAAAGCCTTCCCTCCCACGGCACCGACTTTTTCACAATTGTGCCAATATGAAGAACTGCTATTCTTGAAGAAGAGTTATGAATTGCCATATAGGATTTACTGTTATTAGTGATACGAATCTCGTTTGGTAGTTACATATTTACCTTTCGTGGATGCAAGTCTCTTTCTGGTTTTAAGCGAGTAATGCATGCATGCTTCTTTAGCAGTAGAATGTTTCTTGACGCAGACAGAAGAGTGATCAATGACCGAAGTTTCTCCCCAACGGCAAATTATCGACAGAAGGGGTTTTTACACAGAAACCGGCTGAATCCCATCAAACGCTCTCTAAAGCGGGTAGTTAACACTGTCAATAATTTTTTGACTAAAAGAGAATGTTAAAACTTCATGTAACGTGATCTACCTAGGGCGAGCGCCTAAATTTACTCGCGAGTCTACCAAAGTAATCTCTATGTCTGCGCGAAATTTTATTTATACTCTTAGAACCTTGTAATCGGCTACTAAAAACTACCGGCACAAACAAAAAGCAAATCGAGCCACACAAAGTGAATCGAATAAATAACCACGGAGGCACTTAGCGCTCTCTGAAAGAAAACTCACAACTTTGTAAGCTTGATGAAGTTACATAAAACTAAGAAAATAATGTCTTACCTTCATGCAGCTTCCCTCAGTATGGTTGATTTTTGCCACGGCTCACTATGAATTTTTTCGTGAGGTACTTATCAGACACAACTTGTTACCTGCCAGAAATCAACCCCCTTTTATTGGATATCAAAATGTCCCAGAGAACATCATTTCCCGGCCAGTAAGCTATAGACGCCGCGCAACGGAAAAAGGTCACCCGTTCTAGAATGTTCAAATAACACCACCAATTTTGAACTTGGCCCTGAGTAATTACTGAGATTTTAGGTTTCGGGCCTCAGGCGTAGAGCCCCAGTGGAAGGAATTGGATACTAATGGTTTTTGCGCCTAGAGGTTCTTAAGGCTGCTGAGCTCGCCGTTCGGCTTGTAATCGCCTCCAGACATCTAGCGCAGTCTGTCAACAAATTACAGGGGGGAGAGGCATGACCGGAAAGTTCGGTTACAATTATCTCCTCCTGACGCAAAACCACGACTAAAATAACCTACAGGAAATACAGTCATGAAAACAACTATAAAATCAAATGACTGAAATCACAGTTGTCCTTTCCTTTCGGCTGCCACCACATTCGGCGGAGGACCGCAGGAATTCCGACGTCGGCGGTCGGTCATGTAAATGGAACCGGTTTTTTACAGGCAAATCCTCCGGCAACGAGTAGGCATGTTCTGCCTGTATGCCATAGCACATCTGTGTGCAAAAATCATCAGGTAAAAAGGATGCCACATGCTAGAGCCCGACCATTAGTGAGAGCTCAGTGAGCGCTAATTGGTCAGCCAAACAGCCATCGCGTTCCGCATAACTTGTCGATGTCTTTACTGGCGTACTATTTGTACACAAAAAGACACTTTCAGGTAAACGAACGATCATACCTTGTCTGCGCCTAGTGCTGATACTACGAAATAATGGACATTGTTGTGGAAAACCATGGAAAAATATATTTCGCATAAGAGTCATGCTTATAATGGATCTCGGCCCTTCCATAGGGATGGCGGTTGCAATAAAGGCGCGTGAGGGAGTCGAGATTAAATGCCATTTCCTTTCGTCCGCAGTGACTCCGCATGGGAACGCTGTTTGTACTTTTGGGTTTATATTTTCGGAGATTTGCATTTTGAATTGGGGAAATGTGCCCTAAATGTAAGATGTCTTAATGTTGTTTAAAATAAGTTTGCGGCTAGATCGCATTTGGTAGCCAGACCCCGTATTACAGGTGGTTGGGGGGTTTGTTTACTGAGGCTATTTTGCGGGGTTCCCTAATCAAATCTGACCCATTTGGCTTCCGTTTTACGTTTGAGGTTGGGATTAGGGTACCGGTTAATGGTATCCGATTTTCGGGTTTGGATTATACTCTTTAGACTTAGGTTTTAGGGTTACGGTTAGGGTCTGAGGGTACGATTAGGTTTCAGTATTTCGGTTAGGTTTTCCAGTTACGGCTATGGTTACGATTTCGGTTAGAGGTAGGTTTGCCCTTAGGGTTAACGGTTAACGTTTAAGTTTGAGGTTATGGTTAGGGTTAAGGTTAGAATTAGGGTAAAGGTCGCCGTCCGTTTCCCCATTCCTGGCTACCAACTACGATCTAGCTGAGTTTGCTATGGAACTCTTCATAAGGCCATTTACCATCACTCTCGCATAATTTATCTATACCGATTTCCGTGGGACGACCCCTGGAATTGAATTATACAGCACAACGTGGCAGATGATCGGCTTGTAGTGACATTTAAATCTGTTTTGTTTTAATCATTTACAATACGCTTTGACACAACTTTGAATAAGACAAAGAACACGCACGTGCACGTTTACCTGCTGACGACTTTGTTCTTATTTACTAGTTTGTAACTGTTGGGATACTGCTATTTTCGTTTCCTGGATAGCCTACTCGCTGTGCCCAACTAGTGGGTTTGTCTCTTATAGGCTAAAAACCGGCATTGTCATGAATGCACTTTCTGCTATTCCTATTGAGGAAAATTTTATCGCCACATGACGAATTGCACAAACTTAACTCTCTCTCTCTCTCCCTCTGCTAATAAACCTTGGTCGACTTCGACCCGGTAGCTGATTGCCTGTTTGTGGCCTTTGCCATTCATGCATAGTTGATTTGCTTCGGGAACCCAATGGGTCGGTGTGCGCCCATTCCTGATTGAATAAATACCCGATCTGCAGCGACAGAGAATGACAGGTGGCGAGGCACTGATGAACTTTGGTTGCTTGAAGTGCTTATGACGCATCCGGTAGACCCCAGTGGTGGATCAACTGCACCAGGTGCGTCTGTGCGCATGTTTGTGTTTCCGGTCCCAGCTGTTGGTCAGGCTTATGATTGGCTGAATAGGGGCAAAATAAGTCCGAAACAGTACTGTATCAATTTATCCACATTCTCCATCCTTCCTGCTCTCTGCAAAGTCTACTGTGCTTGAGAACATCCAGAATGCCTTCAGACAAGTCACGTGCTTTTGAATAGTTAATTGCGAAGACGGTTATAATTCACAGGATTGTCTTTTCCTCTCTGAAAAATACGAATCTGTCGAAAATTGAAACGGGACAAAACATTTGAGGTCTGCTAAAATTTGCATCTAAACAGAAATACGTCTGTTTTGGGATGCTTACGAGCACATCTACCGGCGCTGCATTAAAGCGGTCAAAACAACCTGGGTAACTCCTTTTCAACTAGACGCTTATTCACTACCATCCATATCGTCCTTGCCCGCATTACGTGAAGTCAGTGACATCGGAAAATTAGCCGAAGTCTCTGATGTTTCCGCGGACATGAACCCCACCCATCAGCTTAGTTTAGCGCACAGGGCACCTGACGGAATGTTAGAAGTCGTTTACGGTCGGTTGAATGACAATGGCTCTGCATTCCGATTGGCTGATTGCAGCCTTGCTCTAACGCCGTCAGTCAACCAGTCAGCAGAGTAATTTTAATCCAGTCAATGGGCGTCGTGGATTATTATCATTATCAAGATCGTAACTTGTCACAGTCGCAGTGACTGCCACGCTAGGAGGCACCGTCCCCACGCCGTTGTTTGACTCCATAAGAAAGGAAAATTGACTGCGATCATCCTTAGGTTTGTTTCGTTTACTTCTACCCGTCTTCCTTTCGCTTATGGGCACATAATGAGCATAAATTATTAACTTGGAGAGGAATTGAGTGGGGAGAAGGCAGCAATCGGGACTTCACCTGTATACTAAACCCCATTATCAGTGCAGCTGATGATCTACTCCTACCGGACGCGGGGCCAGACACTCTCTTCTTAATAATACATTTGCGCAAATCCTTCGATGATCGTAGGGCCGCACTAAACGCGGACAGAAGCAGCAGCAGCAACAGCAGCGACCGCAGCCACCACCATCAGACTGTCTCTGGGCTAATTGCAGCGACATGCTATTTAACCTTCCCAAAACGCCAGCGAGTGAAAACCACGCAGCAACCAGTCGCGAGTCAGATCGTGTCTGCGCAAACACATCGGCAGCAACTGCGACAACGTTAGCAGCAAACAGTGACACAGCAGAACCAGAAGTCGCGCCAGCCCTGCATAAAGAGCTAGCCTGGCCCTCCAGAGGACGGCGCTACAGCTTCCTTCCACGACGTTGGTCTTCCATCAGCAAGCCCTCCATCGAGAAACTCAGTCTGCTTCAACACTGCGACACACCTTCACGCGCTGACCTCTCCCAGCCTCGTAGTAACAAGCGCACTCGAAACCTCTCTGCTCTTGGCATCAGACGGACTCTTTCGGGAACTCTTAAGGACCACCTTCAAGCTCCCATCTCGAAGGGCTTCACATTAGGGCACACAGACAACTTTACCAAGCGAAACAGCGTCTCGCCGAGGGTATCCATTTCTAGTGGACGTGGGACTGTCAAGTGCCAAGGCAGCAGACAACACTCCTGCGAGGACTGGGAGACCGGTTACTCACTGAAGTTCCCGAAGCCCACCAGCCAGTACGCCTCCCTGCTGGACTGGTTTGACGAGGACAGTGACGATCGCGCACGCCGTCACCATTGCCACGTAGACTTACCAGGCGGCAGGACGGAGTTATCACACTGTCGCCAGACCAGTTATGAAGACAAACGCACCAGAACTACCCTGGCTCTGAGACGAGCGCTCAGCAACTGCGAGGCCCTGACAACAGCGGATGCCAGGACTGCAAATGTCTCCTGTACTGGCGGCGGCGGCGGCGGCAGTGGTTGTGTCGACGACACGCTTTCTCCGACTGATCGCGGTAGCGTGAACTACATCGCTGGAGGCGTAAGGGACACAAGGCCTCGTAGCGGCAGTGGTGGCGGCAGCAGCAGCGTCAGAAGTGCCAGCGACAGACGTCACCGTTGGCACCTGTCGGAGATAGCTTCTGCAGCAAAGTCCTCGGACGTACTGAGAGTCCCGCCAGTGGACAGCACCTGTGGGACTGAGGTTCATGCCAGCAGTGAGGAACGTGGCTCCCCTCCGGCCTTTGGCTGTCCCCCGTCCATAAGGTCAGCATTCGAGAGCTCATTAATGAAGGTGAAGCAGTCGGAGACCAGCACTGCACAAGCATCGATCCCTCCGCCAACTCACCAGTTTTCAAACAACAGTTGCGTTACTGGAGGAAAGAAGGGTCCCGGGGGACCAGGATCAGCACGTCGCGTTCTACTCAATGTGGGTGGTACGAAACACGAAGTCCTTTGGCGCACCCTTGCCCGTCTTCCAACTTCTCGCCTGGGCAGACTGTGTCAGGTACGGCGCCATGATGAACTCATGGAACTGTGTGATGACTACGATCTCGCCAGGAATGAGTACTTTTTTGATCGCAATTCAACCTCCTTCGATGCCATTCTCAATTTCTACCGGACCCGTGCATTGCATCTGGTAGAAGATATGTGCGTGGTCGCTTTTAAAGACGATCTTGACTACTGGGGAGTGAATGAGTTGTTTCTGCACCCCTGTTGTCAACAGAAGTATTACCAACGGAAGGAAATTGTGGAGGATGAGATACGAAAAGAAGAAATTTCTCTGAGATGGTTGCAAGAAGAGGAGATGAATGAAAATAGTCAGCTTTCGAAAACACGCATGAAAATATGGCAGATTGTGGAGAAGCCGCACTATTCAATGACGGCTCGGGTAAGATTTCTCAGCTGGGAGGGGTTTGTTTGCAAACTACCTCTGCATGCCCAACTTCCCTGCGTTTTTTGTCTTTAGGAATGCGGCACTGTTAAGTTTTACTATAGAACAACTATTTTGAAAAGTATCAGTCATATCAATGCATGGAGTTAACTATAGTTACGAAGTGTTCCATATATTTTAAAACTGAATCAACTAAGGAAAAAAACTACCTGAAAACCTCAAGGGACTTTATTCTTCAGGGATACCCAGCTCCCTTTGTAATGGGCAGGCGGGTGAAAAGATTTTAAACCGGCTTATAAACGATGAAGAAACCTTTTCAAACCAGTAATTACAAAGTTCTTCAAAGCAGCGACCGAAAATAAAGATTTTTACACAGTTCGCGGTAGGTGTGTCGGTTGAGGGCTCAATTCCTAATATGTATACAAACTTAGCAAAATATCTCCGTTAGGCCTTGCCGGCTATGATTGCAAGCGGCTCCGGTTTTGAAGTTATTCTTTATCCTGCGGCTAAAAGACAAAAAAGAAATGTGCGTACCTACTCAGGAAGCGTGTCCACATGGCCAAAATCCAGCTCTACGAAGTATATATGCAGTCATGTTGGTTTTCCCCTTACGATTTTTTATAACCGTTGCAAATACTAACAAGCCATTGGAATAATTAACTAGTTTTGATAAGGCCAGAAGAGAGGGACACGTTTTTACTATTGTCCTCCTTCTAAAGTTGCCCCCCCCCCCGCCTAGATCGAAAAAAGTCGTCTACGATAACATATTATAATACCTCATGGACAAAAACCAGAGAGACCGGAATGGCCACTTCTGGCTTATTAGCACCAAGATTTCGCCAAAAGGGGGATGGGTGGCTTGGATCTCGTATGCACGAGAGTACCATAAAAGTCACATTAAGAAGGAGCCATTGAAGCCGTACGTTCAGTCCGCCAGTCCACTGAAACACACACACTTCGCAGACGGCAAGTTCCGAATCCTCCCATGGGTTAGAAGCCTTCAAGGCCACGGTTGTTTGCGCACCATGCACAAGTCATACCTATGGATACGCAAACTGACTTGTTAGAATACTGCTGACTGTTGGATATGCATTGCTGCCCTTACAACATGTAACATGGAAGGCCCCTGCATAAAAATTGGATGCCAGTGTCCCACTCAGCTACTCCTAGTAAATTATGCATGGCAAAGTTCGGCTCCTAAGAGGGCAACTGACTGACCGGCTGTGTGTCGAAACGTGGCAATATTTTTGACACAGTTTTATGACTACTCAATCATACAGCCGCTCAAATAAGTAGCATGAGGAGCAAAGCAATCGTATTTACCTGCAGTTTATAAAGAAAAGCTCCTCTAATTTAGGATCTAAAGTGTTTTAGCATTGATTGGTTCCTCGGGGTTTTATAAACCGTCTCGTGGTGTATACATTGAAAGTACTTAAAATCGGACAGATTCGTCGACGGATCACGTAAGCTGTACTTGAAATCGAAAAAAGTACTGTAATAGGATAAAACCAGTTTATGACTACTTTAAGAAATTGCCGAATTTTTTTTTGATTATTTCACTGTACAGAGTGAAATTTTAACGGTAATTTTAATGGAATAATATCGGCCCTCAAAGTCAGTCTCGGAAAGTCCTGGATTTTAGGGTAACATAACATTTTCAGCCACACGTCACTGGTCCGGTCACTTACTGATCGTGGTTTGGTTTTGTTTACATTTCTCAGAAGGCTTTGTTCCATGATTTTTCAGCTGTTTCCGCTAAAGCTGTGCACTTAAAACCTAAAGATTTCGTTCGGAAATTTCACATGTTTCTGCATATACTGTGATTAAGCAGTGTACGCCTTTATTATTGCTCTTGTACGGTGAAACAGTTCTGCACTACTTCTGTCAGGACATATGGGAGTTAAAACCACTGAGTAAGCTCTGGTCTGGATTAAACCTAATGCAGATGTTCAGAGTTTTTCGCCAGTGCACTGATTACATATTCCAACCGCCGCAACGTCGTTGCGTGTCAAAGTCCAAATAGAAGCTTTCCACAAACGATTACATGAACTTTTTCTTTTAGTGCAATTGAAGCAAATGTTTTATTTATGGCAGAGGTAACCAGCCCGCTGCGTATGTCAAATTTTGATTCATGCTGGAGCAAATTGAAAAAGTAGGAAATTGTCGTAGCTTCCACACCGCTCACAATTCCTCACTCAAATTCTTCAAGTTAATCATTCGCCTTAAAACTAGAAATACAGATGAGCAGGAATGCACTGCTCATCAGATGAGGCGATTTTAGTACTCATCCAACACAAAATTTTTCCCTCTCTCGCTGTAAACAGGTTAGTTGTCTGTATCATGCGTATATAAATAAAGTAAGAGAAAACTTTGGTCGGCTTATAACATCATATTTAAGGAAACTAAAAATTAAGATTTCGTTTAGTTTGTCCCGTCCCTCCATTTCCGGGCAAAAATCGATGTTTTGTATGCGTCGTTAGTTAACGCCACTAATGATCGCAACTTTTAAACGATGCCCAGCTATTCCTCTAAGCAGGCTGACATTGTTTTACAGGTTGACCCAAAAACGTGCACAAAAGCCGTATTAAATGATAGCCGAAATGGCGTTTGTTTTCTCTCACCTTCAAGTCATTGAAATCAGAAATGGCCGTTGAATTAACCAATGCACGCGAGAAGTTTATTTTCAGTAAGATGGGGTTCATCCACACGACTATCTTGGTGAGATTTTGCCACTCAGGCTTTGTAAACATCTCCCTCCTCGTTAATCAGTCTTTGTACCTATAAAGTTCTTTCATGGGATGCTTAAAAAATGAAGTCTGCATCACAAACCCGGCAAAAGTCGTCGAATTCAGAGTATTCATTAAGTAATAACGCTACCAAACACTAAACGCAATGTTTCCTGGTGTTAACAGTTGGAGTAAACAGTGTTATCACCAGTACTCGGACTAAAAAGGACAGCAGATCGGTAAACATGCGTTGACAGAACAATAAATAATATCTGTGTATTCGAAACCCTGTAGACGTTTTTTTGCCGTGGACTACCTTTTGGCTTTAAATCGCTATTTTTCTGCCCATCCCGGTTTAGAACCATTCATTCCAGCATATGAGGTATTACATCATGGTTCCATGCGTCTGGCTTGGGCTAGCAAAAAATCAGCAATTTTGAGTTGCTCTGAGGGAACGCCACTGCATAAATTAATCAAGAAATTCCTGTCATATTAGCCTATCTTAGCGAGCTCCTCTTCACATTCAGTCAGCGCGACATCTGAACTTGGGGCATCTGCAAGGATTCAAAGGTTCTTTTCTGTCGTATCTGCCTGCACCAAACTACGCATCTGTGCAAAAATCAGCATATCCAATGTACCATCGACATGCCATTGAATATTCAGCTACAGGTTTTCAAAATATGCGCACATAGGGCATGCTCATCTTCCCACCAGCCCTAAACCAATCTCTAATTTAACAGTTCTTCTTCTTCGGGTAATAATGTGGACGGAGAAGGCTCGTCTACCGTGGACAGAATGTCCGTTTTTCAGATTTTTCTAAATTTTTGAGAGGCTAGTTTGTCTGCCAACTTTATGAACCTTTCAGTCAGTGCTCAATAGGATGGACAGCCTGTTCATTCTCCAGTATATAAGCGTCCAACAGCACAAACAAGACGTCCAGGTTACATATTGCCGGATGATGACCAAGTTATCACGATATTCTGCGAAAATTCCCTTATTACAACGGAAAAGTCCGTTTATAAACATACGTTTTCGATAATTCATGGTCCGACCAGCACAACTACAGTCGAGTCAGTGGTCATTCGAATAGCGAATCCAGCGCTCTGTTGTTAGAAAACATTGACATAGGCAGTCCGTCTTCCTTGGCTGATTAAAGGTGGTGGTTGAACGACGCCCTGAGAACAGTCGCAGGCACTCCGCGTGCTTGGCATACAGACAGAGAACACAGCGATGGTTGGGGGCGCTCACCGATTGTTCTTACGGAAATCACTATTTTCGTTGTGTCTTACGGGCTCTCTCTCGAGCCCAACCAGCAGCCGCACAGCGGCGCATGGTGTAGGCAGAATAGAATTACCGACAAAGACAAGGGAGGCTGGAATGACTATTTCTGGCTTATTAGCCGTCGTCAGCCAGTCATACCCACCGCCGAAGTGTGGAACACCCGAGGCTCGAACTCGCGACCTGTTAGATGTCCACGCTTCTAACCACTGAGTCACGAGCCCGTTGCCCTGTCGGTTTTCGATCGAAAATATACAATGGTAGGGGGACGACGACAGCTAATAAGCCACAAATGGCCATTCCAGTCTCACTTGTCTTTGTCGTTTATAACATACAGAGAACACAAGCTAACGCGAACCCCTCCTTTTCCTTCCCCCCCACCCCAGCTCCACCGTCCTCAACACGCTGACTCCGTCCTGCGGGCAGTGTGACATTTAAATCCTGTCAATCAGTCACATGTTCGGTGTCGCTGTAATTGTATCGGCTCGACGACGAACTACCGAAAACATATATTTGTCAACTGATTTATCATGATGTCGGAACTGAATTAACTGAAGGTATTTGTACTACCCAACAGTGTGTCTCTACCATATTCAACACTGTGCCAACCTGTAGAAAACAGGATATTAGAAGGGACATTTTAGAACATTTTCCTGATGAAATGCTCCCGAAGAAAATTGCCATATGCGAAAATAGCGCCTAGACATAAATGCAGACGTGTGGTTTGCTTCGAGAAAGTCATGATCTGTCATTTTTCAAATGAGTGCAGAGAGATTTTTAAATCTGTTTCTGCAGAAGCAGATCGGCGGAGTCTAGGCGCTCATTACGCTGCTTGCCATGTGAGTTGTCTGGAGCAATTCAGGTGGTGCATGTGTATCTCATCTATTGTTACTGATTTTGATCAATAAAACGGCAAGATCTAATTGCGGGTCAGGGGTCATGTGTTAGGGTTAGGGGCCAAGTTTAAGGGATAGGGTTAGGGGTTAAAGGTAGTGTTAGGGATTAGGATGTGGCTCATCAACTGCAGGTGCGGCTAAGAACTAAGATCCAGCCTGAGAAATCCACAGAGCTACCAGGGAATACGTCGGCTGCTTAAAGGTTTTGTAAATGTTCTTAAAACAATTCAAAAAACTAGTTGGTAAGCAGGTGTTTGCCACCGCTAAATTTTTTCCAGGCCAGTTTATTTATGTAGTTACGGGGTCAGTTAAAGCATGTGGGTTGGAGGATAAATCGAGCAACGCCGATCATTGAACAAAAGCAAGGAGTGGGAGGTACTAGAACGTAATTAGACTCACCTAGTCTCGCTTCAATCTTGTTATGATACGGGGGGGGGGGAAATATTGGGAAGTGCTATTTGTGTGATGAAGGCAGGAAGGCGCGTGAAAGAGAATTCAGTGAGCACTTAAATGACCTTTCGTCATGGTTGTTGCGGGTTTCGCACGATGTCCGACTTGCGGAACCTGATTACGACGCTGGCCAGGGGCCTCAGAGAGTTTGGTGTGATATTAAAGAAACACTCAGATAGGCTTCGATGGGGTTCTTGCAATGTTGGCAGTCAACAATGCCTACGAGAATAGTGCTGCTTGTACTACTACTACTACTACTACTACTAATACTACTACTACTACTACTACTACTACTACTACTGCCTTTTATCAGTATTGCTGTGAGGTGTTTCAGTGTTCTTTTGGGTACGGGTCGGCTCGTAAGCCTAATGTAGCCTGCTTTACATGATAATGTAGCGAATTAAACGTTCATAGAGTTGGTCTAAGCTGGCACCAAAACTTGCCTTCTCTGAGTAGTATGGCTTTGGTTGAGAATAATGCCCGAACACTTGTCGCTGGAGAGGTTCATAAAGCACTCAATTCAGTGCGTCTTTTAGGGAGTTTATTCACGGCGTCCACTGAACAATTAGCTCTGAAGAGCCAAGTTTTGTTTTCAGCTGCCGACATGATGTATTTTGTTATTGTTTTAATAATAATGTTTCGTAACAAATCCGTCCAGATGGCCGTTCTCAATAGGCAATTCTACGATCTTACTAAGAGCCTCGTCGGTGCGATCTTAGATTTCCTGTAAAACGATTTCTTTGTTAACAACATGTTATGAGTGACCGCTTTAAAAATGCATAAACTAGTTTAGTGAGTATTTACCGACAGAAAACTCATCCCAGATACTGTGAGGTCTATAAATCCTGTCTATTTTCAAAAAACTTATTGTTTATTCGGTTAATCAAAACCTATTACCGTCAGGAAATCGGGTATAAATCGGAGAATATATTATATCCAGAAATGTTGATAGGCAAATAAACAATAATGGGTTTATATGGGAACGGGGTTGAAGTAAAAACATGCTAATGATTGCAGAAATGGATTAAAGTTAATCATAAAACAAAGGAGGATGTAAGAATATTGGGGGGAGGGGGATTGATAGCAGTAAATGTTAGGGATGGGGTGAGCGTGGAATGGCGCGAAGATTTGCAGGGTTAGGGGGTCTTTGAACACGGTAGATACGGAGCCTGAGCGTGGCTCCCCTGCGCACACAAAGTCGGTTTTCGCTACCTGATGGTGGCTGCTTCTGCTGTTACGGGCAGGCGCTGGCCCAACGGTTTAGGGTAGCTCGATGGGACCCCATAAATCCCGCGAAAAGCCTCGCTTGGGTCCACACGGTGTCTGGAATCAACAACATGCGCGAGAACGGCGCTGTCCATGTCCCTAGTTTGACCTTTTCCCAGACATGCAGGGAGGTGTTCTCGTATTCTCTTGGATAGACACACAGACTTGTGAGACCAATATAACCTGCTCCACAGAAACATGCAAAGAAGTAGATGCGCTTTGATGTGATCTGAGTTGGCAACCTATCCTTATCTTTACCGCGTAAAATAGGGTTAGATGTGAATAGTATTCGAGCCCTTGCTGCTGCGAATGTTCGTGAGACGTCTTGACCAAGGCGTCATCTTAGTTTTTCACTCGAATTTTGCTATTCAACTAAGCGTAAGTTTCCAATGCGCTATATTGATCTCATCAATTTGACATGGCTCAAATCATAGAAATCATCGGCTGGAAAATTTTAGATTACCGCGACGAAGGATCAGATTTTCAGACCTACAAGGCAACCTGTCGCTGGGGATCTGAACACCACGTGGCGAAAGATCCTATCTAGAGAGAATACTGAACAACACATTGCAGAGATAAGCAACAACAATGAACAGATGACTTAAATTTGTTGGAGAAATCAACAATTCTCCCTAATGCATTTAGATCCGATTGAGTTTAGTATCTTTGGAGAACACAATCCTAAACTTCTTTGTCTCTAGTTTAGATTTTTTAATACATACAAAATTTCTGTCAGCGCTCGTTTGATGGGTTGCGCTTCAGATAGAGTAAGATTCCTTTAATAATTGCTATCCCATCTGACTTACGTGATTTTTAAAATATTTATTCTTGAGGTACTGCATACGTGGGAATCATATATGAACCTAATGAAATGCGACAACAACACCAAAAAATAATGACAGTCAATGAACATTATTTTTTAGTTAAAAAGGAATGAAGTTTGCACCATATTATAGCAGATGTCGATGTCTACTGCAACAGAAATCGCCATCAGCGGCCAGAAGAAAGTAGAAATTCCGACCCAGCTTTTGGAAGCCATTCGGTTACCCTTAATGGATAACGTGAACGCGATCAGCAGGGTTTAGAGGGATTACGGTGTAGGGCGGTCAGGTAGCGCCATGAAACACCCTTCTTTCCGACGCATGGGCCTGAACTTGAGACCTGAGGGCAGTGTCGTTATATTTTGGTTATATTGACTGTTAGAATGATCAGTGGATTTATCCAGACGGAGGCAGGAACAGACTTTTTCATCAGTTTGCATTTCACCTCATTGAATTTGTTGACCTTTAGTCATTTATGAAAATGATTCAGTAGATTGTTTTGAATGCTTGAGCTTTTTTCTTTCTTCTTCTTCTTCTTGCGAACTTCGGGCGATGGAATTCCACCCGTGCCTAAATTAGCATCGATATCCGAAAGTGCATTGCGTCTTCTAAGTGTTAGGGGGATAAAAGGTTCATACGACGTATATTTCCTGCACGTTTACAGTGTAATTAGGCTGACTTATTAAATACGACTTTTGACAAAAAGCTGGCAAATTAATTGCAGTTTCTCACTTTCCGTACAGCTAGTCAATTGCTTGCCCGTAAACAGTAATGGAACGAAGCATTTCCTCGTTTTGGCCGTTTATGGAGCAATGCACAAGCTCAGATCAAAAGGTAAATATTTAAACAGCGTCATTTCTAACAGATGGCCAGCTATGACAGGATCTTTTTGGTCGGCTAAATATCGAAAAGCAAAGCGGAATTGTCGGCAGGCCCGCTTCATTGCCAGTGTTCAATTTTGACGTAAAAGATACAAATTTGCTTTTGCTACAAACATGTTATCTGTTTATACTCTAATCCTCGGACGGTAGCGGTTCATAGAGCTTCCTTAAGTGATGCGAAATGGGAAATTGGAAATAAAAAATTAGATACTATTTTAGCTTTAAAAAGGCTTTTTTTTCAATAAACCTGACATACATCCTGGTATTCGTAGAAATTTATATGTTGAAATTTATTTTTTGAAGCCTCGCCAAAGCTGAGGACTAGTCTCCCTGGAACGAGATAAGAATGTAACTTATTTTTACTGGTTCATTTTATGAGATATTAAGAATGTGTACATATTTTTCTTGCAGAATATTCGTTAAAAACTGTATTAGAATTCGTTCATTATAAACAAATCAAAAACGCGGCATTATTAATGTGTGCTTTGCATGCCCAACTTAAAAGCGTGCAGGAATTAACGATGCGCAAGCGTACTGGAAAGGTTTCCCTAGTTTTTATGTCAGTTAGAAGAGATTAAGGATAACGGTATGCGACCGTTACATGAAAACATGCAAGTTTCTTCAATAAACGCAGCCCGAAAGTAAGACTCTTGATTGGCGTTAATGCAGGGTCTACTGCTACACTTGAGATAACATTGTCAGTGATTCTTTGACTACTTCTTTAGAATTCATTTTTTAATTATCTATTTGCCCTGATCGTGTCAGTCAAAGACCGTCGGAAAACTCAAAGGAACCAGGCTTGCCTGGCGAATTAAAGATAAATACTCTGGAAGACGTACAGTTTGTAAGAAAATAAGGATAGCCTGTTGCAGCTCTGTCGTATTTTATAAATCATTTTCGTTATTTCAGTTAGAAAGAACTGCGAAGACTGGATAAAACTTTGGTGCGTCAACAAAACTTACCATCAGAAAAAGCGGACAATTGTTTAAACATCTGCTATACAGTAGATGGGCTAACTCATGAAATGTCAAACGAAATTCGGAAATGCGTTTTCACTTCAAAAAAATTTATTCAGTAGGGTTCTAAAACTGATCACGTGCAGTATCATTCTATAATAATTCAGTTGCCTCACGATGTCGGCTTTCAAATGAACTTTTCTCCGGCTTCATGCAAAAATCACACTGTAAAGATGACTGCTTAAGTAGCATGCCCTTTTCTCACTGATTTTCGATGCCTTTAAAAATTCAATTATATTTTATGAAAACCATCCAAAAATATGCATTCGGTAGAAAATTACAGTAAGTGACCGATCCTATGAAATGTTGGCCACATTTCTGAAATGCACTTTTGATCTGGAAGGATTACTCAGGTGCGATTGTAATATCGATTACTACGCGGCATAATCCTTTAGTATTTCGGACTTGCCTGGATGTCCGCTTCTGAATGAACTTCTTTTTGATGTCCAGTAGAAACCACACTCGTAAAAGGGCCTACTTAAGTAACATGCATTTTTCACACTGATTTTCGATGGTCTTAGAAATTAATTTATATTTTATAAAGAACATGCAAAAATATGCGTTGTTTTGCATATTTAGTAGGAAATCACATTGTCTTCATATTTTATGTCCGAAGAAGGTGTATATTTCGGTTATAAAAAAGTTTCTAATTATGAGATTTTTAAGATCGTGCGGTATCCATTCTTCCAGCACCGCACATGTCCGTTCGCCAATGCTCCTCATGAAATGTACAACATAGTCCCTATCCATTGCAAAATTTCATGAACTGTACATGATATCTTCTCAAAGGCATACAGGGATATGTGATTTTCCTCACACGGAAAGCATACACTTCGTAGACTGGAATCGCTTAACACTAGTGCAACGGCTGTTTAGTCTCAACGTTATTCGGAAATTAGGAAACTTCTTCAAAACCTATATCTACATTTGCTTCGGGTATACAATGTGAAGAAAATGTTGTTCCTCACCAAATGCATAAAATAAAGCGTGCTTTTATGCATGCTTTCTATAAAATATATTTTAGTTTATAAGACTATCGAAAATAATTGCAAAAAATGCATGCTACTCTAGTGATCAGTTTTACCTGAGTGTGGCTTCTACAGGAGGGGAAAAAGTGCATTCAAAAGCTGATATCCTGGCGAGCCCGAAACACTTTAGGCTTCTGCTGCAGAGTCATCAGTATTACAATCTCACCTAAGTTGTCTCTCCCAATCGAAAACGCATTTCAGAAATTTGGCCAACATTTCCTGAGGTCAGTCACGCACTGTACGTCTTCTGCCAAGTTCATACTCGAAAGAAGGGTTTAATTCGGCCATAAGCAGTTTCTTATTATGAGATTTTTAGTATGCGAAATGACTGTTTATAAAACGCCATGTCAGTGCATTTATCAATGTGGTTTGTAAAGGTAAAAATATGGCTCGCGACCACTGCTAAATGTTATGAATTCCTTATTGTCTACACTTAATACCGTAAGGAAATGTATGGTTTTCCGTACGCAGAAAATGTACGGCTTGTAGTTTAGAAAGCCGGAATGCAAGTGTAACGGCAGGTCGCGGTTCAAAATTATTCGGGAAATAGAAATGATTTCAAAAGCCAAATTTTACCCTATCTACAAGAATAAACTTGGAAGAAGACGTCATCTTCTACCAAATGAGCAAAAGCCTGCATATTTTTATGCATGGTTTCCATGAAATATGATTGAATTTTTAAAAGCATCGAGAATCAATGAAGAATATGTATGTTACTTAAGTAGGCATTTTCTACAGAGTAAAGTTTTTGCTTGCAGCCCGAGAGAAGTTAGTTTGGAAGCTAGCATCCTGATGTAACTGAATTATTAAGGAACTATGTTGCATGATGATGAGTTTTACGACCCTACTTTATTAATATTTTCGAAGTGAAAACGTATTTCGGAATTTGGGTTGACATTTCATGAGTAAGCCCACCTACGGTACTGAGCTACCCGAAATTCGCAGTTACTTTCTGAGGAAGTTAAATTCCAACAAATTGTAAACCGGAATATCTACCGGAAAGCGGACAGGGAATTCTCTGGGACCCACTAAAGTGCCAAACCCCTCTCAGCTGTGCCATGCAGCGGCAGAATATCGTCAAAACACGCATGTCTGGGCTTTTAACGAGTATCTATTCTGCCAGAACGGTATCCTGTAACCCTAGACCGGACCACACTGTTAGACTGAGGCAACGGGTCTCCCCAACGGAAATTTCACCTTTTGATTGAGATCGCCCTGAACAGCATTAATGATAACGCCTAAGTATCAGCCCAAGGAGACGTCATAGCCGGTTTTATCGGCAAAAATAAGCTCGGTTTTACCACTGTGAGTTCCCATATGGTCTGCGATCAAGCTCAAGCGGTTTATTCGAATAATTTCCTTCAACTTCGTTGCTGGCCCATGAAAAGGACCCCTATTCATATTGCATAAACCAGGGTGCCTTCCAGGCCTATGGCCACCCTTTGCTCACATGAATGAATGCTCCTCGGGGTCGGGCATTCCTGCATGGAGGGAAGTCGTCATGTCGTTGCTTATGTCATAGGCAAAATAACTGCGAGCAGTTCACCAATCAAATATTCCTACAGTCTACAGTTTTACGTTCATATCTACTAATTTTTGGTAGTATTGTCGATATCAGCTAGTTCAGCATAGTGTAATGGCACATTAAAGGTCACGCTCTCTAACTCAGGCCATCAAGGTCCCTTCTTTTCTCGTAACGTTCTACCGCCAGTCTCGTCTTTCAGGTCACGGGCTATTATTTGGGAGTCAGGATATAACGAGTCAGTTATGAATTTCAAATGGCGCTCTGGTACATCAAAAATTTCCATCTTCTAAACACTGACTGCCAAATTAATGTGAAGATTCATTGATTTGCATAACAGTCATCATATATTCTGAAAAGAACTAATCCAAAGCCTCAAAGATGAACTATGTCTTAACAAAGCAGCAGTCGACTTGTGGCTAATGAGCCCAACAATCTCTGACCAGGGGCACGCGGTTCGATGAACTCGCCAATGTTTTTTCTACCTGAATGCGACTATTTGTCCAGTTGTTTTTTCCTCCGAAATTGACAGTAAAAATGTATGGAGTCTAGACTATTTGTAAAAAAACTCTGCAATCCGAATGCTGTAGGAACCGACAACTGAAAAGCACAACAAACGGTCTAACCGCCTGAGCTAAGAGGCCCGACCGAGATTGATAAATTTTTCATACTTGAATTGATACAGTGGTTAAACTATCTAAACTAATTTTTTTCGAAGGATCCAGTCTACTATACATGAAACAATTGCCTTGAGCCTTGGCAGATTTTAACGATATAATTGAATGTCAATTTTTTAAAAGACACGCGGTTCTGGTGTGTGAAATTATAGGAGCATATCCGTCACTAAGGGATTTTCAAGTAATTTGCTTGTGTTTGCGAAGACATACGTTAATGTGTCATTCGGCAAAAAAAATGGGGTGGACCATTATGATGTTCTCCACCTTGAGGGTGTGAGGAATTTGGCTGCTAACAGTTGTTTACGGTTTTCCACTCTCGTTTAACAAAAGTTGGTGTAGCGTCCCGGGCCAGACGGTCTAGTCGGTGCGTCCAACCCTAAATTTAGGTGACTGATCGGTGCGGAGACAGTAGACTGGTGCACAGAAGAGGCGAGATGAAGCGACGTCACAAATGGGGAATCCTCGGTACTTAAGTGCATACCTCATCAGTGCGCTTCAAAATTATCCAAGGTGCACTAAACGTCACAACTTCAAAGGCTGCAGTTGAGACTGAGTAAATCAGCCCTCATGGTCAGCAGTGTGTGTGCATAAGGACTAACCCGTTGAAGGACCAGAATTTAAAACCAATGACAGCTTTTTAATACGACCACAATGGCACCCTCACGAACGTGAGATCCAAGCAGCCCCATCCTGTGAAATCCTGGTACATTTTTCTGGGAGCATGTTTTGTGTGGCACGTTGTTGGTCACTGTACCT
Source organism: Spirometra erinaceieuropaei (assembly GCA_902702965.1). NCBI lineage: Eukaryota > Metazoa > Platyhelminthes > Cestoda > Diphyllobothriidea > Diphyllobothriidae > Spirometra > Spirometra erinaceieuropaei. The sequence continues at coordinate 56,661 of CACRXP010000316.1, forward strand.
AAGCCCATCTTCAGTCTCCTTGACCGCGTCTTGTCTTCGCATCTCGATGAAGTAGGAAGGAGAGAATGCGGTATATGCTGCGCTAGTCCGTCTCGCAATAAACGAATTCACGCACAGTGAACTGTTGCTGCGTTCATTCCACAGTGGACTTCGATGCTCAGAATGCCAGTGCCAGGGCATCGTGTCATTTAAGACATGATGCTACAAAGATGGAATAGCACTATACAGGCCTATTAATATTTGTATTAGACTTTAAAATATTTGTGACTGCTGCGTGATGCAAAATTTTATCCTACCACATTTTGCTCTCTTGTTGCCCACGTTGTGCAGGACAGTGTATTCAGACGACAGGATGGATTCCTAATTTTATCTTATCAGAACTTATTGGCTTTTGGTAAATACCAAAGTTATGTCCAATGGGCTCACCAAATCCTTCGTCTCACCAGTTGCAGCGTGTAGATTCGAGCTTATCTGAGACTCCGAGTCAAACTAAGACTTTCCAGACCTCCTGGTCAGTTCAGCCAGCATGCTTTCGGTAACTTGTGTGTGTGCTGAATTTTAACTTACAGAAACTGGAGCGACTGTCTGACATGTGGTCCCACAGACGGCGATCTCATAATTTAAACAGAAGCTTCTATCAAAGCTGGAACGACCTCTCTGCTGAAGTTTTCTTTCCTCCACCACTGACGGTACAGGATCGAGCGACCGAATAACTTCCACGTCGTGCAAAGGTGGAGTTTTATCGATCCACTTAGAGCAGGGCGCAGGTCTATTACTTCCTGCCCCTTCAGCTTAAATGTGGAGACCGCGCAGGCGCTAGCGTAGCGACAGACTACTATTAATGGAGAAGGTATGCCAATAATAGCCGTAAGTGGTCATTTCAGTCTTCTCTACCTTTGTCGGCATCCCTGACTCGCCGTTGATAATGAGCGACTTCAATCAACGATAGGAATAGCCGTCGAATGAAGCATTTGCCGCTCCAAAATCAGCAGGAAAACAGACGGCTGCCAGACGTGTTTCGTATGCCGAGTAAAAAACACAACGATCAAATTAATTTCTGGAATCGAGGATGGACTGGCTCAATCTGAAAAGCCTATAAATCAAAGCAAATATGCCTGGGGCACTAAAGCCTGTTTCGCTTTTAAACGAGTATCCAAAGACACGCTTAAGTATGCCAACCTGGTCTTACTCGTAAGCAGAATGTTTATTTGGTTTGTAAAAACATCGGATATCTGTGTAAGCATTCAGCCTTATTTTTAAGTCAAAATGCAGACAACGGTTAACTAAAGACATACTTTTAATGACTGCCATCTTTAAATTAAGTCTTCATTAAATTAAGAATCTACCGTTTTTGGAATCGCCAACGTCGGCCTACGCTAATGCAACTGTTGCGATTTCCCCACTTACTAGACCTGTTTCCTCAATTGTGGGCGACAACACGTTGGACAGTGGGTTCTCCGTGCGATTTAACACTTTAGTTGTTTTTATTTTAACGACTTCCCTCTGTGCCGTCCATCGTTTTCGTTAGAATAAGAATTTCGTTCGGACTCGTACAACCTCTGACCGAACGCGTTACTGTGCCAAAGTGTGGTAATAGTCTAAATGCCAATTTGACGTCTTACTTGAGATGAGACAATTATTTCGAACTAATTTCCATCGGCTGATGTTTTCGACACTTGAAAAAGCAATTTCAGAGCTATTTTTGGTTTGTTAGTTACGGTTGGGGCTCTGAACGCAGGCCCTCTATTTCAGTATGAACTGCAAAATGTTTATACGGTTGACAAAGAAACAATCATCTACAAGAGGGTAGGAGCTGTTGAGGCAGTCGCAGTTGTTAGGTGCCTCATTCACTGTCCATGAGAACTAATATGGTTCAAGCATTAATGCAGTGAATTTCCTTGCATCAGTTCAACTTAGTATCGGCAGGCTTTTATATTCGCCAAGGCACTTTTCTTTAGCGGTGCAACAACAGTGAACGTGGCCTGACATTTGGGATTTGCAACAAGTTGTCTTAAATAAAATCTCACAGATAACGTTAGCCTTGTCTTTGTACGCCGACTTCCCGACGAATTTTGATGCTTACGATATCTTAAGAAAAAACTGTCAATATTTTTTGCCTGTCTTACGCAGCCTTACCAGACAAGTCAGTATCATACGCAACAAACAGACCTTAAAAAAACTCACAGCCATCTGTTCGACAAAAACAGACCTTCTCTTGTTCGACGATTTTTCGCATGACGAAAACCCGCATAGGACTGCAGTTTCGGCATTTTTTAAATAATCATTACGGCAGATTTAGAAGCTGGGAGGGAAAATTGAGTCTGTCCTAACGGCTGGCTTACTTGCAAACGCCACCTGTTTTCTATGCTGAAAAACTGTCCAGATGCTTTTATTGGTCAACGATTTTTTGCGTTCCTTTTTGCGCAGATTTTTGCCATCGTCTCGATAACATTTATTATCATCTCCACCCTTGGCCTGACGATCGGCACCCTGCCTCAATTTCAACCAAACGTGACTGAACTGCGCAAGGCCATGAATACCTCCAAGTGGTATCACGGCGGGGAACTCTTTCTGAGCTGGTGTTACGAGACCGACGAGGCAGGAGTTGACGTTTGTGAAAATCCCTACCTTAAAATTGTTGAGTTTATATGCATCCTCTGGTTCACATTAGAATACCTGACACGTTTTTGGTGCAGTCCCAATCGCTGTCGTTTCTTTAAGGACACCCTCAATACCATTGACCTTATCGCCATCTTCCCCTTCTATGTTCACCTCATCATTGTGGAAGTGGCCTCGCGCAATAATTTCAAGTCTCTCAGTTCCGTGCGCAAGGTGGTGCAGATGTTCCGTATTTTGCGCATTGTTCGTATCTTCAAACTGGCTCGACATTCCACTGGCCTCCTATCTCTCGGCTACACTTTCCGGAGATCCTACAAGGAGCTGGGTCTCCTCATGACCTTCGTTGCCATGGGCGTCATCCTGTTCTCTAGCCTTGTCTACTTTGCTGAAAAGGAGGAAAATAGCCACATGTTCCGCAGTATACCAGCAGCTTTTTGGTGGGCTGCCATCACCATGACAACCGTCGGCTACGGTGACGTGTACCCAAAGACAGCGATCGGTAAATTGATTGGCGCTGCCTGCTGTATCTGTGGGGTCCTCGTGGTGGCCCTTCCCATCCCCATCATCGTTAACAACTTTGCTGAGTACTATAAAGAACAGATGAGACGGGAGAAGGCCCTGAAACGACGAGACGCTCTTGAACGAGCACGGCTCACTGGCAGTATTGTTTCTCTTGACTCCGAGTTGCTGTCCAACTTTGAGCGCGGACAGGAGACGTCGGTGGAAGAAGAGGTACAGAGAACGGACAAATCAAATGAATTCCCACAGCACCAAAGACATCAGCAGCAGCATCAGCTCGGGGACGTTGTCCTTAAATTGGGAGTTTCAGAGGGGGAGCCAGAGCAATCGACTTTGCTGCGTGGATGCAGGTCAACTCCGCCGACTGAAAAGGTTAGGATGAATATCCTCGGTGTGTGTGGGCTTCCATCGGCTGGGGCTGGGAATCCCCCGACGGAGAAGGAGGGGGAACTGTTGACGCACAAAGGCGCATCCCATCAAGTTGATGACTACCACAACAAGGTTAGCTGTCAATGTTGTAAACCCCGAAGAACATCTCAAATGGTAGCGGGCACATTTTTCTAGCAGTGAAGTTTGAATCACATAAATTTTCTCGATGCTGCTGACGTTCTTAAATGATTATATATCAAGGTGCATATTTTCTACTACGTTTGCTTCTTCATCGAAAGGTTAAATGAAAAAAATTGTTTTTTTGCAGAACAAGAAAAGAGAAACAAAATGATGTATAGGGCTTATATTAGGGTGCCCGGCAATATACAGGATAACAGTACAGAGTTTGAGCAAATACTCCTGTTGTAAGCTGAATTTATACGTTCACATGACTTGTTAACCGTCTGTGATATTAGAAGACGCATCCTTAATAATTAAATAAGCTAGTATGCCTTCAGTTTTTGATGGCAAGTTCAGTTACATTTGAAGTCCCATTCCAGATTAAATTGCAGAATCAGGTAAATTTTGTAGCCGCAGAACTGCTGCGGCGTTATCTAGTATTATGTCGTGTCTTATTTCCCCAACTTCAAGAACATTGCAATTTTAAGCACTCAATCAAGGATTTATTAACCCACAGCATCAAACCTTGCTAACAACAGAACACCGGTGATGCAAAGTCACTGCCCTATTATTAAGTACTTAGGCTAGAAATGATTTTCAACCTGAGTCGACACTTGCTGATCTTTTCGGTTACTTGCGAAACGCGTAGGGGTCACATCTAACAGTGTCTTCTATACTGTAAAGGTATTATGCCGTACTCCCGACATAGATCCTAACCAAAAGCCCAGACACTTGCTACGCGGACGTTCTAACGCTGCGTGACACGGCGGCGAGAGGTTCGGCTCCTCAGTGGGTCTCTTAGCGTCCTCTATGTAATTTCAGGTATATGAACTGCAGAGAATAATCAAGCGAATAATTTCAGAAATTATTCAATACAAGACATGGAGTTAAGTCTCCGGGGCATGACTTTTTGTGTCAGGCCCGAAAATGCAAGTAAATATATATATATTTAGCATATACATTTCATATTACTTGTAGAACTACTCGTTTGGAGAATGGGCATTACGTGGTTATTCCACAGTAGCTGATTATCTTTGACTCGGATGCTCATTGAAATTTCGGGTCTGACAATAAAAAGCCATGTCCTGGAAACTTACCTACATGTCCTGCACTGAATAATTTCTGAAATTTATTCGCCTACGTGTCTCCTATGTTCTTGATAAATCAAATAAGTAATAAGAAAATATGCATCATCTATCCCAAGCATAGATATGCCATGTCGAATAAGAAAGCACACTAAATATTACTGACTTAATATTACAGTGAAGCTGCTTGATTCTCCTGATGTAATGCAAAGCTTTCGTCTGTTGCCGACCAGACTGTGCCACGTGTATTGGCGATGATTAAGTGACTTTCTCAGGCCGATAAATGCAGGAATATATTATGGTTTTACCTGAGTAGGTGTTCAATTGTCTCTTCAAGCCTAGTTGGGAACACCCAAGCATGGACAAGTGTGATTTTCGTCATCGGGACTGTGGAAATTGTGTTTCTTATTCCAAGCAGCCTGTCGCATTTGACAAAACCAGACCCCGATGGTTAAGGGCAGGCAAATTCCGATCTACTTTATCTACGCTAAAAACAGGTCGAGGATGAATTTCGTGACCGTGCAGTCCCTCTTTAAGGACATTGTCCCAATCAGAATCGCAGGGATGACCTTCATTTTCAGTTCAAAAAGTATCTGATCTGAGCTTTTCACGTTCTGCTATTGTTTCAGCTCATTTAACCGCATCTACAGACCTTCTGATTCCCTTCTACACATATAATAAAAACTTCCTCCTAAAAGACAACTAGTACCCAGGTCAAATGGTGTTTTTTCATTACGTAAATGAAAACCGAAGCGGGCATCAGTCAGCTATCCCAGCACTAGGCGGTAGAACGTTGTGCTCCAGATATAAACAGGGTCGTTGAAGGTTTGATCAAACTCTCTTCTTTAGCCACAGTTGAGGTATTTTGTCTTCGCGACGAAAAGAACTATGGTCGTCATGTTTTGACTTCAACAAACATTTTGAAATATCAGTATAATTCGATTCTCTAGTTTTGTGAGTTGTTCTTTGATGATTAACCCATGTAGTTAAATAAAGCCTCATGTTCTCTTTTAAGCCAGGAGTCCGCCTTCAAGACTTTAGGATGTCGTCTATCTAGCCGTCGAACCATCATTATGGGTTGGTATAACCTGCCAGTCTTGCATTGAACATTCAACCGAGAAAGATCACAGAGCTGCGTTGACCGGAAGTATTTCGGCCACCTCTGTGCCTGTTTGAATGATCGAATAATAGAAAATAAATGATACGAAATTTTCTAAAACCAGCGAACCACTGCTTTAGTCTGTTTTTATATAAACTTCCTTGATATTGCCAGTGGCCGTCAAGCGACGATTTGCTCTAAAAATTAAGTGTAAACAGTCTTTTTCAATGTAAGCAGATGCGAAAACACAGTGGTCACCAAAGGGCTTATACTGTAGGGACGGATTGAAACCAGTACTTAAATCACGCGTTGTGAGTTAAGTAATGGTATCGCATTGCAGGGTTGAGAGTGACGTCTTCGTCCAAAAGGAAAGTCGAATTTAAGCACATAGGAGCATTAAAACAGTTTAACATGCGAGATTTAATTCTAAATTACTAGTCAGAAGACTTACGTGGGCGCACGGTCGTTAAGGCATCATGTTTGAGGGCTAGATCGTAAGTTATTGCCCTGAATCAGTTCGACCAAACACAACTGAGGTATATTTTAGAGATCACACAGTAAATGCCTTAAAATGTGTGATCAATTTAACAACTGACACCTCTACTGACCGTTCCGGGGACATCGGTTCTCCTCCGTACGCTGATGCGATGTCACTATAAAAATTTCATTCCATCACCATACCAGCCTATCTGTGAAGAGGATCCGAAGGGAATAGTGAAGTACTATGTACGGCACTTGGTAAGACGTGCAAAAAGTCACTCATTTTCACAGACTATTGTGTGAAGTGAGGATGCTACACTCAGATTAAATGTTTTTACTATGCGTCACACTTGGGCCAGCTGGATCGTTGACAATCTTCAGGTTACACAGGAGCATCGTGTTCGTTTACTAGGAATTTGCAGTATGGGTTGTCTGATCATCAAAAGGATCACCTGAGCCATTCTTTTTAATGCTAGTGCGGATGGCCTCACTTACTGAAATGAGACAGTCTGCTATGCCAAAGATCAGAAAGCGCAAGTGAAGATGAGAAGCCTTAGTTTTAGCAAAATAGAGCAACCAACACCGCCAACGCGATGCACGACTTTACCCTAAACGGATCTTACTAAACAAACAGAGTAGACACAAGGCTTTCGTGGGGTCTCCTGCTAGTTTACTGAAGCTCATTCCTCTAAGCGTTTTGTAGTGTATAATGTAGGAACAAGGATCAGGCTACGAAACCAGCAACAGCGAATGAACAAGAAGTCACCAATTAACACGAACGTAGCCAAATACAAAATAAGATGTTCCTTGATGGTAACGTCTTCACTGCTTTGTACTACCAACAGTATCTAAGTCAGTGTAGATAGCAGCTTTACAGAGGGGTTGACAAAACGACTGAACAAAGCCTGTAGATTCTACTCAATTGGCAAAGTGAGGTGTACGTGAGTGGTACAAAACACGTACTAGCTAAAACCTCAGGCGGGTGTTTTGTTGGTACTTTGTCGCTGCATGGCACAGATGCGACGGCTCGACTGATCAGTTTGTGTATTTAAAGTTAGACCACATTGACAACTAACATACAGGAAATAAAAAATCTGCAATTCAAAAACTAGCCATCAACCAGAAAGCATATGAGGAACGATGGGGAACCATTGATGAGCCGCGCCCTACGCAGACGTGTCATATAGCGGCGAAATATCGGAACAAACATGTATGGTATTGTAGCTAGCACATGTGCTGTTACTTTTGGTATATCGAACGGAACATGCTTATACGAATGGCTTTCTGTTGACAGTTTGTAGATATACGAAAGCTATTCCACTGTGCTTGATGGACGTCGGTCTAAATATTCATATCAAAGTCCAGAATGAGCTTATAAAGGAGAAAACGACCAATTTATTCCAGGCAAGCGAGTTATTTCTGAAGAGATCAAAAATCTGCAAAATGAAATGCATGCCATCAAACATTGAATTTATAATAAATCGAATTGCTTATGCACTGCCCAATACGGACAAAAATGCTAGTCCGAGGAAGCAGTCAAAAGATGGAAGCGGCTGTTGGAGCAAGACCTTGTCATAGCGATTGTGCATACGTTTATGTCGTTGGAATAGAAAATCAGACCTCATAACGAAAGTTTACAACAGGTTGTTATACAACAGATTAATATAAAATTAAAAATATTTAAATAAATATATTAGTCAATTTTACCTTGACTTCGAATATTAGAACATTGTTTTAAAACTTTAAACTGCAGATAAGTAGGCTTTTAAATTCATTCTTGCTTGAAACATTAAAACTTGGTTGGCATCTTAAATTAGCTCCTAAAGATGATTTTGTCTGGCCGGAAACTACAGCCTAAATAATCCGTTCTACAAATTAACGCATGACTTATTTCCCTTAATATTGACTACGACTGTGCTTACATACCCGGTTGTTATCTACCTTAGAAGGAATGCAAAAGTTTCCATGATATCCAGAAAAGAAAATATGCATATAGGAAACGAAAATAAAGTGAACAGTACACACGCGGCTAAATACCATAATTGTGCGATCTGCCAAATATAAGCTTTGAGATCAAAGCCGTCTGCACGTTAAAATTTAGCTAAGGACATTCGTCTGTACGTGACGATGCTTGCCAAATGCCCAGGATCTCATGAGGATTTTAATAACCGTTTATCGAAACTTGTGAAAATGATTGCAGTGTCCACGCTTGCATTCAGAATGGATAATAATCCATTGTTATTTTGCTGTAATTATGAGAAATGTGAAACCATTAGTTCTAAGGTCATGCCAGTTATGAAACCATCTTCCTAACCGAGCGTGGGGATCTTATTCGTAAGCTACTCACCGCATACTTAAAATTTAATTTGCAATACCATAGTAGAAATTAGTAGTTCGAGCGACCTTATCGGTGACATTCAGTATGTGTCCTGCAGAAGTTGATTTTTGCGGGCAAATTGGTAATGTAGATAATCGTTCAAAAGAAATCGTGCTTAAAGATGTCTACCAATATTTTACATCATGCCATGTACGAGGTTCGTTTCAGCTCTCAGTACCATTTGTGACATTCTAGACCGAATTTAATCAAAGTATTACAGTGTAAAAATGTGCACTGTGACTCGCCCGTAAAGAACAGCCCAATCGACCGAAAAAAGGATTATTAAGGGGATCTGAACTTGGAGCTGTTTCCGTCAAAATCCGCGGGTGGGAGTTCAGTCAGGTGACATGACAGGCAATGCCGTTTGAACGACCTCTGACTGTAATAGACCAACAACATCTGGTAAATTACTTCTGCATTTTTGTTGTATTTGTAAGCAGGCGTCAGTGCTTAAAAAGTTAGTTTATTCATGAACATTTTTTAAGAAAATCAATTGTCTACAAGTAAATACTTGCTATCGAACATTGCTGGGCTACCGCGCGTTGCTTCGGTTGAGGAGGTACCTTTACCTATTTATGACCATAAGTTATCTAAAAATATACTCTCCTCTACTCTCCAAAAAAGCCCTAGTGAGAGTGAAATGGCCGTTTTTGTGCAGACCTGTCGCTTTCGTTCTACCACATTTGACCCCTCGTCGACCAGAACAGTCCACGATTGACCCAGACTGTGCAGGCTAGACATGTATTGAAAGGGTTTGCCGTGTCCCCTGGGGGTGAGGTGGGATATATGAAACTAAAAAACCACCATACCATTTACTCACAGCTGCGCAACGCAAATGTTTCAAAATTTAAACATAAACAGTTAGTTTACATTGTGTGTTGAACCTCAGCAGCAAGTTTATTACACAAGTTATGGGTGCACCAATAGGGTTGCGGTTCTCCTATTCTCTCCTCGTCACCACTTACGATTCTTCAGATTTCTTTTTGGTTGTTTAAGAAAAAGCAGAAGTGTTCCTAACTCAAGTCCTGTCTCCCTAAATGAGGTTTTCTGGGTAATAACAAGCTTCTAAAAGTACACTTTTCACATTTATATACAAAGGCAAGTCCCAAACTTAGCAGTTCTTCTCAAGAAATTATTCACAACGTAAACCCAACGAAACTGGCAGATGAAAAACGTTTTGAATATTCACAGAAGGGACTGAGTACTCTTGATACCGCTCTCATTAGTCATCGTTTCCACCTACACCTGCCTAACATGTGATTCTTCCCATTAATCGGCGTCTTAATCTAAGTGCCGGTATACTCAGAGGGAATCCCCTCCTCAGGGACTTTGGTAAAGATTCTGAACGAGAGCCCGCGAGATAAAAGCACAGCACTTAAGCAAAAGTCTGCTGGACGCCATACGACTGAAAAAGAGAGGGATGAATAGAATAGCATGCCGGCAATGAAGCATAATAAAACATCCTGCGGAAGAGTCATCCAACTAGCATTTTTAAATTTAATCGAGTCTTCCTTCGAGTCGAATGTTCACTTCCCTCAAAGGCATGCTGACTGCTCCCACCCTCGGGGCGACATTCATTAACGCAAATAAACAGGCATTTCAGTCCCCTTCAGACAGGAGTTAAAAGAAAAAATTGTTTGTTTCTCACATTAAGGTAGAGCAGTATGCACAGTGATGGGAAGATTAGCTGACGAAATCGACATTGATAACTTCAGTTATCATTAATATATAATAAAAAGAATAAATGTAAATTATGGACATCTTTAAAAGTACTCTTCCGGTCAGATAAAACCAACTTAATATTTTTTGAAATACGTTATCTTCATTTGATCCTATTAAATGTGAGATTTTTCTTGCGCGGAGAAACGTTACACACGCTTCTAGTGATGCGCTAGGCCGTTTTACGCAGTTTATAGAAGACCTTCTGGCTAACGTTTTTGTCAGTCATTCCTGTATAAAAGGAGTATTGAAATTCGGAGATATTAAGATGCAAAACTGTACTTAAATCTCTGATCGCTTGTTAAATGTCGGGTATGCTGGTCGCGTCGATGAGTGACGACGGATGATCTGATTTAAAAGCCGCGCTAAAAGTTCTGCTATGGCTAAAAAAGCGCACATTTTGTACCCGAAAGGAACGATTATCGTGCACTGACGCAGATTTCGTGACCATTGTCCAGAATTGATTCCGGGGACGTTTTTCAACAGTTATTTAATTTCTCCGAAATAGGCATGTAAGCAAATAACGGAAACCGCTGTTGTATTTTATCTCATCTTTAGTTACGAACCTTAAAATTATTCACATCAAACGTACCTCATTTTTAACAAGTTGTTATTTCGTTTTTTGGAGATCTGAAGAGATAGACTAAATTTTGACAGTGATTAGGCTGACTTTGGGCAAGAAGGATGAAGCGTCTTCGGTTAGAAAAATAGACACCTGTAAAGGGCATGACCACGTGACACAGACACCATTAGAAAAAAAGTAGAAGAGATCCGTCGTCATCTGTTGTGGCATTGAGTAACCCATGCATCAGTCGGCTGCCTAATCGACAGTTCGACCGTCGGTATCGACGAGGTTCACCGCGTAATCTGCTGAAAGCTGAAGTAGACATCGCTTACAGACTTTTTGACCCCACTGTCTAATCAAGCGTTTGGTGGTAGGCTTTGGAGCAATGCGGATGGAGCAGGAACAGCGCATCCACATGTGCCAAGCACCACCTGATCACTTTATTTTCTAAGAAAAATCGAAGACAAAAAAAAGAAGTATCCCATCTGCGTGAGAGCTGTATGCACCTCGATACAGTGATTGGCGCAGATCTCAGCAACGGGAGAGCGCCGTGAGGCCCATTGCAACCTGACTTCAAATCCGTTATTCAATTCACGGGGTCGTTATTTCGTCGGTTGGCGACCATTTAAGTTACGACATTTAGCACGTAATCGCAAGCCCAAGCGCGTCAAATTTATTATAGCGAGGAATGAACTGATATGACATGGGAATGTACAGTAGGTGGGCTAACTCATGAAATCTCAAGCGAAATTCCGAAAAGCATTTTCGTTTCAAAAAGAATAATTAAATAGTGTTGTAAAACTGCTCATCGCGCAGCACAATTCTATAAAAATCCAGTTACCTCAAGTTGCCAGCTTTCAAACGAACTTCTCGGCCGCATGCAGTAACTGCACTTTATGAAAAATGACTACTTACTAGCATGAATTCCTCTAAGTTATTTACGATGCCCTTAAATTTCCAGTTATATTTCATGGAAAGCATGCATAAAAGTATTAATCCGTTTACTCATTCTGCAGAAAATTACGTCTTCTCCCAATTTTATGCTCGAAAGAGGGACATAATTCGGCTAAAATGTTTCTAATTTTGGGACTTTTAAATACCGTGAAATGGCCGTTCATAAATCGTCATGTCTTTGCATTTACCAATGTTGCTTGTAAAGTAAACAATATGGACCAAATCCACCGCTAAAGGTTATGAACCCTATATGGTTCCCCCTTATTACCGTAGAGAAATGTGTGGTTTTCCGTACGCGCAAAATATAAGACTTTTAGTTTGGAAACCCTGAATCCAAGTGTAACGGTAGAGAGGGCTCCAAGTTATTAAGGAATTGAAAACGTTTTTGAAAACCGAATTATACCCTTACTTCGAGTATAAAATCGAAAGATGACGTGAGTTTCTACCGAATGAGTAAAAGAATGAATATTTTCATGCGTGTTTTTCATGAAATATAATTAGGGTCATGGTCTAATAGTTTTGTTTCAGTAGTTGAGTAGTTTTAGTAGTTTAGTTTTTACGTGCAGTCCGAAGGGAGTTCATTTGAAAGCCGACACCCTGAGGTAACTAGATCATTGTAGAATTATGCTGCATGGTGATAAGTTGTATAACATACTTAGTTAATCTTTTCGAAACGAGAACACATTTCGGAATTTCGGTTGACATTTCATGAGTTAGCCCACCTATTGTATGGCAGAGTGTCGGACACGTTCTATGTTCCCTCTCATATGCACCAATCAACTGTCCATGGACATCAGCCACCTGGTGTTGAAATTGTGTGCAATGGCTGGCAGACCAAAACAGCCCACCTACGAGTACTACACACGATCCGATCACTTTATTATTTGGGATACCAAAAATGTGCCACAAGATGTGAATGCGCAGGCAGTGATGGCGGTTGTGCAGTGAGTCTAGTGGTTCTAGTGCGTCGTCATTGACGTTGTTGGTCGTCTTTTCACAGCAGAGGGAGGGCAGGCATAGTGACTTTGGCTTCTTAGTTTAAATTTCTTGCAGACTTGCACTGTATCTGTTGCACCCTCCCCTCCCCCAACCTGTATCTGGTGTCTAGAAGACCGTAGCCGGAGGAGGGCGCAGGTGGTTGGCATAGCGCAAGCCCGCATCTAGGTGTACCATCACAATCCCGGTCCCTTAATTGAAAGGGAACAGCTCGGATCCCACGGAATAGGCGCGCCATTGAGGTCGCATCAAGGGATTATTGCAGCCTGACCCTCAGTCTAATAGTCGGCCACTCCACATAAACGCACAACACTGGGCTGACTGCGAGATCCGAGTTAGCCCGTCAGTTGGCAACCTTCAAAGCCACGGATTTTAACGCGCCTTGGTAGTTTCATACACTTCAGACTGTTAGTAATGTGGAAAATGTGCTGAGTCGTCGACCTCACTTTCCCTTTCCATTCCCAGGTCGCGGCCGATGTCCGAACCGGTCAGTTGTCTGGTGTGGAGAAAAGGCTCAGTGACTGACGAAGCTGGGGAGCTCGTCTGCGTGCGTTGCATGCACGAACTGCCCGCCCCAAACGCACACACCGGGAATTAAAATATAAGGGGAGTAGAATGCTACGATCTCACATGCAGCAGATGAGTCACACGGAAAAAGAAACCGAAAAGCACACTGTCTACTTACGTGTAAAGTGCCGTTATTGTGTGTGGACGGGTGTGTGTGTGTGGATTTTGGACGGGTGCATATGCGATGCATGTGTTGATGGGTGAATATGTAGTGATGTGGTCGTGGTTTACCGTGGCTTTTTATAAATGCGCATGAGACCTCGTAGGCCAATGCGGCGGCTGAATTTATGAAGGCAATACGATAAGTTGGAGGCGATTGCGTCTGATCAATGTTGAGGCTATCTTTTCTTATTGCCAGGTCCAAACCTCTGCCCAAGCCGCTCAGCTGTCTGGTGAGGGGAGTGAGCGCAGTTGCTGACTTTGTTTTCGCGTGCTCAATATACGACCTGGATCACAAAACACAGACACAAGAATTTCATACAAAAGGAGGCGGATGGTATGAATTTAACATACACAAGAGTTTCGGTGGTCACATACGAAGGGGATCATTGCACTATGACTCGTAGAAGCACACACTTGGCTGACTGCGAGGTCTGAGTTCCACCATCAGTTGGTTTATGAGGTATTTTATTTTATCATGGCGAAACTTCGGTGAACTCGCTTGTTATTGGAAACGCTAGTGGCCCATTAGACTCGAATGGTGTCTGAATGTCAGAGATAAGGAGTGTGTGACGGGTGTAGGATGAGACAGAAAGTACTGGTTCGATGATCTCTATGCGATGAACTCGCAAGTGATCTGTCAGGCCCGTGCGTAGTGCGAAAGTGTGATTTCAATAATTTCAGGGCGTAAACGAGTCCACATTGTTGATGGCAGGACGTTGGCGGTTATGTTTTATAGGTCGATAAGAATTTCCGAAGTGGTGTTGATAGTGATGCTGTGTTGTGAATTGAAAGGCAGATTGGTCGTCTTGATATTTCTTGGACATTCAGTGATGTCCGTTTGTTTCACAGCCATGTATTCAGATATGTGTTTTCGCCACATTTCTGCTGCCGCTTGGAGACGTTCTACCATTTGTGGATACCTCAGCCTCCTCTTCCTGTTTTCTGGCGTGCACGCTGCATAGAAGTTTTTATGCAAAGTTGGTAATTTCGCAAGTTATTGGAAAAATGCCTTGTACATTACGCTATTGGTCAGGTTGAAAATCGTAATGTGAACTTACAGTAGGTGGGCTAACTCATGAAATGTCAGCCGAAATTCTGAAATGCCCTTTCGTTTTGAAAAGCCTAGTTAGGTATAGCTGTAAAACTAATCATCTTGCAGCATAATTTTATAATAATTCATCGACCTCAGGATGTCGACTTTCAAATGGACTTCTTTTCGGCTGCACGAAAAATCCACACTTTGTAAAAAAATGACTTCTCAAGTAAGATGCATTTTTTCATTAATTTTCGACGCCCCTAAAAATGCAATTATATTTCATAGAAAGCATGCATAAGACTATTCATTCTTCCGCGTCTTCGGAGGACAATTACGTCTTCTTCCAGATCTACACTGGTAGGAAGGGTATAATTCGGTTTTAAAAAAGTTCCTTATTGTGAAATTTTTTAAGACCGTGAAATGGCCGTTCATAAGACGTCATGCATTTGCACTTATCAATGTGGCTTGCAAGGTCAACAATATGGCTCAAATCCACTGCAAAATTGTCTGATCCCCACATAGGCCTCTCTTCATATCGTAGAGATAAGTATTGTTTTTCGCACACGAAAAAATACGGCCTGTAGTTTGGAAATCCTGAATGCAAACGTACCGGCAGGTTTGGTTCAAAAATACTTGGGGATTAGACACGTTTTTGAAAACCGAATTATGTCCATCATTCTAGCCTAAAATTGGAAGAAAACGTAATTTCCCACCAAATGAGCAAAAGAATGAATATTTTTATGTATATAATAGAATTTTCAAGGCATTGAAAATCAATGAGAAAAATGCATGCTACTTAAGTAGCCATATTTACGGGTTATAGTTTCTTCATTCGGCCGGAAAGAAGTTTGTTCGAAAGCTGGCATCCTGAGATAAGAGAATTATAATAGAATTATGCTGCTCACTGATACGTTTTACAACCCTACTTAATTAATCTTTTCGAAAAGAAAACGCATTTCGGCATTTCGGTCGACATTTCATGAGTTACAACACCTACTGAATATGCACGACAACCCATCTCTGAGAGCGCATCGTACTAGCAAATAGAACTGAAAGTTATTTGACCATGGCTCTAACATATTTTTAAGCAGGCCTATCTAACAGCATATATTCGTTTTTCGCTGACACGCGGCCCTTGTTTAATGACGCAGCTATTGAGGAAATCAGGTCAACAGTTTGCCCCACAGTGTCTCTTTTATGGTTTACCCGCATTTCCGTTCTTCTCAGTCGTTGACGTTCTACTTTCGTTAGTATTGCCTAAAAATAAAGTAAGGTTACATAACGTAGACTCTTTTAAACTCACGTCAGTTATCGAGGAATTCGTTAGGCGAAGTCTATCGGTTGCAGAGCATTAACTGTGTAACGTACGTAGGCTGCCGAAGCTCAGTCACTAAACGTTAAAGGTAACTTGACATGCATGCAGCACAGCTATGAATTCAGAATCCGACTATGTCCATAGAGAAATGTCTGATACAGTTAAATTAAAAGTGCCTTCTTTTCTTTAGAAAATCAGGCTAGATCGCAGTTGGTAGCCAGGAATGGAGAAGCGGACGACGACCTTAACCCTAACCCTAACCTCAACCTTAAACGTTATCCGTTAACCTAACCGTAATACGGAAACCTAATCGCAGGCTCAAACCCTAACCGTAACCCGAAAGCCTAAGCCTTAAGACATAGCCCTAACCCGAAAATCGGAAACCATTAACCGGTACCCTAATCTTAACCTCAAACTTATAACGGTTGCCAAATGGGTCAGATAAGATTATGGAGCCTCACAAGATGGCCCCAGTAAACAAACCCTCCGCCACCTGTAATACGGTTCCTGGCTACCAACTGCGATCTAGCCGAGAGTTGGTTTCAACTTGGTCGTGCCAAGTCGGTCAGTTGACTTGGCAAATTAACAAAGGTGGTAAAATGAATTTTTGGCTGGTACAGTTTACTCTGTCTGGCTATTCAGCAGCGACACAAGAATTTTTTACCTAAACGATAAATAACTAGGCGACAAATTTATCCAACGACGGAGGTCCGGATGACCTTGAGAGATTAAAGTAAACCATCGAAAATAAAACAAAGTTTCCCGATGTTGTCTGAGCTTAATTACTGACTAGTGTGATATCCCACCTTATACAGGTTGTAGATACTTACAATATTGCATTCAAAAGCACATACGATACTCGACTGTTCAATTGGCCCAATGGTCCTATGTATTATTACCTGCGATGTTTTTGGGGGAGTGCGATCGAAGCCACCACATTTAATGCCCTAGTGGTTGGTTGTTATTTTGCAGCCTTCGGGAGGTGATTTGGTGGCATATCCAATCGCCATATGCTTTCGGTGAGCTATTAGATTTATAGCGGTGATATATTCACTGCACCCCTATGCAGCATCCACTATTTGACGACTTCCGATTGATAGTAGTGATAAAATGACGGACCAGGGAAGATTGAGCTCAGGACTTGAGATAAAAAACTTTGAAGTTCTGGTATTCTTTCGCGAACACGACAGCTCTTTAATCGGGTTTTAGGTATTAAGTCTATTCTTAAATATGCTGACTCACAATCACGGCATTAGTCTGGCGATTTTCAGGTGGGACCTTTTAAATTATTATCATAAATCCTGAGATCCGATTAATTAATAAGTAGAATTTATGGAGGTCAGAACAGTGTGTCGTACGGGACAGCTTCATCGGAACGAAGAAGAGTTTTCTTTCATCAATTCGGTGGGACCGTCCGGCCCTCAACAAATGGTAGCTAAATTTAGAATACCTAGGACATTAAAAACCGAAAAGTTTACTCTGAAATGAGTTTAAATGTCGTCTGCTAGGATTTGGGTTTAACTTATTCTGTGATATGGACGTCGAATTATTACCGCGCCCATTTTCGCAGCAAATTTTGGATCTACCTACTTGTCACAATGAGTGTTGCATAAGAAGTGATGCCCAGATTTGACCTCAAGGAACACTGTTTCTTGAGTTCAAAAGTGCTCGCTGCGATACACAAAAAATTACATATTTAAGATAAGCCGATCTGTGCCCGTTAAGCGGTTTTATTGCTGGTTTTCCAGTAAATTGACTGGCATAATTCCTTAACGGTTTTTTGCATGAATCTTTGTAAGATGAAGGTCTAACTTCCTTAGTTGAGCAAATTCTCATTTGGGAATTAAAAAGGACGATTTTGCGAGATTGACTCTGCCTTCACTTAATCCCCCTAGGATTTATATATTTATATTGCTACTATACAGTATCTTACAGTTATTTCAGTGACAGTTGAAACTTGCGAGTCTGAATAGAATCTATCTAATTCAGGGCATACTTGTCAGAATTCGTCTTTGATTTTGCCATTTCTTTTAAACTGATGCTTGTTTGGGTAACGGAGTGCTCAACATTTTGAAACTTGGTACAGCAATGTTTTCCACCCATGTTGAGCTCTAGTGCCTGTTATTGCACACGAAGGGATAAGAGACACATTGATTGGTGTAGTTGGTTTCATAAGCACAGAGGGATTGGGCTTACAGGTAAAGGAAGGAGCAGATATTCCCCTGCAGCTCTTTTGTGTCACTTAACTCGGATCGAATTCTGCAGGGCCAAGCGTCAAATTTGTGAACGAAGTTTCCAGCCATGTTCTTTGTTTGAAACTTTGTTCCTCTGTTACCTAGCTGACGGGAGTCTCAGTTCATTTTCATCGGTAAAGTAGGGAATTCTTTGAATTTCGACGCCTGTTTTCCAAGAAGCCTATTTCTCAGCCTGCGCGCCGAGTTATTCACGCAAACATCCTTCGTCTAGAATTTTTATTATTGGAAGGCGCTTACGTTCACCCTAAGGGGCAGTGCTCACAGAATAGGTGGATCAGTCGTAGTCAGCATCACGAAGATTGAAAATCACGATCAACCGCAAAAAAGGACACAAAATACACAATTGATCAAAAATATAGCCCTTTTTTAAAAGACAACATAAGATGAAAAAGGGAGTTAATTATTCCCAACTTGTTGATGATAATTACAGTGCGCGACCGATCTCATGAAATGTTGGCTGAAATTCTGAAATCCGTTCTCGATTAAGAAGGATTACTTAGGTGGGGTTGTAATACTGATCATTACGAGGCGAAATCCTATTGTCCAGCATAAACCTGAAGCATTTCGGACGCACTGGGATGTCGGCTTTTGGATGCTCGCCTTGCTCACTCTCTAAAAAACCACGCTTTTAAAAAAATGACTACCTAAGTAGCATGCATTATTCTATTGATTTTCAATGGTCTTGTAAATTCAAACATATTTTATAGAAAACATGCGTAAAAATATGATGTCGTTTACTCTTTTGGTAGAAAATCGCACTGACCCGATAGCTGATACCCGAAGAAGGTGTACATTTAGGTTTTAAAGAAGTTTCTACTTAAGAGATTTTTAAGACCGTGCGATGTCCATGCATACAGGACCGCACATGTCCGTTTACCAATGTTCCTAGTGTATTGCACCACGCAGCGCGTATGCATTGCGAAATTTCAGGAACTCTATGTGGTACGTTTTCTAAGGCATAAAGAAATATATAATTTTCCTTACGCTGAAAGTGTTCACCTTGTAGACTGAAATCGCCGAAAGTTAATGCAATGGCAGATCAGGCTCAAAATTTTTCGGGAATCGAAAAAATTTTAAAGCCAAAAAGTACACTTTTTCGAGTATAAAATATCAAGAAATGTTATTTTCTACCAAAAGAGTTAAAGAAAGCATATTTTTTGCATGTTTTCTTCAAAGTATATTTTTGAATTTACAAGACAATTAAAAATCAATAAAAAAATGAAAGCTACTTGAGTAATCATTTTTTACCAAATGTGGTTTTTGCAGAGGAAGCAAAAAGAAACTAAATTAAAAGCCGACATTCTGGCAAGTGTGAAATACTATAAGGGCTTGCCTCACGATGATCAATGTCGCAACCCCAACTAAGTGATCCCTCCTAATCGAAAACGCATTTCAGAATTTCACCCAACATTTCATGAGATCGGTCGCGCACAGTGCGCTAGAGAAAATGACGTATTTCGGGCCATATCTACCCCAATTTTGATCGAACTTTGTCAAGAGGGAAGTGGAAGGAACGGTTCAAACTTAACTGCTGACGGTCGTTTAAGATATTTCGGCAGAGCTTATAAATCCTGACAACGTCAGTTACACAATTTGGCCAAAATGAAAATTGAATTCAAAAGTAGTGTTACATTATACAATTGGACATTTAGGTGAGTGCAAATCTTAGTGTACATTTCGTAAGTCATAAAGGCGTTTCTGCAAATGAGGAATCAGTGAAAGGTTTAAATGTACGATTATTTCTGACAGCAGTTTCAATTGTGTGAACAGGATTGGAAAAGACACGAGGGACAAGTTCAAATAGTATAGAATTTTTCCGGTCAAAATGTGGGTCTCGTACTGTGCTCAGACGGTCTGGCCATTCTCTAGATTTCTAAAAACATCGTTCCTTAATCCAGACGTTTTAAAATCTCGAATAATTTTGAACCCTACTCGGCGTTAGATTTGCATTCGGGGTTTCCAAAATACGAACCGTATATTTTTGCGCGTACGGAAAACAATACGTTTCTTTGCGGTATTAATAGGAAATTTTGTAGGCTTCATAAAATTAGCAATGGATTTGAGCATGATTGTAAACTTTGCAATCTTAGTTAATGTGGAGACACGATGTATTCTGAACAAGTATTTCACGGTATGAAAAAATCTCACAATTAGAAACTTTTTTAAAAATCGAATTATACCCTTCCTTCGAGTACAAAATTGGAAGAAGGCGTAGTTTTCTACCGAATGAGCAAGAGAGTGAATATTTTTTATTGACGTTTTCCATAAATATAATTGCATTTTGTAGGGCATCTAGAATCAATGAGAAAAATGCATGCTACAGACGTAGTCATTTTTTACAGAGTATCGTTTCTGCATGTAGCCGAAAGGAAGTTTGATCGAAAGCTGGCCCCCTGTGGTAGCTGAATTATTGTAGAAGAATGCTTCATGATGATCAGTTTTGCAATCATAACTAAATAGTCTTTTGGAAACGAAAACGAATTTCGGAATTTCGGCAGGCATCTCATGAGTTAGCCCACCTACTGTAAGCTGTCTTGAATATCTTGTGAGGGGACCAGTCAGATCATTGAAGGTGTTGTTTGCCCCGAATATCAGATTAAACAGAGATAACTTTTTGGCGCCGGAATAAATGCAGAAGCAGGCTCTTTTAAGTTGACAATGAAACGTGAAGATGAGCCGGTCTGGAGGTAGCATAAATCCACTGCTGTCTATCTTCGCACGAGGCTACCCATTATTTCCCACGACCGTTGCGTAGATTCGATCAGGACAGAGAGGTTGATTTTAGAGCCTAGCGAAGGGCATCTTCGGAATCTGGAGCATAAGACGGAACACCAAGGGGTTATAGACAGAAGGAAACGTTTGAGAAGTTGACTTGGCATTGCAGAAGCATTAAGCATGGATAGTGAAACGGCATATTGAGAAAGCCAAAGACCGCAAGAGAGTAGAATTGTGATCGGCAGCGTTGGGTTTAAACGAGGTGTTTCAGTGTTCATTTGAACAAGGGGGTGAACTGCACAGTTATTTGACGTCTGTTAGGCGAACGCTTACGCAGCCGCCTTCACTGTTCCCCAATCCCATCTTCAAGCAGCATAGCTCAGGCTTCACTCAACTTGCTATTCCAGAAGAAGGAGATTACGCCGACCGTGGCAAAATCTTTTATTATTGCGAATTAATACAGTTATTTTTTTAAAAGCTGCCAACTGATAGATCCACTCAGCCCAGTTTGAAGTGTTTGTCGGTCTGCGAATGTTCCTTTATCATGCATTTCTGACTGATTGACACGAACTATTGTGTAACATGGACTGCTTACCTAGAACTCACTGATTATTGCCCCAATTACTCATAAAGGGCGGAGAAGGCCGTTAAGGCGCCGATTTGTTTTTTCTACTAAACTTGAAGTATTTTGAACTATTTTAGCAGATTAAATTGGTGGCTTTGAGGAGTAGCCACTGATTGGATAGCTGGGTCGATAATCATACCGACAAACAAGCCGGAAGGACTCTGTTTTAACTACTTGTAAAGTCATGCTCACGACGATGAAGGATCTGATTTACAGTTGCGAAAATTCCCATAGCAATAATTCGAAGACGAGGTGGCGAGCATACGCAGTTTTTGATAAATTATCCTCGGGCCAATCCAATTACCTGGGGAATCGAATAAATTTCGCCCTTAAACACAGACAGGGTG
>CACRXP010000316.1:81424-97254 GCA_902702965.1 Spirometra erinaceieuropaei
ATAGCAGTCAGTGTCTGGGACGGGGTGAGAACGGAACAGCGTTGCATCGTAGTCGACCTTCGACCACTGTGGGCGCGGAGCCTGAACGTGGTTCTTCTGTGCGCATAAGATTGGCTTTCGTAACCTAATGGCGGCCGCTTCTGCTACCACTAACTGGCGCTGGCCTAGTACCTTAGAGTAGCGCTACGTGACCTTATAAGTCACGCAGAAAGCTTCTTTAGGGTACCCGTTTTTGAGTGAATTCGAAGGTATCTCGATAGTTGCGTGGTGGGGTACGGGCTTGAGTTTCCCTGCTGGCCAATTTGCTATCCCATGATACGGAGATTTTCGCTTGTCCCGACAGGTTTATTGCAAAGAACGTTCCCGAACGACCGGTAAAACTCGCTGCATTGACAGCTTAAAAGAAAACTTTATTCCTCAAAGTCCTTTCTGAAGGGGACGCTGCAAGTGAACTCCTAAGGAGACGCCTTGATCAAGATGTCTGGCGAACCTTCCCTGTGCCAAGGGTTCAAATACCATTTTCGGTTAGGTCGCAGTTGGTAGCCAGACTCCGTATTACAGATGGCGGAGGGGTTTGTTTACTGGGGCTATTTTGTGGGGCTCTATAATCACTCCTGGCCCATTTGGCCTTCGTTGTACGTTTGAAGTTAGGATTATGGTACCGATAAATAATTTTTGATTTTCGGGTTAGGGCTATGCCTTTAGGCTTATGTTTTCGGGTTACGGTTAGGGTTTGAGCGTACGATTAGGTCTCAGTATTACGGTTAGGTTTTTCAGTTACGGCTATGCCTAAGGGCTACGGTTACGTTTACGATTTCGGTTAGGGTTAGGGTTAGGCTTACCGTTAGGGTTAGCGATTAAGGTTTAAGGTTGAAGTTAGGACTAGGGTTAAGGTCGCCGTCCGCTTCCCCATTTCTGGCTACCAACTGCGATCTAGCCTCATTTTCTACTAACCCTATTTTACGCAGAGTAGGTAAGGCTAAGCTGTCACCCCGGACCACCTCCATGTGCACCACACGATGTCCGGAATCGACAAAATATGCGAGAATGGCGCTGCTTATGATTCTAGTTTCGCCTTCTCCCAGCCATGCTGGGAGGTGCTCCCGTATTCTCTTGGATAAGCGTCGACTCGTGTGACCAGTATAACCTTCTCAGCAGAAGCAAGTGAATTAATAGATACACATTGAGGTGGTCTGGGGTGGCAGATTATCCTTACCTGCTCTGCGTAAATAGTGTTAGTAGAGAATGATATTCGAACCCATGCTGTTGGGAAGGTTCGCCAGACAGCTGTATCAAGGCGTCTCCTTAGGAGTTCACTTGCAGCGTCCCCTTGAGAAGGGACTTTGAGGAACAAAGTTTTCTTTTCGGTAGTCGAGATACCTTCGAAATCACGCGAAAACGTGTACCCTAACGAAGCTATCCGTGTGATTTATAAATGTCATATCGAGCCAGCGCCTGTTAGCAACAGCAGAAGCGGATGCCAGCAGGTTACGAAAACTGATCCTGTGCGCACAGAAGAACCACGTTCAGGCTCCGCGCCTACAGTGGTCGAAGGTCGACTAACGTTGCCGCTCTCCCCGCGCACTCCCGCTCCCACCCCGTCCCTGACACTGACTGCTATTACCCCCACCCCCTCCCCCACATTCCCTCACCCTGCCTGTGTTTTAAGACGAACTGTAATCGATTTCTCCTGTCTTACTTCTATCCCGTTCCCATGTAATTGTACTGGCCCGAGGAGAATTTATCGAAAGCTACGTACGCTCGCCAACTTGTCTTCTGTATCCGAGTTACTGAAGCCCCTATCCTTTGCATGCATAGGCCAGCACATGTCCAACGTTTGCCTGCGTAGATTTTGTTCGGATGACCAGTGCGTCCGCGTCACACTTCCGTTCTCAAGTTATCTTGCCAGTGCAGCAGCGTGGGGGTGGGAAAATGGAGTGCATTTGAACAAGCAAAAATACAAACGCATTTCATCTGCATTCCCATGGAGTCGCTGCTGTTCACAAAGCTTAAAGGACAGTCTCCCCGTTGGCAATGCGTGTTCGGTGTTCTCAACCAAAGGAAGCCATTGTTAATGTTCGTGAACCGGCTAAAAATCGACACATGACGTAGCCAAGTGTTTGAAGGAAGGTCGGTAGCCCACAACAGTGCGGATATTTCGGAATGTCCTCGAGCGTGGAGCATAATTAATCACGTTCCAGAATGTTCTCAGATGCTTTAAAGCAAACCGCGCACTTTTACAAGTCAGCAAGTCGGCCAACAAGTCTACCTGGTGGAAACCAGGTGTGCTTTCCCACGAGAATCGCCGCTCAGTCATCTCACCCAGCGGCGATAACGTCAACCAACAGTCCTAATTGAGGCGCCCTGAACATTAAGTTCGAGAAATTCTTGTATACACCCCCACACCTGCAAGGTGCTTGGCTTCATTGCATTCCTGTTTGTCTTTTGCAGGTTTCGCCAGTTCAAGTCATTTGAAAATTTTGATGACATGCTGTGGGCATCTGTTAGGATTCATCCCTGTTTGTGTATTCTCGTAGATTTTTTACCCTGTTAAGAACGATTACTTTTTCGAACGCGACATTCAAGGCCGTGCAAACCATTACTATTCGTAATATTGGTGCTGGTCATGTTGTTGTTGGTGGTGGAAAAAGTAGAAATTGTGGTAATAGGAACCGTAACAGTGTCAGTAGTGTCAGATATGTTTACTTATCCATAGGCTAATTCCAGATCCATAACATGGTGAGGAAAGCATGATAAATTCAAAAATTTACAGGCGCGTGGGTGTATTTTGATTTTTTGAATCCAAAGTGGTAAAACTAAAGTAGTTTTATGTTTTCGAAACATCTTGAATAAGGGAACGCCAATTAAATACACCGATTCAGACGTATAGTTGAAAATGATGATAGTAGTTTAACGGGGAATCCAAAATATTGAAAGCGATAGTAGTTGGCTTAAAATCACTAACAGTTTGAAAAGGACAGGTATTTCGTAAATCTTAATAATTGTTTCAAAAAGGCGTGTAAGTGTATGATATATATTTGCGGAAGTAAGTCTCACTATCTTCACAAGCAAAGACAATGTGTAGACGAGATTCACAAGTTCTTTATTGGTTATTTAAAATATTATTAGATAGTGAAAAAGGAAGAGTGTTTGATATAAAGGTCATTAATTTCAGAGAGATGAAAGTACTCTCAAGCTCACGCGTCGAAAGACTGGTCATTCGTCGTAAGTTTAAAACACGTGGCTATGGAAAAAACATTTACAGGGTAAATCGCAGGTCATTATCAAAACAAAAGGCTTTTCCCGAGAAATGCTAGCCGCGTAAAAACTAGCTTCTTCTCATTAATTGGATTGGAAAAGAAAGATTGTCAGAGGACATTTCAAGCTGACGGTGAGCCTCTATAAAATGCCATTAGATGTGCGATAAAATCACCAGGAAGACGAAAAACATCCCAAGACATTATCTTGATGGCAGTGGGTTGGAAACACACGCATGTGACAAAAGACCTCAAGCACAACACTTCCACTTACCTTCTGCTCAGTTTATTCTTCAAAATCGCAAATTCGGTTGGATATGTACTCGAATTTATTAAGTGGCCTTTGTTTGAAGATGTAAAAAGGTGGATCCAGCTGAAGGAATGGCACTACTTATAATTAGATCTCCCCCGCAGTCCATTTTCACGACGTCCTATCAATTATACCAGCTATTGCAGAAACAACAAGGACGTTTTTCATACTGATAACATAGCACTCTTATTACGAAGGTCCAGGAAACGAAAAGAGTATGTTCACAAGGTTGAAACCGTGTTGCTTTTTTGTTCTCCCACAGCCCCAGTCCGGCGTAAAGTTTCACATATCCGATAGCATTGCCTCGGACGAGCTGAACGAGTACCCGTTTCCAGAGCTTTCTTCAGTCACTCCAGTCGCCCACAACAGCCGTGATCCATCTACTCAAAACACGGCCTCTGGATGTCATTCCATCCATCCTCTCCAATATCCGGAAGGCGGCCTGCCTCCGTCCGCCAAATTCGGAAACCTCGAAGCCAGCATCCACGAACGCAGCCGGCGCAGTCAGACAGTCGCCGAGACCTCACATTCTGTCCTCTCTTATGCTCCGTTGCCGCGTTTCAGGAGGAGCGTCGAAACTTCCCCCTTGATCGCCAGCAAGCACTGCAGCGTCTCCACGCCGACGGGCTTCCCAAAAATTGTCATTGATACGGACGAGGGATGCCGCGGAGCGCCAATAGCCAGTCGCAGCACAAACGGCCACGCGATGGAGGCATCACTGAGTCCTGCACGCACTCGCATGTTCCACTCGCACTCCTTCAACGGCCACATTCCGCTGCCAGCAGCTAAGGAGGAGGATGGCGACGACGACGGCGACGAAGAAGACGACGCGGTTACGTGTGCAAAACCAGAGGAGACGGTCAGGACATCCGTCGACATCAATGTCTCATCTTCCGAGGCGACAATGACAACAGGCGGACGAGGTTCACAACACTGGCCCACCTGCAGTGAGGCCTCGGCTTCCAGCACTAATTCCGAAGTGAACTCTGAAACCCATCTGCGTCCACGATGGCGGGCTCAACGGCTTCAGCGTCAGGACGAGGTGAGTTATTTTTTAAAGGACAGCATGAGCACGTTAATATTGAATCAAATTTTTGTAATAATTCAGCAAACATATGTAATTTATAGGTATTTTGACAGATTTTGAATAATTCATATTGACCCAACTGTGAAAAACTCGGCGCCTCAAATTATTAGAATTATTCAAAATCTGCCAAAAGACCTATGAGCCTGGTACTCATCTGGTGGATTCTCGACGAATTACTTGGGCAATCCTGCTTGGGGCAGTCAACTTACTGTATCAGATTTGGGAGATTCCAGACGTTGCAGTAGGTGGGGCGGGTAACTTGACCCAAATGTGATTAAACTCGCGTCGTCCGGCGGGGCCTCGTAGCTCAAATCGTTAGAGCGTTGGCTGTACTAAAGCCTTCGCCTTACTGTGTGGGTTCGAATCCCGCCTAGGCGCCGAGTTTTTCACAGTTGGGTCAGTATGAAATATATGTAAATGAGAAATGCCTCGGTACAGAAAAGATGACAATTTTAATGGGAAAATTCGTGCATGTTGATTTTGCATCTATTGCTGGATTGCGATTTTTACTATGGTGCCCGTCCTTATAGATGGTGTGTAATTAGTCCAAGCGAATAAACGTTTTCCATGTGTCCACGTTTTTGGTGTTTCGGTGAACTCATAGAGAATCTTCTTATTAAGCGTATCCAATCATCTAATACGCTGGTTTTCTTCAGTTGGAAAATAAATGGGGTATTTCTATATCTTAAGGGGGGGGGGGTCCCAAATGACGAACACACCAAATATTCTGAGATTAAGCTGTGTGAGGAGAAGATAGGAGAGCTAGAAACGTTTATTCGGTCTTCTTTGCAGAGTAACTGATGAGAGCACGGAGAACATTTAAGTGTGATATATTTGCTGGATAACCCTCCTGACAGAACTAAAATTTCGCAAATGACTTTTTTGCACTAACTGCTTAGAAAGGACACTTTCAACAACACTTGCTGAAGTAAAGGGGTTTTTGGAGACACATTATACAACGAAAAGGCAGCAATACATGAGGCTCAAAATGTCTTAGAAATGCACTTGCTGAAGCGGAAAAAGAAACAAGGTTAAAAAGAGATACAGTGGCTCTTTGTGGAGTTGCAGAAAAAAGGGTCACATTTTCAAATTGATAATGTGCGTTGGAAATTTACCGCACACGTTTATTTCTGCACTGACTTTCGTAGTCAACAACTGGGTTTTTCTTCAGGTTGGCAAACGTAAACGATTCTAGTCAATAACCTGAGAAATGTGATGGGTTCACTCGATCAGTGCAATTGAATGGCTGGCGTTTCGGGGGGCTTGACCGGTTCTCTATTTTCAAAGTTTTTTGCGCAAAAAAACCGACCAGAATTCTGAATGAACGAGGACTCACATCGGAGAAACAAGTCACGGTTTGGGCTTAGAAGGAAAAACCTGAAGGATAGAACGTCTCACACTTGAGACTTCGAACTCATATGTCAGCTCCATCAACAGGCGTCTAGACCTTCATTCGGCTTATAAAGTCCTACGTCATTACATACGCCAAGACTAGGGTAAGACGGTCACATGGAACTTAAAAATACCGAGCAAACGCGACTCGTCGGCCATTTTACCCAAAGGGGAGGGCAGTTGCAACCGGACCCCAATGACATGACGACACACAACGCAGGAGGCGCCGACATTCACAGACAACAGGCAGAAGGCCGAGGCAGCGAAAGAAAAAGAAAACCGACTGGCTTGAGGCCAACTAATATGGCAGTTTATTCAAAATTCTCATCGATTATATCCTTAAAATGCTTTGATAATGGAGAGTTGACCATGTCTCCCGAAACGTCAGTCACTCAGTTCCACTGATTCGGTGACCCCTTCCTATTTCTTAGATTATGCTACATACATATATACAGTAGGTGGGCTAACTCATGAAATATCAACCGAAATTTCGAAATGCAATCTCGTTTTGAAAAGATTAATTGAGTATGGTTGTAAATCTAATCATCATGCGGCATAATTCTATTATGATCCAGTTACCTCAGGGTGCCGGCTTTCAAGTGAACTTATTTCCGACCGCATAAAGGAACTACACTGTAAAAAACGACTACATACGTAGCATGCAATTTACCCATTGATTTTCGATGCTGTTCAAAATTCAATTATATTTCACGGAAGACATGCATAAAAATATACATTCTCTTACTTATTCGGTACAAAATCTTGTCCTTTTCCAATTTTATACTCGAAGGAAGAGTATAATTGGGTTTTAAAAACGTTTCTCATTCCCAAATAATTCTGCACCAGACCTGCTGTCATACTTGCATTCAGTGTTTCAAAACTACAAGCCGTATATTTTCCGTGTACGGAAAACCTACCGTATAAAGAGGAGACTATATGGGGTTCATAAAATCAAGCAGTAGATTTGTTTCGTATTGTTAACTTTACAAGCTACATTGGTAAATGCGAATACAGCTGAATGATGATTAGCTTTATAACCATACGTAACCAGTATTTTCGAAACAAGAACGCATTTCGAAATTTCGGCCGACATTTCCTGAGTTAGGTCACCTACTATATACTTCAGTAAAAGCTGCGAGAGCTCATTCAAACAAATGCATTTCGCACCAGTCGACTCCGGATCATAGCTGCAGACTGTCTAATCCTGTGCCTGCAAAGTGCTTTGTAGAAACTTTTACGAAATCGGCTTTTCTCTCTTTGTTTTGATTTTAAAATAACCTAGAGCAACTACGTTTCACCAAAAACGTCATGTCAGACAGCATTCGGCATTATCGCGTACGTTTTTATTTAACCTAATTGAAGTTTTGACTTCAGAAAACTATTTTCGAGGCATAACCTAGTAATTTGCAGAGCCTTAGGGAGGCATCGGAGCACTTTTTTTTATCCCGCAGGCCGTCTGCCGTCTTTATTCGCGATTGAATGGCTCTCTGGGCGGAGGTCGTGATTTCACACGTCACTGTGACCACATCCTCCATCACACATCGATAATAAGAATACTTTCCTCGGGGCCTTTTCAGTCAGTAAGACAACAGACAGACAACATCGGGTCCTGTTGATTCAAGTTCTGTATGTGTCTACTTAAACGAGAAATTGAGGGAAATGCAAAAGTCCCAGTCTAAGAATTGTAGCGATTAAATAATTGTGGCACATGATGAAAGTATCCTACCGTACTTGCGGATAAAAGGCAGCGCATGCAAATGCAGGCTCGATTTTAGGAAACAAAATGAAACGGCGGTTTCACTTTGAAGTTTTGGTACTCACACCCTTAATCTGTCCTACGACAAAACGTAAGACTGAGGAAGTAATCTGTAGCCATACCGAAATACACAAAGTTTGTGTGTGGAGACTTTAAGCTCACAAGCAGAAAAATTTGGTTCTTTAAATTCGCAAGCTGAAGACAGCCAGTTTTACTGCGGGATCTTTCGCACGGTTGACGGCATACCTGCTATGCCAATGACGGCATTTCAGGAGGTCAGAACAGTGCAATTTAATGATCCACTATGCGGCAGCCATTTACTTACTTTGAATATGTATTTGGAATTCTATGGGCATCTGGATTTCTAACGGTCTTGCGTTTAATGCTAAAAGTAGAAAAGTTCAGACCTAGGAATTGGATATTCAGCTCTATCTTAGATTTGCTGTATAATGACTTACTCAACTTGCTAGTCCATCTACCTGCCATCAAACCTAACAAATGAAATTGCAAGAGGCAAAGCGCGTTTGACCAAATTATGAAAGGAACGAAACGTAAATTGTAGACAGGTGGCCTATTTTTTGAAATACCAACCGGGTTTTAAAGAGGAAAGGATTGTTTAGGGTAGATTGTGGTGCTGGTTATCTTATAGCATTATCTCAACATGTTTCAGTCGTGCCACAATTCTGGTATCTAAATTATCCCATTGTCGGCCGCCTGTCAAACACCCACTCGATAAAAGTGAGCATTTAATTAGTTAGTGTTTGTAACACTAATCTTCCATGTGCTTATAAATTAAAGTATAATTATTTTGAAGCATACACCAACTGCCTAATATATTTGCTCTTTAGTAAAGCACTTTGTCAGATGTTATGCTTAAAGGGACATATTTCGATTTCAAAAAGCGTTTTAGATTTTTCAATAATTTTGTAACAGGCTTGTTGTTTTACTTATGGGTAGAGTTTCCGAAATTCGGGCCATGTACCTTTCGTCTAAAGAAAATCACGCAATTCTCCATACAGTGCAGATGAAGTCTTATAGGATTTATGAAATTTTCCAGTGGGTGTGGGTTATATTTCATGCTTCATACGCAGAAACAAAAAACTGACAGACAAGATGCGTATGGATGAATATTTCACGGTCTTAAAAACTCTCATAAATGCAAAGTTTTCGAACGGAAATATATACTTTCTCTATGCGTAACACTCAAAGGATACCCACCGACTAACGTGTAAAAACGAGGAATAATGTTGTATGTTCTCTACAAAATATATTTCCACTTATAAGGATATCTAAAACAGAAAATAGGAACGTATTCTGCAGGGGTAGTCGTTTTGTACCAAGCGCGTTTTGGGTAGGCAGATGGAAATAAGATTATCGTCAAAACAGCATCCTCGCGAGACATACAGTAGATGTGCTAACTCGTGAAATGTCAACCGAAATTTCGAAATGCGTTCTCGCTTCGAAAAGATAAATTAAGTAGTGTTGTAAAACGAATCATGATTAAGGATAAATCTATAATGATCCAGTTACCTCAGCGTGTCGGCTTTCGAAAAAACGTATTATCGGCTGCATGCAAAATCTATACTCTGCAAAAAATGACTACTTAAGTAGCATGCAATTTTCTCATTGATTTTCGATGCTCTTGAAAATTCAATTATATTTCACGGAAAACGTACATAAAAATATTCATTCTTTTACCTATTCTGTAGAAAATCACGTCTTCTTCCAATTTCATACTCAAAAGAAGAATATAATTCGGTTTTAAAAAAGTTTCTGATTGTGAGATTTTTTTATACCGTCAAATGGCCGTTCATGAAACGTCATGTATCTGCATTTACGAATGTGGCTTGTAAAGTTAACAATATTGCATGCATTTCTCTAAGGTGTTAAGAGGAAACCATATGAGGTTCATAAAAGTAAGCAGTGTATTTGAGCAATATTGTGGAGATGGGGAAAATAATGACACTGAAGTGCACTTTGTTACATTAAATACTGTCCTCAATGTGGTAACATATGCAAAAGGACTTCGGTGCATCAAAAACCGCTATTGGTGCAAACGTTCTCCACAGCCGATCGGCTATTAACTACTATGTCCCCATTTGTCCAATGGGCTATTTTGTTTAAATTTTAACTTAAGGAAAATGCTACCTTGCGTTTATAAACTTTTGAGTATTTAATTAAATTTCGAGTATTTTGAGGAAGCTACTTATAAATGCCAGTCGTACGTGTCGTAGCAAGTGGTGGTTAAAATCGTTTTGTTCTGACAGTCAACCGCTGTTCTTATTTTGAAGGTCGCCAAAGAAATGTGCTAACTAATTTTTCCATAGAAATCTACCCCAGTTATAAGTGCAACTAGTGCTTTGCCTCTAGTCAGAAAAGTCAAGATTGCTAGGCCTATTTGTGCGTGGGCAAAGAAGGGAAACTTCCTAAAAGTACGCTTTTAATGGGCGTTTAGCCACTCCTCACATGGACGGACTACAATTCACTCGACGACTGTTAGCCACTTTAATAACAGCAAATAAGGGGCTAACGGATTTAAAAGGACCGCAACATAAATTTTCTTCTTCTTCTAAGAGAACTAACGCAAGCTATACTTATTTAGACATATTTTCTAGCTACAACTGCTATAACAGTCTTGGAACTTTGTTAGTACAAGCAGCCTAGCCGCTCAGCTCTAACAAATATCCCACCGGTTGCACAAACGTAAAGATTTTCCGTGTCCGTCGGCTTTAGAAAAAAGAAGAAATTTTATGTTTATGCGCGTTTTATTTGGATACTATAGGCACAACTATATTGCGTTTTAAAGGGTAAATTTATGCCGCTGGACAAAGCAATCAGTACAGCATTGTTGCTTTCGTAAGGACAAGTATTTATGCAAAAATAATTTATTTAATTATAAAAAGAAGTACGGTAGCCAGAGTTCTAAACTCTAGAAGCCAGAATAGCATCATAAAATTGTAAATTATGCAAGTGCGCATGGCGGGAATATACAATGGTAGGGGGCGCTCAATGACTGATGACGGCTAATAAGCCAGTAATGGCCATTCCAGTCTCCCTTGTCTTTGTCGGTAATACCATTCTGCCTATATCATGCGCCGCTGTGTGGCTGCCGGTTGGGCTCGTGAGGGAGTCCGTAAGGTACAACGGAGCGAGTGAGATCCGTAAGAACGATCGGTGAACGTCTCCTACCATAGAATTATAATTAAATGAAATTGTTAAGTATGCGGGCGCGCATAGCGAGGGGGGAGGGGGAGAAGTCAGCTAAGCATGCGACTAAGGATTACTGTGA
This sequence comes from Spirometra erinaceieuropaei, assembly GCA_902702965.1. Taxonomy (NCBI): domain Eukaryota; kingdom Metazoa; phylum Platyhelminthes; class Cestoda; order Diphyllobothriidea; family Diphyllobothriidae; genus Spirometra; species Spirometra erinaceieuropaei. Next base: position 92,516 of record CACRXP010000316.1, read on the forward strand.
GAACTTATCAGGTTTGATTAAAAGTGCAACGCGCGGACAGCATTCAGTCATGCCGGGGAGGGGGAGGAGGATAGAGGCGAAATAAGAGGGCGTACAGGCGGACGGGGTTTAGTCTATTATTGATCCTTACTATGGTAGTGTCAGGTCTATTACGTGGTCCAGCTGCGTACGGAGTTCTGGTTTCCTCCTCCGTATTGCAGCGTCCTCCGCAAAGCGCAAGAGACGCCCGGTCGTCGCCCGAAACAGGACCTTGAATGCAATCATGGGGTCCAACGTATGGTCTGTGTCCGCCAGGTGTTTTGTGAGCTCCTGGGTACCTTATTTTCCGCCTTAAGCAGACCCTTCCGCCTGATATTTTTTCACTGTAATCCTGACTCGCATGCATAGATGACTTCTCTCCCCTCCCCCTCGCCATGCGCGTCCGCATACTTAACAATTTCATTTAATTATAATTCTATGGTAGGGGACGTTCACCGATCGTTCTTACGGATCTCACTCGCTCCGTTGTGCCTTACGGACTCCCTCACGAGCCCAACTAGCAGCCGCACAGCGGCGCATGATATGGGCAGAGCGGTATTACCGACAAAGACGAGAGAGACTGGAATGGCCATTACTGGCTTATTAGCCGTCGTCAGCCAGTGAGCGCCCCCTACCATTGTATATTCCCGATCGAAAACCGACAGGACAACGGGCTCGTGGCCCAGTGGTTAGAGGCGTAGATTTCTAACTTACAGGTGGCGAGTTCGAGCCTCGGCCGTTCCAAGCTTCGGGACTGGGTATGACTGGCTGACGACGGCTAATAAGCCAGAAATGACCATTGCAGTCTCCCTCTGTCTTTGTTGGTAATACCATTCTGCCAAATTATGATTTTTTCTAATTTTGTCCAGAGTACATGCTTTCTACTGGGAAGTTCTTCTGTGCATTTTTAGTGCTGCGTTGACCAAAGTAACCGAAGCAGACAAAATTCAGCTGCCACGGCAACCCTGACCTCCCAAGCCTCGTCAATGTGCAGAACTACTCCACTGGACTCGAAGAACTCACTTTCCAACTTCTACAACCTAGCCCCTCCCTGACGACCTATGTTTTCATTAGACCTCCGCAAATCCTTGATGAATTACCTGGACCCCACCCTTTCCCCCCCCCCCTGTCAAGCGGTCTTTTATTCTGCCGTCTGACGATATTGGACACCCACAGGAAACAAAGACTACAGGCGCCCTCGCTCCGAAGCACGTAACGCACAGTAAATATTTTTCACTAAAAGGCCTCCCCCCCTTCTTCGTGTACCAATGTGAAAGGCAGCACAGACAGTGCATTCGCCTTTTTAATATCCGCAATAGCGGCGTCGCCAGTGAATGCGTGTATCCTAAGACCGGCAGTCTTGTTTGGGTATGGGGTTACCAGGGGCGACAGGTGATACGACCACTCCTAGGACATAAAACGTTCTGTCTGGCAGCATCACGCATGCCCGAGGGACAGTTACATTCAAACTCGCGTCCGTATATGCAAATGAAGTAAAATACTGCAATTTCGAGTCCGTTCCCAGGCAGAGGAAAGAGGGAAGATATATATGTAGATGAGGAAAGGGGGCTCTCCGGCCCGAAATATCATGGACAGTCGAGAAAGCACGAATTGTATTTGCATCTAGGGGAATGCAGCCTGAGCATGGGAGGACTGCTGATAGCAAAAGACAGATAAATGGAAGGTTATGCCACGTTATAGAGAATCTGTATTCTGAACAGTGCAGAAACTTAGAAGACTTTTTTCGTCATGCTAGAGTTTCTGGAGCTTGCATCCATTTATCCGACTCGACCATTTGATATAGCCTATAAACTCAAAAGGTTATCCTTTCGTACCACTGCACTTGACTTCAAGTTGGCCCCCAATCCTTCAGTCTTTTAAATGGTCAGATATGGTTATGTAGTGGCACCTAAGGTAAACAAACCCCAGCTACATGTAATACGGGACCGATGATAATAGGGGTTTTTACAGATGGGGCAGGGGAACGTACATGCGACGAGGTCGAGTAATTGAATGCAAATGAGGAGCTATTGGGAACGCACAGTTGTACTCTGAGTGGTTGAGAAATAAATGTCCTAACCCCTAACCCTGGCCCCTATCCCCAATCCCTAACCCTTACCCTAACCCCCAATCTCTAACCGTGATCCCTAACCCTTAACCGCAACCCTAAACTCTAACCTTAAAACATCCAACGCAAAAGTGAGAAGGAGACGACAGGCCGAAAATCAAGAAGGACCACCGGCATTGGGCCAAAAAGGAAGACACGACATCAAAGAAACAAAGCCACCAACAGAAGACGCACCCCAACGAACAGCAACGCCATACCAACGCAACCACACCAACTCAAAATAATTAAATAGGTTGACAATACTGTGTCCACGAGGTGCGTCTGCACAACCACATCTTACCTTTTAAACCAAAGGTAACCGAGGTTTGGTCAATAGGTAAATTGAAAAGTCCGGTTGGCAAATACGTGTTTTCGGTAATTCTTCGTCAGGCCAATACAATTATATGAAGGAATCAAAATGCACAAAATTAACAGTGTTTATAAGTCCTCGGTCTTCTCTTGCTGGTCCGGATTCGGTTTGCGTATTGTGGCGCTATGAGCGTGCAATAATGGAAAATAAGCCTTATATGGTCGCTCCGGCCTCCGTCTTCTTTACTGATAATGCATTCCTGCATGAACCTTGCCTCAGTGCGAACGCATCTGACACCTGCCTCACCTGCACAACCAACAGACCGAAAATTAAGATATTTGGTTGCGTCTTTAAATGTCACAGAGGGGGAAAATGGGCCTTAAACCGAATTATAGGCCTTCTAATGCACTTATTTAAAGGCTGATAATGGTAATTTGGAGGTTTGTGAGAAATGCTATTTTTATCAGTCAGTGTTTTAAATTTATCTCTTTATATCATTGTCTGAAGCGGAAAAGAGCAATTTAACTAACCCACCGGATGAACTCTACGTGTGCAAAAATGAAGGCAGCTGGTACGTGCTGATTTTGTACAGTACCTGACCGATCTCATGAAATGCTGGCTGAAATTCTAAAATGCATTTTCGATTAAGAAGTATTACTTAGGTGGATTCGTAATACTGTTTATCTTGCGGCATCATCCTATAATATTTCGTACTTGACAGGATGCCGGCTTTTGAATGCATTTCTTTTGACCTGTGAAAACCGTACTCGGAAAAGAGTGACTACCCAAGTGGAATGCATTTTTTACGCTGATTTTCCGTGGTCCAATAAATTCCACTCTATTTCCTAAAAACATGAACAAATACTTCAGTTTACTTATTTGATAGAGAACCATGCTATCTTTAAATTGTATATTTGAAACGGAGTATAATTAGGTTTTAAAATATTTACTATATCCCCAATTATTTGGGGTCTGATCAGTGTCGCATTAGTGCGCAGTAATTACAGTCTACAAGGTGCATTCGTTCCGTGTATGGAAAATCATACACTTTTTATGTCTTTAAGAAGATGCTATATACAGTCCATAAAATTTTGCAATGAATGAGGACTGTGTTGTACATTTCATGAGAAACAGTGGTAAACGGACAGGTACGATGCTATTTGAGTGGACATGTTGCGGTCTTAAAATACATCATAATTATAAACTTTTATAACTTAATTATTCTCCTTCTTCAAGTGTACAATTTCCAGATGACATGATTATCGATCAAATGAATAAAAGATAGCATTTTTGTTTATGTTTTTATGAAATATAATTAAATTTATAGAGCCACAGAAAATCAATGTGAAAAATGCGTGCTACTTAAGTAGTTACTCTTTATAGAATAGGTTTCTGCAGGACGTCGAAAAAGTGCATTAAAAAGTCGAAATTCTGCCAATTCCAAAATATTATCGAGTTGTGCCACAAGATAATCACTATTACGAATCTACTTAAGCAATCTTCCCTAATCGAAAATGCATTTTAGAATTTCGGCCAACATTTCATGAGATTGGTCATGCACTGTATTCTCAATCTACTCCTAGTAAATTATGCCTCATTTCAATGAAATGGTTCACAATGGGTAGTTTTTTCACTTATCTTTAATTTATTCTTTTGCCCGTTCTATGTATGCGCTTCATCCAAGAGAAGGGGATAAATATATATTCAATTTAAAATGCAGCCTTTTTAGGTAGATGCAATGATATGGATATTGGACGTCTGTTGCATGAATGGTCGATTTCTAAAGAGCTATGTTTTACATATGACAGCATAAAAGTTTCTAAAAAATTTAGTTCTGTTCCCTGCAGAAATGGCCTTCGTGCAAATAAGAATCGGGTCTTCACGTTTTCTGGATCTTCTTTAACAGAGAGTAGAGTCGGTATTTTAATATATTCAATAGGTCGGACAGTCTTGATGCGGGGCATTTGGTGCGCAAACAAATGGACAAAGCCGCTTTTTTACCCTCCATTCATTAAAGAGCATACGATGAAGAAAAAATATGCCACGAACTCTCATTCTCTGGCTCAAAAGCGTCCTGTAAAACGTCTTGATTTTTAAGTGGAATCCAATCCACAAATAATTGCGAAAAATTTTTTGCTCCTATGGGAAAATGACCGAATACTAAAAAAACAATAAAATTTTAAAATTTTCAACACAAATGCTAAGGCCTTTGTGTCCTTGGCAGGGGCTTAAAAGGTCATTTAAAAAATGCATCGTTTCTTAGAGTTCAAACATATATACATGCTAGGGTGCCGGCCGAAAATA
>CACRXP010000316.1:99152-112157 GCA_902702965.1 Spirometra erinaceieuropaei
TTGCGCAGTTATTTTATTTGTAATGCTAAAAAATGGTCAAACGTTGCTCAGTTGATGGTTCGGAACAAAATTTTGGTAACAATAAAGGAAATTCAACTTATCAAAATCTCAAACATATTCTCCCTCATGGAAACTATGCTAGATTGCTGGAGGCGAACTAGGTTTTTTCACAATTTTTGGACACAAAACCACGTCTCCGCCCTGGCAGCCGAAAACTATTCCTCACTTTGTTTCTCCCACCGTGAATACAATCTTTATTCACATAGATTCTGATAACTGTTTTTTCAACAACGGCTATTACATAGATCAATTTTGAGTTCTATTCGTGTCAGAGAGCCTGTCTGATTGATAATATTTGTAGTTATCCTTGCGCCTATTTCAAGACAAAGTAATGACAATCTGACCGAAATCTAAAAAGAAGGTTCAGTGGGGTTTGCAATGAAAACTGCAAGAATAATAAATTCTAAACGACTGACTAAACTATCGTGTTATTATTTTTTGAGAAAATACGGATAACGGTTCAGAATGTGTGGCTCTTCAGAAAAATCTATCAGGGCTTGTAGGCTGATGAGAACAAAAAGGCTTTTTAGACAGATAAAACGAACAGGAGCGAGCGTATGACCATTTAAGTCCATCAGTCTTCCGGTTCAATGAGTTCAGTTGCTCTTCCTTTGGAATTTCCCAGCATCATTCAGATTCTGCTGGTGTTGAAACATAATTCTAAAGGGTTCATCGTCTATCGAGTATATTGTCTTCTGTAAGTCGCTGACAGTACATTTCGCGACCTATCAGTTGAAAGGTCACAAACTGTAAATTTAAATCGCTCTAGCGCACGAAACGCCCACCCCGCATCCACGAAAGTTATACAGCGCTAGAGATACGACCGAGCTTCAAAATAAGGCACAGTTTGATCTAGAGAGTACGAGTTAATGATTAAGAAATGATTTATTTTACGAAAAACTATCAAATCGAAAAATGACTCTATGGCATGTAAACTATTTAAGGCCTAATATAACTGCTAGCGGAGAAGGGGAACGACAAAAAACGACATAATGATGGAAAATAGTAACAAATACCACGTATCAGTACTTTGTCGATTGCCCTTTAGCTTTAAAAGTTGCCGTAATCACGAGGGCATGGAAACTACGAAGTTGTCTAAGCTGGTTTGGTCTGTGCAATTAGAAAGCAAACATTCCAACTTTTGCTTCATAGGAAGATGTTTCCTTGCTTTGTCCCAATAGAAAAGGGCTCTTCGGGATTCTAATCAATTCTAAAAATAGAATAACCACACAAAACATGTGCCGTCCCACAAAGTCAAATACCGATCTCGACATCGCATGAGTTAGGTCATCTATTGTAGGTTTTGTTTTAAAATGACAATTATATGATGACAAGCGGACTGTCGATTTCTTAAATGATTCCCTAGGATTTGAGATCTTGCGCCTGTCGTCTTACTTCTTCGATCCTGTAACAGATATTAATACTTTATGTATGACTGGTGACACCAGGCAGTTTATAGATGTTTTGGAAGATTATGAATGATTCATATTGACACAAATGTAATTAAACTCGTTTCGTCGTAACTCAATTGGTTAGAGCGTTGGCTCTTCTAAAGCCTTCCCTTTACTGCGTGGGTTCGAATCCACCCCTAAATGTCCACTTATATTTCACGGAAAATATGCGTAAAATATTTATTCTTTTACTCATTCGGTGGATAATTACGTCCTCCTTCAAGCTAATACTTGAAGGAAGGATAGAATTCGGTCTTCCAAAAATTTTTCCAAATCCCGAATAATTTTGAATCCGCTCTACTGTTACACTTGGATTCAGGGTTTCAAAACTACAAGCCGTATATTTTCCGCGTACGGAAAACCACACATTTCTCTAATGTACTAAAGGGCGACCATATGGGGTTCATAAAATTAAGCAGTGAATTTGATCCATGTTGTTAACTTTACAAGCTGCATTGGCAAATGCAGAGTCATGACGACTTATGAAAAGCCAGCTCACGGTATTTAAAAGTCCCACAATTACAAACATTTTTAAAACCGACTTATGTCCATCCTTTATGTATAAAATTTGAAGACGTAATCATCAACTGAATGAGCAAAATATTGAACGTTTTATTGCATGTTTTTTATAAAATAAAATTAATTTTTTAAGGGCACCAAAACTCAATGAGAAAAATTCATGCTACTTAAGTAGTCGGTTAGTTGTAGAGTGTAGTTTTTGCATGCAGCCGGAAGGAAGTTCAGTCAAAAGCCGGCATCCCTCCGTAACTGAAATATTATAGAATTACGTTGCAGGCTGACCAGTTTTACAACCCCGCTTAATAAATCTTTTCGGAACGTAAACCCATTTCGTAATTTCGGTTGACATTTCATGAGTTAGCCCACTTACTGTACATTTCTTGTTAAGTTATGAGTCCTCAACACTGAAGAGGCAGTGTCGAGCGGGAACTTCGGGAGTTTCAGTATCCGCTTTTTGAGAACGTATGACCTGGCTGATTCAGTGCAAACATTACTATCGAGAAACAGATAAAACCCTAGGCACTGGCGGCGAAAAAGAAGAATCCCATTCCGCACAATCCCGTAGATAAAACAGAACAAATAAATTCCTGACAGGACTTCTTGGCCAAGTTGTTTTTCCTGTCCTTACGTCAGCAGCCCTTTGAGCAATCTCCTCAATTACTGCCGTTCTGTACGAAGGAAGCAGGAACAGGCATCCAGTTCAGGTCGCCTGTAAGACCAATTATTTCGTTATTTGCTCCTGTGAAGTAGGTAAAATTAACCGCACGAGTAGGAGCATATCAAAAGGAATACATGAACACCTCAAGGTATGGCCGAAAAGAGACAATAATAGAAGCGTAAGCAGCACTATTATCGCATGCATGTTTAACCGGACCATGGTGAAGCCTTTCGAGTTTTTCATGGGGTCCCACTGAATTACCTTAAGTCAACTGGAAAGTGTTTACTGGTAACAGCCGAAACGGTCGCAATCAGGTTATGCGTGCCGGTCTTGAACGTACAGAAAACTAAGTGTCGACCTGCATTACCCATATTCAAAAGTCTGCTAAACTTATAACTGCATATAGTTTTTTGCGCCTTCCCGCCATTCCCGTCCTTACGGTTTTTTGCAATCTTTGCCCCATCCCCTTCACCGATTATAACCTGACTAGATTTATGTTGACTGCGTCTAGTCAACCACCAATTGTGCGAGAAAGCGAATATTACTTGGTGTTTCTGATCATCCACGCGCTTTAACTAACGCTGGTATTGTATCAATATAAAGGTGTTCTGAGACGTTATCAAGGGCGAACGGCTGCTCTCCAAATAATCTTATGGATCCTTCTATTGCGACTTTTGTAAATTCAATAACGAAAATAATATTAAAATAAGCAAATGAAGATTACTATGTTTTAAATAAAGACCTTTACATCTTACATATTCCGCTATGCAGAAAATACCCACTGTCTTTTAAGAATAATAGTTAACGTCGCTATTTGTCGCTATTAAATGAATGTAACTGGCAAATGCGTGATCACAAGCTCATGTTTCATTTGAGAGCATGTTGACGTGAATATACTGCTAAATACCATCATTCTAAGAAGGTTGTTTTGACCATTCATACGTAAAAATGCCGAAGACATTTTCTATTGCGTAGGTGCATAGTATATATAAATTACGTACGTTTTCTAATAAATATCCTAAGCTCTTTAGTAATACAATACCTCTACTGAATGCAAAATAAGTAGGCATGTACTTACATTTAACTACGATAGTCTGAATATTTATGTACCAGGATTGTTCCCGTTCATTATCAATCGCCAGATATTTGTGCATAGTACCTTAGCTGATGGACCTCAAATACTATGCATAATACATTTGTCTGATGAGAAATATCCTCTGCACAGGTATTCTGTCTGATGAACGACTAAAATGTGGTGCTAGTGAAAACAAAAATACATCTTATAAAGTTTGGTAGGCAAATCATTGCGTGCAGAAAACAATGGCTCGCCCAAATTTCTCTGAAAGATGCTATTATACAACAAACCTTCATTCTGTACACTATGCATTTTACGAATTGCATTGCGCTGGCAGACAGTGAAAACCCCTAACTTGCACACACATGACGCTTTCGCCCAGCAAAGGTAAAATTTCGACCTGCAAAATATACATATTAGTCCCATATTTATGCAGATATCTGAATGTAAATTGTATATCCTGATGAGCGTCTGCAAGATGCTATTAAGACTCTCTTTATCTTGGACAGATGTATAGTATTCACCTGGAAATCATGAGAGACAAGAGGTCAAATGAGGTTTACTACAGAAGGAGAGTGTAATAGTATCGTGAATTCAGAACGTTCCCAGTGCAACGAAAGGACACAAGCCCGTAAGGCTTTGCCTGACGCACATCAAGAAATCACGGGGCGTCATATATTAGAACTTTCTGCAGTCGACTGTTGGCACTGCTCCATAATTTTAGTCATAAATGACTAAAAAGCCCAGGTGCATGAGGCGGAAGAGAGTGAGATTGGTTCTACGCAAGTTCACGTTCTATGCCAATTAATTTACGCTCAAGTCACCATTTCTATGTGGCTATGCTGAGGAACACACGGTAGATATCATCGTTTGCGATTATCGGACTCTGTGACGTCGTGCTAAGTGGTATGTGCCGTCGCGGGCGAGAATTCAGTGGTCGATCGTCTAATTTCGCTGTGAGGAATCAATGATGCTAAAATGGATTCTGCTCATTAGAACTTACGTTATACCGTTGACAAAGTTACACAACTTTACCCTGAAAGGCAAATTAGGTTTTGTAATGCTTTTGTTTCCATTTATTACAGAATATTACGATTGCAGAAGTTGTTAGCAGTGTTTTACTGTTAACTTCCTCTGCGTACTTCTAAATTCATCAGGAAATGCAGTCGCCACTTCTGGACCACTTCCAGCAGCAAAGTTAAGTGTTGAAAACTTCAGCTTGCATTCCGTCGTCGCTAAAATGCTAAACTAAAACAAACGAAAACGAAACATGAAAATTACAGAAAAGAGTTTTGAGGTGGGAGATCAAGTCTAATAAACGTGTGAGATCGTTTTGACAAAACTCAGTTCATACACACTTAATTTATAAGCGCGGTTGTTAGGTCATGAATGTAGGACTTATAAGTTGTTTTTTGATATACATGTTTATCCATGATGCTAACTGTTGACGGGCACGCCAGTAGTTTTAACCTCACAGAGATATAGTATTTGTTAAGCTTGGTTACCAACCCATAAAAGATTGGCGAGTCTGTGTGTTTGCCGATGTTTTCGGCGTCTTCTATTCGCACGTCTGTCTGAGAGATAATTCTTCTTTTTGTCTGGATGTTATTTTGTTCAAGGGCAGGCAGAATTATAATCTGCTTTGCGCCGTTGTTCGTCATTTGCTAAGATGTCCTCGAAATATAATCAAATCAGACGTGATAAAAGCATTTGCATGTTCGTTATTAGGCACATATTCTCTTTGGCTGTTGACGTGCGCAAAAAAATTCATGTCCAATTTATTTTAATGAAAGTGCTTGCCTTTTGCGTGATAAAACAAATATCTGATTTTGGCTAAGGACATGTTGCTTAGAAGCATCATGAAGACAAAAGCGCTTACCCGGAGGTCAACCTTTGGTGTAAATAAAAAAAACAGAGTTGCAAAGAAGCTAGCATAATGCGCCCGTGTTCTAAAAATTTCACTTTTATGTGTACATTTTGATTTACTAAAATATGACAAAATGTAGATGTTGAACGGATCTTATGTCAAAGTCGTGTAGGATCAAGAGATGGGGATTGCTGATAGGAGTAGAAATACGAGTTCCAAGAAGTAGCGTCCTGTAAGTCTTAAGGTAAAAACTGCTTATGCCTAATTTGGAATGGAGCGGCGGTGGTTAGTCAAGCTGTAGGCAGGGCGCGAATACGTGTTATATGCCGAACTATCCTCCTTAAAAGTGCTTTTTAATCAATAAGTTGAGTGTGTTGTGCAAATACCACCGCCCCTCTCGATTTATTTGCAAACGCTATTATCCCTCTCCCAAAGGGCTCTTATTATCATTAGTCGTGTGTTACGGCTGGTTCTGCGTCATAGTTCAGGGAATGTGAGGCTATTTTTCCACTAAGTGACTTTTTTATGTATTAAGACGAGCATGCAGAGAAGGTACGGTTGTTTCCTTCTTATTTAATCAAAAACACTAGGCTTCCTCTCCGCACTATTAACGTGTTACAGAGTGCCTTTCGTTATAGTTCAGAACAGAGCCATAGTGTACATAATGTGCGTACATGTATGTATTTAATATATGTCCCATCAAGTTGAATTCAAAAAGAAAACTATTTAGGCAACAAAAGTTCTCGGCATTTTAGTCTCCTCAGAAATGAATTTCATAACTTAGAGTCAATCGTTCATATGAAACGCTTCAGCTTCAGTGGGATAATCACGGAATACCCATGAATAAGGAACCGGTAATGTTCACAATTTACGTGATTGGCCATAATGACGGCACGGGTGCTAGCTGGAAGCCCAGGCACCGACGAGACTGCTGCGGCGGGGTCTGGCACGTCATTGAGTCCCTCTGGCAATTTCTGTGTACACATTGTTAGGCTTTTATCTAATGCCTGTGTCATAAAAATGGCAAATCCCGCAACACATGCATACTACTGGCTGCCTGTTGGCAGTTTAGGAATATAACGTCATAATCTCACCGAAGATAAGGGATTTGGGTTTAAATATCCACTTAACACTTCGGACTAGACCAATACAACTTCATTTCGAAAGATGCACTCCAAGTGGGCACATTCGTTTCTGAAAAGATACAAAAGGTGAAATTCCGACATAGGAGTGTCTATCAGAAATGCCCCGAGGAACACCGGTGGGGGGTACTGATGAGCTGTACAACGGCGCGCAGCGGCAGAATATGTGCAAAACATATCCGGGCTCTTTGCTAGTTCTTGCTCTGTCCCTAGACGAAACCATGCAACAAATGGATGAAAGAGTGTCTTTGTTGGTGATAGCAACTAGGCAGGTCATTCAGACCAGAGGGACAATCAACATGCGATTGTGTTTGCCCTGCGTCAGTATATGGGAATATATGTGATGGTAAATTAAGTCATTCGCCACTATCAGAAAGATCATTTTTGCTAAGAAGACGGATAATATGCAATTAATAAGCAATGCGACACAAAGAAGGGACATACGGTTGAGCACTGAGTAACAATTACTTAACCAGTGAACGGCAGGAGATATATGTGGGCAGGTCCAGGACCAAACAGTAAAATAAGTTGCTCTTTCCAGACAGACTGCAAAGTCACTAGCCTAATGTAAGAATATAATCAAAAATATGTAGACCCGCAGTGATTTTTATGTTTGGCGTTAAGAAGAAATATCTCAAGCACTTTTGCTGACCTAAAAATATCCCCAGAGACCAGCTCGGTTGGATAAGTGATAAATACTACCAACACGCTCAATCAACAGACAGAAACTAGGACGTCTGAGCTTGCAGTGTTGCACGGAAAGTCTATTGGAGGCTTGACGTTGCGTTTTAGAATCCATCAGTATTGCTAGATTAGTGTTCAGATTTTGATTTTGTAGGTGAGAGACATTTCCACAAATGCAAAACGCTTTCGGACCAATACTATTTCAAGAAAATATTTGAGGATCACGATATCAAGAGCAAAAAGCAGACCTAAAAATGCAAACTTTGGATTCTGCATCCCTAATCTGTCTAACTCGAACAAAGTTGACAAAGGTTTAAGCAACTTGATTTACTTCTGCCGCAAACAAAGGTGCCCAGAATAATTTATACCAGGAAAATGCGTTTTATGTCCTCCGGCAGAATACCTGGACATTGAATCCGATGCAGGAAGTCAGCCCACAGCTTTCTACTTTTCCGGGAGCGCTAGCATACGGGTAACCCGGCCCGTTCATCCTCGGGGAAACCCGAACGGCGTCGAGGTTAGGGGGCAAACCGGTGTTGATTCCATCGTCAGATTACACGATGACTTACTCGACTGTGGACTATCGTTAAGTGGCATTTGGACGTCGGTAAGATGTGTGCAAAGAATACACAGCAGTAAGCTTCTGCAATACAGCGTATAAAAGAATGTCATAGTTGGATGCAGACGGAATGTTTTACGAAAATGTAGCTTAAGGAGGAAAATATACTCACTATGACGTTTTGCGATAAATATAAATTATTTGGATACCTAACAGGATTTCCTCAGATATTTAAAATCTTCCATGTTGAACGGTTGTTCTTAGTGTTTACAGTTGGGTCTAGGACTCAGAACTAAGTCGTGTCTTCTAAGATATTAAGAATACTCACAGGTCCTCCTACTGCTCATACGCTACAACCTAACTGATACCGCGCGAAAGAGTAGCAGTTGCCATTAAACGGGTACGAGAAGACTGTAACAGGAGTTTCTTACTTGTGTCTGATATTCAGAACGATCCCTATTTGCCCTGTTACTGAAGATCTGCTATCGGCACTCGATTAGGTCATTGAGCAGCTATAATGCTTGTAGAGGGCAGCACTCATCCCCTCACAGTTCGTTGATCATCCAGGATATTTCGAGCCTTCTGACTACAAGAAGCAATGCAGCAATTGCAGATCAAAACATGAAGGTCACTAGGTCAAAAAGTTTGCTTTTGGAGATAATCGAGCTACTCACGTTTTATAAGTTGTCCCGGGGTCTGTATGCAAGAACTACAGAGAACAAATTTGTCGGTTCTCCAAATAATCGACATTCCCTATTACGACCAACCAGATGAAACACTTTTTTCGGGCTAACTCCGAAGATCTGACTCATCAAATAGTAGAAAATTTAAAAGGCTCGAGACTGAAGAGGTTTAGAACCCACTAGTGTCATCGGATTTTGTCGCCTTCATTCACCTGCGAGTCATCTTCGAAGAGTTGCACCATACTAACCCCGATTTGTAATACAGACATTGTTGGTTTTGCATGAAAGGATGGAGGTAGGTAAAGCAACATTAACACTTTCGTCATCAGGATGTCAAATGGCAAACTAATTGGCCTGACCGCGCCCTCGTAGCAGGTTAAGACTGACTGTCTTTAGCCCAAGAGGACGGACTTTGATCAGTACGGTTTCTTTGACCGCTCAAGAGAAACGTAAAACCAGACTTTTCCTCTGAACGGTGATAAAAAAGATGAAAGCGCAATTATCAGCCCTTTAAATGTTATGGAGAGCGCAAGTGGCGTGAAGACAAAGTCTAAGACGTTGAGAAGAGGACCGAGCCGGTGGCCTGATACACGCGTGAAGTTAGACCTCCGACCGGCAGCGCCGAGCACGTGTGGTGGCTTTGCTCACGCGTGCGGCCCAATCAGTGACTGGTCGCGGGGGGACTCTCGCGCACGCGGTGGCCAATCAGCGACCAGTGCGCTATGGCCTGAAACGTTATAGAACGCCCTCGTTGGCTGGCACGTTATTGGGCGGAATGTTCAGAACACACGAGACCCCACATAAGTAGGACATTTTTCTGACGAGTTGCAACCTCAACTGTCCGCAGGTTGCCAATGTAGTGCTTGTCCTCTAAACCGGCTCTTTTCCTGTTCCACCTTGCTTCCGGGACATAACATAAAGTGGTCCTTTAATAGTCGGGCCGGAAGAGAGAATCAGCTGCCTCACAGACCCAGTCAGTTTTCTTTTTGCACTTCGTGGGCCATGGTTTTACGATAAAAAGCATTTGTATCCATCTATACGGCTTTTGTGAAAATGCTATCAGCATGTCTCAAATAAGCTGTTGTTTAATGATAGGGGCGCTCACTGATCGTTCTTACGGAACTAATTCGTTCCGTTGTGCCTTACGGGCTTTCTCTCGAGCCAACCAGCAGCCGCAGAGCGACGCATCATGTGGGCAGAATGGTATTTTCGACAAAGACAAAGGAGACTGGAATGGCCGCTTCTGGCTTATTAGCCGTCGTCAGTCGGCACGTGATCCAGTGGTTAGAGGCGTTGGACTTCTAGCTAACATGTCGTGAGTTTGAGCCCCAGGTGTTCCACACCTCGGAGTTGCGAATGACTGGCTGACAACGGCTAGTAAGCCAGAAATGACCATTGCAGTCTCTCTTGTCTTTGTCATTAATACCATTCAGGCTGTTGTTTGTCTTTGAAATTCCGATAAATTCTCCTGGAAGCTTTAGGAGACAAAGGCTTGGTGGCCTGCCCAGTGGAATGCCGCCAAATATCATGCACGGTTTTCAACTGGGGAAAGATTGAAAGTTCTCTGTGAGCTACTCAATTGCCTCGGCCTAAAACATGATTGAAGAAATCATATTCGGCGAAAGTGCATTTTACTTATACATCCTCAGCCCTGCCAGTATTATAATCTGCGCCAAAACTGCGAAAGTTGAAAAACTGGCGATGAACTGTAGTCAAGATGTTTTTAAAAATCCTCGACCTCCCGTAGCCAAAGTTTAGTCCTACCCGTACGTTCCCGCACCCCGCAACGACGTGCCACAGCGAAGAAATGTAAAAAAACAACTCACAGTCACGCTGTCCCCGGCCGCCTTCTCCTCCAACCTCTCTAAGACATTGACGGGACTAGACCACAATTTCCCCTGAATCCTGGCATATCTGACTGCCCTTAACCCCGTCTTCCATAACTGCCGTTGATTGACTGTCTTCAACTTCCGCTGCTAAGTCGTAACTTATATTGTTGTACAGGCCTAGAGATGAATAATCAAAAACTTACGTCTGTCGAATTTGACTTCTTCAATGCTTAAATGTGTACCACCGCAGGACTCAAGCAGAACTGTTGGGTTTAACAGAATACTACGTAGACAGTATTATTCAATATCATATTGCCTAGCAGGGTCTGAATATCAGCGTCATCTTAATGCTCTCTCGTTAAGATGGTGCCAGAATCCACTAAAATTTGAAAAAACAGTCCTTGAGGAACCTACGTAAGTAATGTGACAAATTGCCCAATACGACATTCGACTACAAGTACATGCACGCGCACACATCCTGCTTTGGACTTAAAGCACAATTAGGGGAAAGAAGACGGTGGCTTATCGAGCACCGAAACTATCTTCTGACTTTTTTATGCATGAGAACTGGTACAGAGGCAAAATCAGAAAAAAGACACATAACAGTTATAGGAGGCGACTAGCCAATCCATGATCAGTACTGCTAATCCGGAAGTAACTGCGCGAGTGACTGTATACGAGCACCAAATCAATATGCCGACGGGGGTCTTTTTCGAGACCAAGACTTCAAACAAGTCTCGGTTTGTCTTGCTTCCGGTATTAGCAATTATCTTGGAGGATGAATTGAACTTTCGACCCGCTTTGAGTGTGTGGACAGTTACTCATGATAATCGACCGCCCTATGCTAGTATGTGCGCGGATTGAGCATGCATTTAGTCTAACCTACATAAATGAAAGGGGTAGTTTTGTCAGGGGACATGATAGGCTACATCGGACTTTGGATGGAGTCGTGATATATCACCCTGATAAACGAGAAACGAGCAAAGACGGGAATTGTTTGGTGGCCGGTAAAATTTGTAAAACACAGTGGCTGAGATATAAATCTCTGTTTGTCACTGCGTTTGAAGCTACAAACTTAATTATTCGGTCAAAGATAATAGGAAAACAGCCTATCTCCTAAGCGGTACATGTTTGGAATAAAGTTGTGTAAATAATATAGGCTGTTGCAAGTTGAAATCAAGAGCACCCTATTTCGGGGTTACTTTTGATGATAAAAAAATTTATAGCCAAGGCATATGTGTTTCTTTATATCCTCTGATAGTGGACAGCAATCTGCTGAAGAAGCAAAATGTAAAAAAATCCTTTTCTTTTGTAGGAAGTGTCAGAATTAGTGGTTTGAAAAATTTGCTTTTGTAAATGGGCATCCTGTAACATGACGGACCCTTATTTATCCCGCATTATTTAAATCCCAATGTGCTTTAGGATTTACGTAGCATAATTTATAATTTATAACGATCCACACGGAATTCCGACAGAACTTCCTTTGGAACGACCATACTCCTTCGTATCAATTCTCTGCCAACAGCACCCCAGGACTCTCCTGATCCAAGAGCGGCTGAGTCGTTTGCTATTTGCTTCATATTGTTGGCTTGGTTAAAAAGCTTCTCATACACCTTTAAATACTTCGTGCCGTACCTAGAATACCTTGCATATCCTTCGAATTAATAATGGCAGTCGACAAAACACCATCAGGACAATGTGCAAAAAACTCGCCCCAAGTGGGATTCGAACCCAGGTCCCGTCGTGGGGTGTGCAGCGTGATTGCCACTACACTATCGGCGCACGGCGAAGGGACTGAAATAAATAAAGGAGTAAACATTATTCGTAGTACAAATGACTGCAACTCTTTATATATCGCTGTTAAGTCACCTCCCGCTAAACGAGCAAGGAGCCTAGTAAGTTGTATGGATATCAAATACGAAGACGAAGCCTGTACGACATGTTTCGGACTCCTTCAAAAATTTGCGGAAATGGAGAGGGAGATAAAGGGCCTTAAAGTGGAGATGGAGAAGCTGAGGAATCTCCCTCGCTATTCATCCAAAGAGAATGAAAGCGAGCGAACTTACGCAAACACGGCTTCCTCGGCTGTGTCGACGGAGGAGAAAGAAAATAGTAGGTCGCTAGAGCTTGATAGGAATGACACTCAGTGTCTTGTAAGAAAAAAGCGCGGTCAGACGCGATCTCAGCGAGCAAAAAGAAATCTCAGGGTACCTCAAAAAGGCACAGAGAGTCAGACGAGGGAACAAGAGTTGGCTACGCCGCACACGAAAATCGCGCCGCTGAAAACGAAAAATGATCAAAAGATCGTAGTAAACAGGCAGTCATGCGTTAGTCCTGCTGAATCAAACCTTCCTAAATCGGTGGAAGGTTGTAGCCGGGATGCACGCGATGAAGACTCTGTAGGTATGATTATACCACAAGGCCGTCTAGTTGATCGCAGTAAATGCATCGTTATAAAGGGCATGCCTGAGTCTGTTT
>CACRXP010000316.1:112932-144189 GCA_902702965.1 Spirometra erinaceieuropaei
CTGGCTCACACTTACCGCTAACTTCTTAACTTTTCGCATTTGCTGATGTAATTGATGACTTTATTTCTGTTTATCGACATGAATAGGGTGCTCAAGGGCGAAAGCCTCATTCCCTTAATAAACTGACTTAAACTGACTTAACTCAGGAACCTGAAGCACTGATAACGTCAGAAGCGATCATCTGTCATTAGATACTGAAAAAGCATGGTTAAAACTCATGGGCTAGAAGTAACTGAGCAACAATCGATCGTATATCTAACAATTTATGATCCCCGTCTATGGCATCACGTTGCATTGAAGGAGGGAAAAATATCAACTTAGTTGTCTGCAGAATGGAATGAAGATTATCAAACTCAAACGTATGACAATAGATTAGGCCTCAAAATTGAAATTCGATCCAAACTCGATCCAAAATAAACGGGGCAAGACATTGGACGTTGCCTGCACAAGAAATACCAGTTAGCAAAATTCGAAGTCTTTCCCGATGTCACTCTGGAAATGGGCAAAACGCATCACTCTCCATCTGATATTTTTAGGTCCAACAATCGTTGGAGGAGGTAATGCATCTAAACGCAACTGTGCGTATCGTAAACAAATTTTAATGTTATTCTCGAAACTCCATCCGACCCTCAACTAAGGCAAAAAACTGTTCTGAAGGACAAATCCAGTCGACAGACCATTGAAATTCTGCATTGACATGCCAAGTTAAACAACCATAACCGACGGCAGTACCTTTTTGGTGGAAATCTGAGGCCTGCAAGGGCGGTAGAGTAGCAATTAACATCTTAGAGCTTCCGTACGACCCAACTAACGTTCGAGAGGAAACAAAAGTTTTTTAGAATAAGTGCCCTAGACATGGCCTCCTTTTCCCCTTTATTTTTGCATTTTCTGTCGGTGGCCAATCGCTTAATTTTTGATCATCCGAAACTCTGTACGCCAGCATTTTCCTCCATGGAAAAATAACAGAAAATATTCCTTGTCTATCCCAACTGAGGACGGTAAATTGAAAAAACGCATTATTTTGAGAAGGAACTCCATTTGCATTCAGTAAAAGCCTATTTGACACTGAACAAAAGATGAACTGAATAAGCTAGTAAAAAAACTAAGGGCTAAATATTTGTTTTTCGTACTCTCTTAGACACAAGTATTTTGCGTATTGGACATCCCTGTTTGCTGGCACATATTGGCTCAACCAAATAAGCAAGCATATATTTCTTTTGCTACTTGAGTTTCCTTTCAAAATACGTTTCATTACCTAGAATCTTAGTGCCAATTTAATAAATTTCAATGTTGTGCTCTTACATGAGGCGTTTGTTTCTATTCACCTGGACATGGGTTTGAATCAATCATAATTATTATTGACCATTCAAAAATTGTTAGAGATCTATAATCAAACCCAGTTTCATGAAGCGGTGTTAATATGATAAGTAGGAAGTACTTACTTTTTTTCCGTGCGTGTTTAGGATCACAGTCGACATTCCCCGGGCATTTTTATGGAAATTATGCTTTCACAGTGTTTTATTGTCCTCTATAATTCTAAAACGCGAAAATTTTCCCCTTCATATGTCGACCATTCAAACGCTCTCAAGGAATATATGATCATTTTATGCCTTTTAAAGTAACCATCAATTTACCATCCACAAATACTCGCTGAAAATAAATTAACTTCTGAATTTCTCTCAGTGGTTTTATTCAGTCTGAGAGCCAAAACCTGGAGAGACCATTTACTTGCCTGGGGTTTGCTTATAAGTACACCTACTTTAAGTGAAATGGGTGTTCAAGAGAAGTGACAGATCTTCGAACAGGCAGTGGAGCATTGCGAATTGTTCCACTTTCGGGCGCATAAAAACAGAAGTTCCCTCGCACTCGGATAATGAAGATTTCAGCAGATATGACTTTTCCTTTCTGCTGTAAAAGATTTGAGTTGCAAAGCCCACCCCTGTTCGAGGGCAGTGTATCGTGTTTTAATGGAAGCCAAACACTATATTTTGCGGCGTTGCTACTTTGGGTGCAAATTATGAAGACTATTAACCTGAGGACAATGCTCAACTCGGGCATTTTAGTCAACATAAGAGTAAGGCTGTAAATTCGCTAGTTTATGTACAGGGCCAGCCTCTTCGGATTCCTTTACCGCTTATTCCTAGTTACTTCAAGGCTTGGATTTTTTTTGTCACAGTCTACAATTTGTCCCTGAATGAAACGACCGAATGATCTAAGACAAGAATAAAGGCCAAATAGCCACTGCGAGCTGCCTAAATTAGCATCTGTGCCCTCAACAGATCGGCATACCGTAACCTTCTCGAGACCGAGAACTGATGATATGGTCTAGAAACGTAGTTTTCATATGCTAGTCCACCTATACAGCACACTGGTCGACACCGATTAAATGGACCCTTCATCATCGCCGGCATAAAATTACGGCCATGGAGCGTTCAGCAGAAGGAAATAGTTAGAACATTGAAGCTGGTGAAATAATTTGTGACCAACTTGAAGCATCATATAGATTTCTGTGACGTTTGTTCTACGAGTATGAAACTTGGCGGTAGACAGCGGATCGTGTAATGAAATTAAGGCCTTAGGTACTATCGTACTAAAAATCGCATTTTAAATTCAACTTTTGGCCTGCTTTAACAGACAGCAAAGGCGAAAGTGACTGTTTTTTCACTTTTCCAGACAGCCAAATCAATAACCAATGAAGGAAACTGAGATCCAGTGCTCTAACCTTTTTAAACTTTGTTCGAAGCAGTTTCTATAATATTTGGAAAGCGTTTAAGCCTACAACTCATGTCTGGTTTCTGTTGAAATACAGGTAGAGTGCGGATTACCGTATCGAATGGGCGAAATGCAGAACTGGTTGCCTCTGTCGCAGTCTAGGTCGATTCAAAACCGTGTTTACTAGACCGTAGCTGTCTGAATATCTGAGGGCAGACCTCACCCTAGGTCCGATTATTCCTTCCAACCACATTACGTTTTAAACGCGAACTCCTCTTTAGTACGCAGATGCAGTAGGGGATCTGGCGGCAACAACGTGATGAGTGGAAGCCAGATAATCGATTTGGCGCGTATTATTTATAGATAGGGCGTTCCGAAATTCCTTTGTCATACGGAACAGGTTCTTATGTCGCTTCCGACAAAAATTCTGCAAACTCGAATGTAAATTGAAGTCAATTTACATCCCCACGATTTCGTGTGATAGCAACCGTCCTAGTCTATGCTTCCGCATCAACATCAATTTAAACGGGGAAAAGTTGCCGAAACAACAACAGTCAAATAGGAATTGGATTTTTTTAGACCAAGAATATTTGCGTCTTTGGTAGTTAAGCATTTCTAAGGTGAACTGATGTTTACAACCGATGAGGCAGTACTTCCTACGCATATATTGTGATTTTGTTTAGCTACAATTTGTTCACTATTGGTGGTGACTTTAGTTCGATGTATGTGTGTCGGTTCCCAACTGGCCGGGAAATTTGCGTGAATCTACTGTTGTAAATGTGGCACCGCCCATTGAAGACACTGTAAGCCTTCGTACCAACGGAAGAACCGCCTTAGAACTCAGTTACTAGTCGAGTTGAATGATGTTTCTATTAATTACTTAGGATTCACCAACGCAGACATGTGTTAAGTAATAACGTCATAAAAATGCATTAAGATAGCTCTATTCGGTTTCTTTTCTTCTGTACGTGCCAGTGTATCTGAGTAGGTCAGTCTAATGTTAATTCGGTGCTTATATATGTTCAATTGAAGCCAGCGATTTGTTAATTGCAATGACAAAAGGCTCATCAGAGTCGAAAGAAGAAGAACAGTTCGCTGGAAGAGGTCTGTTGGAGGCCCACTGATTCTAACAATTATCTCTCCCGCCCGGTTTCATGGACCTGAAAGTCTTACTATATGACGCACTCTGTTTGTTACATGGCACGCTAGTGCCGAACATGCGTTTCATCTCGATCTGTGTCGTTCCGTCCTCGTTGACCGCGAAAATAATTAGCGGTCTACCAAGAAGGTTTATAAAACCAGGCAGGGGGAGGACAACAAAAATGATGGTTAACTGACCGGTCCACGGACATCCAGGCAGCTTTTATCTGCCTTGAAATGTGATCTTCGCCACTACCCACATTCTCAACGACGTCAAAGTTGAAGATGTATTCCATGTGTGCGGCATGTATTGTTAACTCCTATTTTACGTCCAGTCTTTCCGTGGTCAAGCGATGAACATGCATCTGAGTTCTTGGCCGTCGACCGTTTTCACTAACACAACAGTTTCGCAACAGTTCCGTAATAACGATCGGTGAGCGCCCCCTACCATTGTATATTCCCGATCGAAAACCGACAGGGCGACGGACTCGTGGCCCAGTGGTTAGACGCGTAGACTTGTAACAAACAGGTCGCGAGTTCGAGCCTCGTGTGTGCCACATTTCGGGGTTGGGTATGACTGGCTGACGACGGTTAACAAGCCAGAAATGACCATTACATTCTCCCTTGTCTTTGTCGGTAATAACATAATGCCTCATCTCTCCAAGCTTGCTCAATCACCTCATGGAGACAGCGCTCGATTTTTGCTGAGTTGTCAGCAATAAAGCCGCCATCCACATTGCAAACAGAGTCAATACGTGTGAAGGACACACCGCCAACTTTTCGGATAATTTGGTAGTTTTCGAGTTTTACCAACGTACCCAAGGACGTGTCTGTTACGGCCCAATATTTCTGCCGGTCATTCTTGGCCGACTTGGCTGCCATTTTCTGGAGTTGGCTGATGGAATCATTGTTGTAAGACCCAGCAAGAGACGCCTGGACTGACAACTGCAGGGTTCTTCCGTTGATCCAGTAACTGCGGTGCTGCTGTGTGAAACTAAAAATTTTGTCAGTTGCTCCATTGGTTATTGTCATGGCCGTCGACCGTCTTCTCTTACTCAACTGCTCATATTGCAGACAGCAGCAGACAACGACCGACTACACATGATTAGAGATAGGGTCTTTGGCCCCACAACTTGCAAGGGGATTGTTGAGTCAGACCTATGACCAAAGGCTATTCCGAATGGCTCAAAGGACCTTACCACGGCTTAGGAGATCTCCTTTACTAGCGGAATGCTGCGCAATGACAACAGCTGCCACGTTCGTTCCGCTTTCTTTTTAGCACTCGACTTCGTTCAACGAAGACTAGCAGATGGACGCTGACTCCGATGAGTTCTCGTAGAAGCTTCTTCTAATTCAGTTTGACGGCTGACGAACCGTAATGAGTTTTAACCTGCTACGAGCAGTCGATCCTTGCTATTGCAGCTGTGCATTTGCAACGTTTTTGTGGGCATAAGCTGTCTACGCATAGAGGGCTGCGCGCACGACTTTCTTTCGCTGAAGACGACCTGGCAAAATAACTGCGCAAAATGTGAGACTTCCAACTGACCTCTCCCAGTGAACGCTTCTTCTTTTTTGACATACCACCGGAAGGTCGATTTTTCACTACTTTTGACGCATATTATAAAGTCGGGGGATTACTGTAGCGAAGCAGTCATCAAAATGATTTCTTGCTTTTTAAGTTCCTTGGAAAATAACTGCGAACTTGGAGTATCTCAGTATATTTAAGGTCTAAAGGCCCAGACCAAAGTTTTATGTATGAATATTTGGGCGTAAGTCTACCAACCACAGCGGATAACCGCATAAGATTCATTAGCTGCCGACAGGCAGCTTGTAGTATACTTTAGGGTAAGGTGATTCCATACTAACAGCACAGGTAGTAGCCAAAAGCCCATACACAAGTGTTTCGCCGATATTCTGCCGCTGCATGACACAGCTGCGAGGGTTTCGGCTCATCAGCGGGTCTCCCAGCATTCCTTGTCTGTCTTCTGGTAGACACTCCAATTTTGAAGAGGAAAGGAACCCTTGCCACACCATTAAACAAACTTGCCGGCGAAAAATGGGCCTCCATTCAACATACATGGGATGCTTGTGGCATCCCATCATGCAAGTTGACAGGTTTGATGCAATTCACCCTGAAACGACAAAAGTTCTTCGAGGTAGATTTTGATGGCGAATTGCCAGATATCATGTGTATTTAACTGTTCACTGTAATTTGATTAAATACAGTCAGTAACCGACCTCATGAAACTGTAACCAAAACTATGAAATGTGTTTGTGATGAGGGGGGTTACTTAAGAAGTGGTTGTTATTGACTGTTGTGTGGCCTATTCCGAAAATATCTCGGTAATACCAAACGGTTAGCATGCAGTTCTTGGATGGAAAATCTTAAGCGAAAGTACAACTGGAGAATATGCATATACAAACTTTAAACAAGACCTGATTTGCTACCAAATGAGTCTTCTTCGTAGTTTCCAGGTAATGTAGTTGAATTTGCAGGAGCATGAAATAGCGATATAAAAAATTGCATAATGCCTAATTAGTCCTTTTTCGTAGAGTACGGATTTTGTAGGTTATCTCCAAGAAAGGAATTCAAAAGCTTACGTCCTTGCGTGCCTTAACTACCTTGGGATTATGGTTTATAATGATACCACCTAAAAAGCAAATTAAGTAATCGTTTTTTAATCAAAAAAGCATTCCATAATTTTGGTTAACATTTCACGGCTGTCTCCTATCAAGGTGCTTTTTAAGACCAAACAGGAGGAGGCAAATGAACTGCTTTGTTGTAGTTAAACTCGGGCAAACAACCTTGACCTGACACTAGTGGTAAATTGTTTTGTGACGACTAGTTCGCAAATCACCCTAGGTGTACAGTATTCACCCGCAAGCTAGCTCACTCAAAGTAGCCGTTGTCAAAGCCCGCGCAAGTGAGCGTTCCCAGGGATTAACTGAGAAAAGAAATTTGTTCACTGGAGCAGAGCTGTTGTGTTGTTGACGTTTCGGAGAACTTTGTCTACTGCTTATTGTCAAAGGTTTAATGCGAAAAGTGGAGCACAATTTTAAATGGCTGTCCAAGCTAGTTGACTGTGAGCCGAACGACTTTTTCTTCGTACGCTTTCCTGGTGTTTGGCAAATGTTTGAGGGATTAGACAGCTTCTTGCGGTAGGTATCCTCATCTCGACTGAGGGTGGTTGAATCTCTGCTTCCGCTTCGCGTGGTTTTGTCGTCAGTCTGTGTCTCCACAGTTTTTTTTTAACTTCAGTGTGAGCGTCTTTCCCCGGGTTATGTGCATATATTGACGTCGACCAAGTATTCCAAAACGCCGATAAAACCATAATCCAGTTTCGACAAGTTAGTAGTCTTTCCTAGACGACAACTCTTGATTACACAAAATCAGCCGTATGCTCCCTGAGCCCATATTGATTTTTTCAGAACCCCATATGATATTATAAAAGCAATTATTTATCCCTCACGTATTTGAGTTTCGTTCGAACAAAAAAGACAACTAAGCTCACTGTGAACATTTATCTAGGTAAGACCTCTACATATGCGATTTACAGGTCTTTTAGTCAAAGAGATGCGTCCGGAAGATATCAGTCGGGAAAATGAGGCTCTGATAACGCGCACAGTGGTCACTAGTCCGTACTTGAAAATCTGAGTTTGTGCAAATGATCTCAAAGTTTCAGGCAATACCGTTCTTTGAAATACAGTTACAACAGGGCAGATAAAAAATTAAGTCACGCGAGTCCCTTGAATCTTGAGGAACCAGCGGAAACTGCAAGCGCGGAGAAATTGCTTATCTGGCGTTGGTCAGAAATAAAAAAAAGCAGTTTCTTGCACTGAGAAGTACTCTGCGGCCATAGATGGTTACTCTATGAAGACAAGAAATGAATTTGCAACCACTGAATACTTATAAAGCACAAAAACATTTGCTCAGGCTGTCATACTAAAGGAAACAGATCTTAGTGACCTTGTAATGGTCTGCGGATGTAGCCTGTTGGATCTATCTGTGTGATTTCTTAAAGCCACTGAAGGAAGTACATGTGAAAGGACGTCGAAGTTACGCTTCAAGATCGAGACGCCAAACATTCACGACTGACAAACGGGGACGGACAGATGTAGGCGGACAGTAATGAGCACAAAAAATGACCATTAAAATAAAAAGGGCCTCAAACTTCCATGGCAGCATTCACAATTATTAGACGTTTTACCAACAAGTTAAGACCTCTTACAGCATTTGAAATGGTTTCCCGCTAATAAAACACTTAGAGATCAGCGCTTGTAATTAAGGGGGCATGATAGCTGGGACAAGAGCTTCCTTCGACAGACGTTTCGGATTCCTGCTTGTACCCACCATCATAGACAATAGCAGATACGGATGGCTCATGCACAAGGGGCTACAGTATTTTTTATGATGCAGTCGCCGTTCTACCGCTCACCTATGAAAATACACCACCTCTCCTTTAATCAAGATTGTTGCGCCTGGCGTTATTACTGTTCGATGGCCGACGTTCGTTTTGTTAATCGCTGAAATTTCATGTCAGGTGTTGGATGTTGGTGTGAAGGTTGCTTGTCCATCTGACCCACCAACCCTGGCGTTGGGAACAATGTTCCCCTGTGCGCTCTCCATGTGGCTAATTACTTTGCCTAGGTGAAGTCTCAGCACCGACGGTGGAAGGGGACGGTCACTACGCTTGTTAATAGGCTGGGGTCCAATGAACCATGATTCCAACAGTTCGCAACTTACGCGATTGTCATCTACTGCAAAAACTTTGGCCTCATCGAATTTAAATGTGCGACCCGATCTCAACAAATGCGCCGTAACTTGGTAGCTGAAATCATTTCTCCACACTACTGCCGTGGGTTCGACCATTCACATATGGAGCAGTCTTCTGGTTTCTCCGATGAAGTTGCTTTGTCCACATATGCGCCAGATCCAACAAACTATTCCAGACGCGGCAGCGGGCCTTTCACAGCAACATCCAGCACCCGTAATGCAACTGCACCCGTTAACGATGCGAATGTCGGCCATCGAACAGTCATAACACCAAATGAAACAATTCCCCAATGAAGGCGGGATGCATGAATTTTCAAGGATATGCGGTAGCATGGCGACTACATCCTATAAATACTGCAGCCCTTTTTGCATGAACTACCCGTATCTGCTATTGTGTCTGGTGATGGGTCCGAACATGAATCCGAAAGTCTGGCGAATAGAGTTCTTGTTCCAGCTATCGTAGCTCTCTCGTCACGACTGCTTCCTGAGACTCATCTCTTCGCTTCTATTGGTTGTAATTAAGCTAATTGATCAGCGTACTTTTTAAGTTACACCATTTTTTCCTTTCTATTTAGCTACGTTTCTGCGCGCTAAACAATTTAGCCTTTTTTACTCGGCACGTATTGCACTTTCCTCTTCTTCACTTACTTTAATGGCCTTTACTAAATTGAACTGTCACACTTTTAAATTAAACACAGAGGCAACATTTTGCTAAATATCGAAAACTAAAATATGCCGTCTGTACGTTACTAGGGCATTTCTTTCCATCCGTTCCCAAAAGTGTAGGAGACATAGTTTATTAATAACGCCTTCTTCCAACTATTCCTATCGGAAGGAATGAAAACGCTAAGGGTTAGTAAATATGGGGAAATTGTCAGTTTTGTTAATCACAACTAATTTGAAGCCTACAAGCCATCGTTTGCGTAACATGGTGGCAACAGAAACATTATTAACACCGCCTACCAGTTTGGCTGGGTAAAAGCTTTTAAAGGCGGTGCACCCACAATGATTCCGTAAGCAACTTTTTTAAATTTTTTGTCGAAAGCTTCCTTGCCTTTAAAGCGGCGGTTTTTACCGAACATCGCTCGTTTTTCAGGATTTCAGAATAAGTGAATGCATTCTTATCTTTAACTATTTCTTTTAATAATCGTGCCGACATTTCCATTGATAATTCACTAGAATGGACTCTGTCTGCCTCTGGTCACTGTAAGTAGACGCAGTTACTCAAACCTAGACTGGACTTTGTGTATCTCTTCGCTTAGCCAAAGGGCTTTCATCCGATTTAGGATGCTATCGTTATTGCTGCTTCTACTCTTTTACGGTTCTCGAAGGCTCAGTCATGTCCAAGCTATCTTAAAGCATTTTTAAGAACATTGCCAGTAAGAGTGTCCTATTCACAGAACCAACGGAATTTATTCTATCTACCGTAAGCCTCTAAGGCGTCAAAGACGTCTTTTGCATAAGACGAGCTTTTGCTGAAGTCGGATGTGGGTTGGAAACCTCACATAAAAGCAATTTACCTAACTTCATGTTTGGTTTGTCAGACAGTCTTTTTCACTTTCCATAAGTTTTCTTCCTTTCCTGTCGACATTGCAAGACGTTTCAAACGGCTGACCGAATAAAGAAGCGTGCGTACTCATGATAACGATGGTGTAGGCTTATTACTTGGCATTCTTATTTGTGTGCTCCGTGCGTTCATTCCTAGAGGTGCTTTTCGCGATTTACAAGTGATTTCTTTTCTGTGTGGGTAACTACATTTGAGAGCAAAAAGTCCTCTGTCCAACCGCTGCAAGATCTGAGGACGTCTCACCACTTTCCTTTGTGCCTTGCCTTGATCACGCTACACCCATATTTTAAGGAATCTAAAGTAGTGGGTGTATGGCCCGTACTTAGGGTCACGTCCCACCCAAAATGCCTAATACGTTTGGTTGTACAACCCTTCCTCCTACTGCGGTAACATCCACTCTGGAGGCCCTCCAAACGACTGCCCCTTGACGTTATCACTCCATCCTCTCCTATTTCCTGTATTTATCCACAGCCTGCATATAAGACCTGGCGGGAAACCCTGGCTGTCGTTGTTTTGGCGCTCTACTATGTCCTCAGAGACCTAGACAGGATTTGTTATGTGTGCTTAAGTGCATTTCCTGATTACTCTGCCGCCTTCAGCCCTGTCTCGCCCCGTCTTTGTCCTTTAGAAAACATAAGAGCTCGACTTTCCTGACTGGACTGTCTTTTAGCCTGCAGGTTATTTTTGTTTTCGAATTTAGTTTTTCTAATCTGAAAATAGCAAATATGCCAATATTTCCACCAGCTACGGGGTACTCCAGAGTTCTGTCTGATGCCCAAAGATTGCCGATTCGCCAAAGTTGATTATCACACTGTCTGAAATGGGATCGATCTTCAAATTCTCGAGGAAGAATTGCATTTCATCCTCCCAGAGTCCCCCATTCTCCATCCATACTAAAGGCGCTTAGTATCCTTGAGTTTTGTAATCCTACCACACGACACCTACCTTAATTTGGTGACTTGCAGTTGCGTGTTTTTCGCCGTTATCCGTTTACTTTCTTCTATCCGCTTGAATAATTAACTTTTAGATATATTCTTTTATTATAACGTGGTTTTGCTTACCCTTCTCTACTGCCGAGTGTTTTTCTCCAACCAATAACTTTGTACACATTCCGAGTCAAAGTCGTGACAATTCGGCTAGCCGCCTTCACCTTGACACAACTGCTGTAAATTCACTGAAAACAAGCTCCGCTATGGCTCCCGCTACATATCTCAACACACTTTGACATATTAAAGATTCTTTCTACCATCCTTGGTAGAATTCGCGACTCACACTATGAATGAAGTTTGAAAACTGAGATTAAACTTCTCACTATATTAGTCGCGTACAGTGAATGACCGATCTTTTGAAGTATTAGCCCATATTTCGAAATTCGTTTTGACTAGGAAGGGTTACCTAAGTGGGTTTGTAATACTTGTTGTCTTATGGCACGATCCCATAACATTTCAGAAACGCCAAAACGTCTGCTTTTGAATACGTCTTTCTCGGTCGTTTTCAAAAGCCGTACCCGGTAAAACGTGACCACTGAATTGTTATACATTTTCAATATCGGCTTTCTATGTCCTTATTTGTTCAAATGTATTTTGCAGGAGACAGGCACAAACAGATTCTTTCTGGCACTCGTTTAGTAGCAAGGAAAGGTTTTTATAATTGCAAACAAGAAGTAAAAGTTTCATTCGCTGTTACAATAGCTTCTAATTATGAGATGTTTTAAGGCCGTCCAATGTCTACTCGAATAGCATCATATCTGTCTATTTAATAGTGATTCTAACTAAGTATGCAGCCTAGTTCAATCTGCGGAAACATCTCGTAACCCTCTTATGGTATTTTTATAATTACATAAAGTAATATGTGCTTGCGTTAACTTGAAAAGCTTATGGCTTATAGACTGAAAACCTTAAACAAAAATATAGTTAAGGTCGGGTTTGACGTTATTTAGGGATAGAAAAACATTTTTAAAACCCAAAGACATCCCTCTGTCAAATAAGGAATTTCAGGATTATATGATTTATCGTCAAATGGATGCAAAAATGATATTTTATGTCATTTTTTGTGCAGCGCGTCTTCTAACATATAAAGCACCAAAAAGCCCTAGAAAAATGAAAACTACTTAAGTAGTCATTTATATCAAATGTGGTTTGCACAGGTTGCAGGAAAGAAGTACATTCAAAAGCTATTTCTTCCCCTCTGTTTTCTACGATCCGCATTTTGTAACACTGAGTGAATGACCTTTCGGTCAATGAAGGAGACGCATCTCTTGCACAGAAAAGTTTGTTTTGCTCTAATGCATTGGCAAACTGTATACTTCAGAAAAACTGTGAATGTATCCGGAATCCAGCCACATGGATGGTGTTTTGGCTGGCGGGGGATAGGATGATCAAAGAAATGTTTATGAGTATGGTAAATGATCGGGCACTGGAACCATGTGGTTATATTCAGGGACACAAACAGGTCACAGGGTGCAGTAGTCAATAAAAGAAGAGGGTATCACGAATGAAGTTGACTGCGCACGGCTGCGTATGCGGGCACCCGACAAATGTCCATGTTGACGAGTTCTCATCAGACGTCTGGGATCCAAGCAGCTATCGATTTGTATTCTTTCCGCTCTCGATTCGTCTTAAAATATAGTGCAAAATTAGGGGGAGGGTCATGGGAGAGGCGTGCTTGTTGTGTCTGGCTAAAGCGCAGGGTCTTTGCGTATGAGTAAAACCGCATTTGACGCGAGTCCGCACGGTTGGGACTGAGTGAGTTTGGGAACCACATGAGAATGGTCAGGTCTGGGCCAGAATGCAGGACGACCGATGGATCAAGAGATAGAATGTCTCCGATGGGAGTCGGCGGATAAGGCCGGCTGAGTGGGGGGTAGCCAAAACGTCAATGGTAGAGTGTTTTGCCGGAACATTTGTTGTTTCATGTTAAATAATCTCGTCATTTTTTTTGTTTACCCCTTTAAGGCAAAACCTTGTCACTTTCTCGCTGGCTACCTACGTATGTTAGAAGTCACTTTTTATGAATATGGCCCAGATTTCGGATTCAGCTGTAAGACATGTGTGGTTTTGAATTGTTATATCTGAGGAAGACAAGAGTAAGCCAGAAGAATCCGTATTATTCTTCCTTGCCACCGCCAGTCCTATGTCCTACACGTCTGCTCATGATGGTAGTGGACATTCACCGATCGTTATTACGGAACACACTCGTTCCGTTGTGCATTACGGGCTCTCTCTCTCTCGTGCCCAACCAGCAGTCGCACGGAGGCGCATGATATAGACAGAATGAAATTACCGACGAAGACAAGGGAGACTGGAATGGCCACTTCTGGTTTATTAGCTGTCGCCAGTCAGTCATACGCAACCCGAAGTGTTGAACACCTGGGGGTCGAACTCGCAACCTGTTAGAATCCACACCTCTAACCACTGGGCCACGAGCCCGTTGTCATGTTGGTTTTCGGTCGAGAATATACAATGTTAGGTGCCGCTCACCGATCCAGAGAAAGCCCGTAAGGCAGAACGGAACGAGTGAGTTCCGTAAGAACGATCGGCAAGCGCTCCCTACCAATGTATATTCCTGATCGAAAACCGACAGGGCAACGGACTCGTGGCCCAGTGGTTAGAGGCGTGGACTACTAACTAACAGGTTACGAGTTCAGGTCTCGGGCATTCCACACTTCGGGGTTGGGTATGACTGGCTGACGACGGCTAATAAGCCAGAGATGGTCATCCCAGTCTCCCTTGTCTTTGTCGACAATGCCATTCTACCTCTGCTCATCTTGACTTCACTATTCATGTGGTACGAATGAAACAAGGTCCCTTATGTGGCAGTTACGGCGTGTTTTAGGACCGAAATATCCTGTCGAATTTGATATTGCGCGGTTTACTTGGTTAAATATTTAACGATATGGGGATTGCTCATCAAAAAGAAAGCTATTTCACTGGGAGAACCGGAGAACTTGCTCTAGTGTCAAATATCCGATGTTATTTCGCATGCGAGGAAGCGTGGTTTCATAAGCAAATCAATCTTCAGCAAGTCGTTTACGTTATTAACCAATATATGTTGGAAATGAAAACTTCCTATTAGGTCGCCATGGGTGTGATTGGGTCTCAGGAATTTGGAGATTTATGTTAAAGTGAATGCAACATGCACAAAGGATAATTGTAACCACTAATAAATTTCTTTTTTCTTTCCACCAGTAAGTAATACGCCTTTGCCCGAAATAGGGTGAGCCCTCGCTGCTTGTAAGGACTGATTTTATCATTAATTACTAGTCTTAAATGTGGCAATTTGTATTTTGATAGATTTTTTAAGTAACTCGGAAAAAAATTGTAAGCAATCTTCTGTGGACTGTGCCGAAAGACGCCTTGCCGTCAATCTCTCCAAAAGGCAAACCCCTTGAATCAATTTTAAGAAAAGTGCATTCACTTCTGCGACCTCTTTTACCGTACTGTTTATCCATAATCTAACACTTAATTATCTCACCTTCATGTAGCATTTTCTGATTTCTGATGCCATGTTTTGCTCAGATCACCCAACGCGATGACGATACGAACAAGGCGTTGACTTACTTTGCTCATCTGAGCGCTGAGGTAGCGTCAGTGACTTATTAATCTTTGCGAGACAACGCCCGTCAGTTAGTGTTATGACAAAATTGTTGTTTTGCAAGATGGTCTTCAAGTTCCGGACAGAGGGCCCAAATATCTTACACGAAGGGCCTTTAACGTTATAGGTAGAAACTAACCACAACATCCTGTTAGACAGACGAACACTGCCCTTTCTCACATAAGCCCATCTGCCCTCACAAATAGCTTCGTAAACAGGGCTTATTGAAACTCCTTCAAATTGATCTTATTTTTAAATTGTTGTTTGGACAGATCGATGTGTAAAACACAGAAGTTTAGTCAGTCCCGATACATTACATGTGATATTCGGGAAAGTGTACAAGTAGTCGAACTATACGTGGAGGTCTGATGAAGATCAGAAGACGAAATCCGAAATATTCCGCACACTGTCGTCTCCAATAGATTTATCAATGTTGTTTATATCATTCATGATAAATGATGAATAAGTGGATATTTTGCTCCCGCTAATTTTCCTTATTTACATAAGCCCTATGTTGAAAATTAGAAAAGTCAAATTGTGGGAAATAGAACATACCTGAAGACCCCAATGGGATCATACCAGCGGCAGTATGCATTCAGACGCAGTTCTGGTGATATGTAAATATACAGAATACAAAAAGTATAACGCAACAGATATATGCCGGTGAACTCACTGCTCATTTATGTCAAATATATTTTCCCCGACACAAATCCTTGTGTATCTAGTTCTGTCATAGGTTTCCGTAGTATTTCCCTTAAGTGGTTATTAAGCTTTCGTGAGTTAAAAAAACAGACCGGAGAACTAAGAAACAGTAGACAAAGGGGTAAACAATGGCTGACAGCCATTACTGGGATCCCCGGCATTCCTTCTTAACGCGTTTTTGCGTTTTGCTTTTCCACCTAGCGAATCTATACCCGCTGACCTTACGGTCTGACGGAGTGCGACAAGCGGACACAAACATAGTTAGACAGTCGGGGCCGTCCATGTCAGTTTGGCATAAAACACTTTGGCGTGCTTCCACAAACCCCTGCACGTAGCCGAGATCACAATCTCTCTCTCAGACGTGGCTTTGCGCTGTTAGTATTTGTCATGGCCTAGCCAGCGGACACTGCGCCTGAGACAGCCTGCTAACTGGGATTTGAGCTGATGATGGTGGCTCTGTATACGCGTCCAGTATGCGATTTACAAATATGCCTGGTACTTTGAGTTTTACAGACACTTGAAAAGAGGTTTAGAAAGCAGTTATCTAGGTGCCTTACGTGCTAAAATAATTTTAATAATGGAAATTAAACTAATGTTTATAGGCAAAATAGTATTACCGACAGAAGCAAGAGAGACTGGAATAGTTGTTTCTAGTTCGTTAGCTGTCGTCAACCAGTCATGCCCAACCCCAAAAGTGTGGAACACCTGGGCCTTGATCACACGACCTATTTGTTAGAAATCAAGCGCGTCGAACCACTGAGCCAGGGACTCGTTGTACTGTCGGTTGCGACCATTCAAAGACAGAATAGACGGTAGGAAAATCACTTGAGGTGTTCAGCGGCTCCTTGAATGCTCTCTTGAGGAGATAAACATGAGTGGTAAGGGGTGCGCACACAGATCGTTCTTACGGAACTCACTCGTCCCGTTGGTCATTTTAGTCTCACTTGACCTTTTTGGCAGTGCTATCCTGCCTATATCATGCGCCGCTGTGCGGCTGCTGGTTGGGCGCTGGAGAGAGTCCTAAGGCACAACAGAACGAGTGAGTTTCATAAAAACGATCGGTGAGCGCTCCCCTCTACCACTCATGTTTATCACTTCGAGAGAGCATTCAAGGAGCCGCTAAAATCCCCAACGGATTTCCTTTTCATCTGTCATGTCTTTGGAGGAAGTACCAAATAATTTATTTTTTGCAATTACTGTTACTCCATTATCACTCCCAATGAACAACCTTATTCTCGTTTACGAAATTACTATTCGTTTTTGTAAGGGCAGACATTGTCGGGAAACGTGGAAGAAGAAAAGATGAGTATTTTTATCAGGACGTTCCGAAATGCGCTCATTTAAGTTTAGATAGAATAGAAAAAAGGCTAGATCCGCAGAAGCGGACGGCGACCTTAACCCTAATCCCAATCCTAACCTCAACCTTAAACGTTAACCGTTAACCCTAACGGCACCCCTAACTCTAACGAAATCGTAAACGTAACCGTGCCCTTAGACATAGCCGTAACTGAGAAACCTATCCGTAATGCTGAAACCTATTCGTACGCTCAAACCCTAACCGTTACCCAAAAACCTAAGCCTAAAAGCATAATTTTAACACGAAAATCGGAAACCAATAACCGGTACCCTAATCCTAACCTCGGACGTAAAACAGAAGCCAAATGGGTCAGATGTGACTCTGGAGTCCCATTAAATAGCCTCAGTAATCAAACCCTTCGCCACCTGTAATACGGGCCTGGCTACCAACTGAGATCTAGCAGAAGTGACGGGAGTGACGGGCAAATGCAATTGCTTTGTCTATCTTTAAACATTTCAAGTCCTTCGAATCAATACTTCAGATGACAATATCCATATTAAGGGATTCTCATAACCTCCTTATCGCTCATGTAAAAACTAGACTAGTGGAAGAATGAAAGGTAGGAGTCCACAAAAAATCAAGTTGTACTCTTAAATTGTTAAACTATTTACACCAACCCGTAGTTGGACGAGATGGGTGGTGGGAAATTGGCTTGTCACACTAGGAAATCTGGTGTACGGATTTTAAATCAACAGGCACACGCCCAGTATAGGGGATTGACATCAAGTTACGATAACTGACCCGAATTGCAAGGTGTTGGTACCTTTGAAAGCGACCCGTCATGTTTGATGGACTGCGCATCAGGGAGATTCTACATGGACTGGCATAGATCAGCAGCTGTTGTAGGAGGGAAGGCCGTTTTAGAGGTCCCTTAGGCTGATATTTCGGTTGACGTTGTTTGAGTCAAAATACTAAGTTCAAGTAATTCTCCCAACTGTGTGGCTTTCTTCATGGTGGTGAATACACACGAGGGCATGTGAAAACACGAAATAAAAGGAATCTCTTTAGCAAGTGGCCAGCTTATGTTTGTTCATCAGGGTCCCAAGGTACCGGCACGTATCGCCACCGTAAACCTAACAGCCATTGACACATGTCAGACGGAAAGATACACTAGCTCGTTGCTATTTGGGTATGTGGACCCTTACTAGGAATAGTGTTGCGCACTGAGAGAACGAGCGAAAAAATTACAAACCAACTCAATTGTCAAGCCCCATTCCGGAAATGCCCCGAATTTATTGACGAAAGTAGCATTTTCGTGGCATTGCCCCTTCAATGAGACCGAAGCTTTGTAGCTGACTACGACGCCATAGTGAGTTTTAAGGGTATCCGTCTAACCGGAATAATCGATTAAAAGAGTCACTTTTTTCTTACTTTAATCGTCGCGACCGATGAAGCGACAGGTCTGGTAGGAGGAGGTTTAGATCCAGGATCTGTTCTTTGCCGCAGGATAGATGCTTTCATAGTGACGGAACATAACAGCAATTAACCTTTCGGTGGATGCCTATCGCGAGGCCGTCACTGGTGAGTCTTCGTACATCTAATTCGTGAAATAAGAAGGTATCCCCTGTTGCCACTTCCTAAGCAAACAGTATAGCTTAGACTACGCCATTCAGACTCTGGCGCAACTATTAAAATTCACAGGTTTTATGTAAAAACGTGCCATCTACTTAGCGTGCCATCTAGAGGAATAACTTAGGAAATCCTGCCTGGGCAGTCAACTTACTTTATCAGATTTGGTGGATTCCAGACGTTGCAGTAGGTTGGGTGGGTAACTTGCCCCAAATTTGATTAAACTGGCGTCGTCCGGCGGGGCCTCGTAGCTCAAGTGTTTAGAGCGTTGGCTGTACTGAAGCCTTCCCCCTTACTGCGAGGGTTCGAATCCCACGGAGGCGCCGAGTTTTCAAAGTTGGGTCAATATGAATTATTCAAAAGCTGCCAAAACATTTATGGGTAAGCATTCTGTTACAAAGGAGAGGACTCAGGTTCTGTTAGAATCCGCTCTTCTAGCATTATTTTTGAATCGGGTTCTATGATTTTAAATGCACAACAGAATGCCACTTGAATAACTACATATTATTCAGACTTATAATGCTCCGTCTGTCCTGTTCCACGTTAAATATTAACAAAACCAGACCAGCGCCAAAATGCTTTGAAATATTCTCAAAAGTTAAAATGGCCAGTTTTATGCTGTGCTCTTGAACGGTTACTTGTGTTGTATTCGGAGATGGCATGAATGTGCGGAAACTCTCGAACGCATGATGCTCTTATGCGTTTTTTACTGCTGTTTTGGACACGAAAACACGTAGATTTGCAAATGTGGCCTGTTAAAATAGATAAAGGTCTGCTTTTATGGAACTTATATGCTTATTTTGGTCCTGTCTAATCTAGTTAACGCGAAATGGAAGTAATTTGCAGACGGACAGCAATTGTTTCGGAAACATATTCTTCCAGTAGGAAACAAACAGTGATATTCTAAAAGTGGCCCGAGACCGGTAGTAAGACAGAATACTGCTAACATCTAGGGTAGCGTTAATTACTCTTCTACTTTGCAAACGTTCTCTTGGTAAAATTACTTAGAAACGCAGGTTGATTAAGCCAAGAACATTTTCCGTTAGTCTCTAGGCGGAAAAATGAAAATGTTCAAAATTCTATTTGCGCCGAAATTATAATCCGGGTTTCTAACCTCACGTTTCATGGGCTGTGACATCCAATGTAAATCTTGCCTATGTCGCTGCCCGTCGTTGTGCAATATTTTGTAGGAATTGTGAATTGAGCCTGTAAAATGGAAAGTTATGTCGTAGACCGGCGAAACCCCTTCTCCTCTGACTTTACGTAGCATCGACTCGAGCCGTCAGGGCACTAGTCTGTGGTCCACCGACAAAATACTTGTTTCTGGAACCCGACAGCGCAGATTTCGCTACCAGGATTGTTATGTGACTGACAAACTGACGACAACCAGTACAGAAAGTTTCATTCAGTCTGTCCTGATCCTTGTTAATTGCATGCTACCATCGCCCTTAAGCAGCCAGCATAAACAAGTGTCGCTGGAAGCGAACACGCGAGTTCCGGAAAGCAGCTAAGAAAAATATGCGATCAATGGAACAAGAAGTTTATTGGCCGGACGTTCTGGATCCACAACCGAATCTATCATCAAAAACAGTCGCAGATATGGGCGACAGAGGAACAAGGAACATAGAACACAGTTGCCATGCAACTGCAGCGTCTAAGAAGCGGGCATATAGTCGCAGCGTTACAGTCATTAGGCCAGAGTCCGAGTTGTATGAAAGGGCAAAAATAACCAGATTGGTGGGTTAACTGTGGACAAAAACCCAAGTTGTCCTCTCAGACGGCAGTGGTCGCTGGCGATGCAGGTCAGAGCGTCTAGAACCACGCATCGCGAAGGTGAATAACCTCGATGTAACAGCTGTATTGAAGGAGAACGTCGAATATGTCCATGATGGCTGTCGGCAAAACAAGCACATACGCCCTATAAATATCAGTTCTTGCGTTCTATTTCTGGTAATTTCGCCACGGTGGCTGATTTTTGCATGATAACTATTCGGCAGTTCGGTTCGCTGTCACTTTAACTGTTAATCGCCGGCACCCCGCTCCCCTCCCCAGCGTGACTAATTTCGCTTCCCAGGCCATGTCTCAGCACATGATATGGAAGTGGGAGGTCAATGCGTCTATTTATCGACTACGACCCCGAGAATCATAACTCGAATAGCTCGCGGTTCACGAACTTTTTACCCATTACGAGCCTTGAGGTGCGGCATAGTCCCGTCGAATGAGCAACAACAACAGAGATAGCGCCGCATGTTCGGCCGTCAAAGTAATTCCGCAGATTCGTCAACGCAGTTACTTTGTCCATGATTGTATCAGGCTCAGTAATCGCCTCCCGACGTTAGCTGTCTTAGCAGCGGGTCTTTCGACAGAGGGCATAGGGATTTTTCCAAGGAGAATTTTTTTTAACAACGACAGGTTTTTATACATCCACCCGGACTGAAGTTGTTTTAGTCCATAAAACATTTTACTAATCAAGGTATTTTTCACTTGCAAGTGGCAGGGAGGAAGGATCAGACGGATTATGGAAGATCAGCAGTCCGAGTTTGCCCCCTACACTTATGTTTTCTTGCTTTATGGATTTTACATGCCGCAGTAGTTCTCAACATCAAAGAGTCACTGAGTCGCCTTGATGGTTTTTGAGACTTTTCCCTATTACCCAAGAGTCCCGAGTGCTGTCTTCTTTTGTAAGCATTAATTACTGAGTGCGCTTTGGTTATCTCTGTGATCCTTCTCTGAAAATTGGTTGCACTATCCTGCAAAACCGCGGGTACTATTTCGCGGTAATTTTACTTGTACCAGTCTGCGCTCTTTGATTACCGTGGATAGAGAATACTCGCTTACCTTTAGTACCCTTCTTGATGGTCCGCTTGGCCATATTTCAAAACTGCCAATTACAGCCTTAAATGGAACAGAACTCTTTCTGTCTGGTTCTGACGGAGTTGTCTTTCTGTTTTCAGTCTGCCTGAAGTCGCAAGCGACATCAGTGAAAACAACGGATGCAAAAATAATTCTATGCTGCCCCCACTGAAATCTCTCTGTGGTTCTTAAAATCACTTATTAAGTCAATCCAGATTTTAAGCTTTCGGTCTTTAACTGAAGCATTACTTATGCAGGCATAAATCATAGGAGGTTTGCGTTTAGTGACGTATCCTGTTTCCAAGGCAGAATGTGAGGAATCATAACTTGCGTTCGGGTTGAGACTGGGTAATATCTCCGGCGGGCGCATGGCGGTCATCAGTCATTATAAGTGACTCGTCATCAGAAGAGTCGAATCCGCAGTTTCCACTAGCATATTTGGACACTCCCAATTCGCCTAACAGAAGACGTCTGCGCCAATCAAGACCGGAATTTACAACTATGGTTTTACCTCTTTGGAAGCCACAAAGAACTCTGAAACAGAATGTTTCCTCTCCGGTATAGATAGGAATAATCTTGAACAGTTCCCTGATTAATGAGCCATGCCGAACTATGGTAATATCCGCTTAAACTAACTCAAAGTGTGTTTTTAGTTAGTCGCTTTCCTCTACATTTGCCTAATCACCATTTCGAGTACTTGCAGGAAGCGGATAACTACGTCCGTGTGACCTATCAGTAACTCTCTATTTTTCTCGCCAATTGTTTTAGACCCAGGGTGTTCTTATTTTAACTTATCATTTCAGTGGCATATTACACAAAACGTTCGGCATAATGCGGCAATTGGTATTTCTCTATAAAAATGAAGACTACTGTCTCTACATTCTTCCGTTCCTTTGTTACCATATTGAAGTACTTTTACGGAACATCGCTCTCTGTCTCCTCATTATCTTTAACCTCATACAGTTTGTGTATAAATAAGCATACAATAATTAAGTTGTCATGACAGCGCTTCAAGCAAAACTAACAGTTTACAGCGAAACACATGAAACTTGAAAGGAATTTTTCAATTTGTTTCGAAATAGAGAAAGCCTCATATGTAAGGCGTCATAGCAGGTTAGCAAAGAATACTGTTTTACAACGCTCCTATGCTCAATCGGTCTTATTGCACTTTTAGATATATGCGTAAACAAAATTAAAAAATTCTCACAAAAGTGGTCTGTACGTTTACCAATAGTCGTTGTCGTCCGTATATGAAAAAGCGCATTTCGTGTTGGAGCGGGGGGGCTTCCGATTCTACCGTACAAATTTTGCAGGAAAATAAGTTGGGTTTACGATAGATATTTGGAAAGAGAGCATATGTCGATGGCCGAAACCATTTTGGAATGAATACTACTGAATCGCATCGGACAAGTTTTATTATTGATCACAAAGTAGCTACGAAAGCTCCATCAATTATAAACATTTTAAAAGAAAAAAGCTTCTATATAAATACATGCATATTCGCTTCTTCAGTTATTACTGCTTTCTCGTGATGTGCTTGTAATAGACATCAATATTTTACGTATTGTCCCAGGAGAACATGGCCACGCTTCGAACAGATATGAATCAGTGTCGAAATGCATCACTTAAATGGCGATTTTTCCCGAGCCAAATCTCTGCTGCTGATAGAAAAACTTCAACCAAGAGTACGTAGGATAAGATGTACATTTTGTGTTTCGTTTTATGCATACATTGCCTTCATCATCTGACTTAAGTAAAATAAAAAGGGCGTTCACTGGCCAGACTCCATGAGATGCTCATAACATTGTACCTGGAAGATCAGTATAAAGTCCTCACGGTCTCATGGTTATCGGTGATGTATGCAGGAAATATTGCTGACAAATCAAGAAAAACTGGGCCTACGGATTACTTATGGCCGGTTAACGATGTCAAATAAGCCACGGATGGCCAACCTAAATTCCCACGCGTCTGTTGATGCTATGTTCTTTGATTTAAGTCCGTATTCTATGGAGAGCTGGCGGGATAACTTCCTTCGACGTTGAATGTCAAGTTTGTGCATGAACACACTCTAGTAACCTTTCTGCATCCAACGACTTTCGACATGGGCTTCACACTATAAAAATATATGCATGCAGTTACCAGGTCTGAACTGTTGTTTTATGTGTGGAAATGTGTGTATCATGTGCTCCCTAAATATCGGTAACATCGACACCTGAAAACTTTAGACATATCAAACACACTGTTGGGAATTTTTCGGGCCATCAGACAACCGCCTACTAATGAAAATCTCCACATTAACCTAATGTTTTTTTGGGCGCTTATGTATCTCTACGAATATTTTTTCACCAACTTGCACATTATTCTCTTATATTATGATTCAAAAACATTAAGCTGAGGTTTATTAGGCAGGTTCCTAGTACATTGTTAGTTTATTAATGTCGTGATATGTTGACGTCAACAATACCGCCGGATAATTTGTTTGTATGTTCCTTCATGAACATGACGTGAGCTTTTTCTAGGCCATGCTCTGCAATATTTCTCATAAAGTAGTCACTTTGGCCCTATTCTACACGAAACCATACTGCGAAACTGTTTCACAGCGGGCATACTCTTCAACGCTAGTAATTCTCTAGGACAAGCAGACCGCATTCCTCTCTAGAGCCCCTTAAGGCAACCAGGCAACTTAATATAACTCTTTTTACATATTGTTTAGCATTTCACATTGAACTAACTGTGAAAAACTCGGCGCATCGGCGGGATTCGAACCCATTCAGTAAGAGGAAGGCTTTAATACAGCCAACGCTCTAACCACTTGATCTACGAAGTCCCGCCGGACAGTCGACTTACTGTATCAGATGTGGTGGATTCCAGACGTTGCAGTAGGTTAGGCGGGTAACGTGACCCAAATGTGGTTAAACTCCCGTCGTCCGCCGGGTCCTCGTAGCCGGGTCCAAGTATACCCAAACACATAAATAATGTCTGCCTCATAACTCCATCAGTCAAAAGCCTATTTGCAGATTTTTATTGCTTTTGGTCTTATCGTTAAACTTACTATTCGTCCAATGTATCAGTGCAAAGCACAAACGACTCCATCGAAGTCAGTTCTTTCTATCTTTGTGGCATCAGTGGCCAAGCTGCCTTGCAACTCTAACACTTTACCAGAAACGGAAAGTTCGTAAATTATAGTAAACCCACTCAGATTATTTCCTGACATTCTGTACTGTCAGGATCAGAACAGGGAGATAGAGTTTACGATTTTACGCTAGTGCATCAGAGAGATTTATAGTTAAACAAGCCTGAGCCAAAAATATAGTCGGTTTTAAACGAACAAACAAAGTTCCCTCTGTCAACCAATATAGACTCTTTCTCAGTTCAACTACTCCGCCGCCATCTACGGTGGATGACGTTGCTTATTTGACGTTATGGTGGTTATGTTAGTTTCAAAACGTCAGTAGCATATTTCTCTCAAAAAATCATAGTTTGTAACTGTACGCTGTTGAATGCCCTAAAAAGCAGTAACAACACCCAGAGACAATCGATTGCCTCAGCGAACTCCCATTTTTAGGCATATAAAAGTATTTCCTAGGTGGCCATATCAAATCATTTGATCTTCCAGAACTACAGTGTTTACGTTTCAACTTTTATCGACCATGAATGTAAGACATTTCTGTCGAAAATATCGGAATAAAACTTCCGACTTAAAGTGGACCTTACTCTCTGTCGCTTCTTTTGGAATGAATCAGGGAGTTCAGGCAGTAAAGTCCTTTATTGGCGACCGAATCTTCTTTGCAGTCCAGTAACCATCCCTCAGGTTATATTTTACACTAGTCTGACAGGTAAATTTTCATCGTTTTTACAATGTTTTAATCATATATATATATGAGAATTCTTTTTTACCCTCAATGATTCGTCACATTTTGTACGTTATTACTTTATTGGAATTTTTGCAGTCTCGTTATGAATGATACCCGATTTATTAACGTACAGTAAATTGAGCATTAGATCTTTATTCCCCGAAATGTGGAGCCTATAAATCATAGTCTGCCGGACTCCAGACACTGCAGCTTTTAGTTCTCAGACAAAAGCCCTTAACTCACTGCTGTTCCTTGATTAATATTGTTAACCCTTTGGTTATGAAATCGGGGTGGAACAGTGGGACGATTTGTAGCAACGTAAGAATCCTATGCCAAATGCGACCGATGTGACTATGACTGACGTAAATTCTAACTTTATGTTCCAAAAATATATAGCTACTAAATGTAGATATTTATAAACCACTACAAGTCACCAAACAAATTCTAGATAATCATGATGAACATAGACGTCCCTCATATAGCTTTTTTACTTCAACGAACAAAGAAATAACCAACAGTGATTAAATCTACAGCTCAGGGTTTAGGCGCATAAATACGAGGCAGGCTATAAATTGTCGGCCTAAAGAAAAAAATGACCGAAAACCAGTAGGATTAGACATGAACATGGCCGCAATAGCTTATTTATAGACCGTTACCATATCAGTTATCTTTTTTTCATACACCCGAAAGTA
This sequence comes from Spirometra erinaceieuropaei, assembly GCA_902702965.1. Taxonomy (NCBI): domain Eukaryota; kingdom Metazoa; phylum Platyhelminthes; class Cestoda; order Diphyllobothriidea; family Diphyllobothriidae; genus Spirometra; species Spirometra erinaceieuropaei. Next base: position 138,746 of record CACRXP010000316.1, read on the forward strand.
AGAAAAAGTACAGAACTTTGATGGAACTCATTTAATGTTTCGAAAATAGTCAGCAAAGCATTTAAAGGACCATTTGGCCATCATAGACCTGTTTTTGATAAATTCCAATTAGGCCAACGTATTAATATGGCATATTAATTAGAGAACCATGGATATTTAGAAACATTGAGAACGTACTCGAAGGCCTACCGTGGAAACTGCAATCTTGTTTATGAGACTGTCTTTTTAGGCGACGCAGCAGGCGAAGAAGTAAGACGACGTCTAAAGACAGCGAGCAGGAGGGCTTTCCGTGCGACAAAACTACATGCACTCCTCAGACACCCCCCTCCCCTACGATCGGAAAACACAGAAAGACCACCGCTACGGCCCCCATCAATGTGTACTTATTCACCTGCTCCTGTGAAACGAAATATACTAGCCGTATAGCGAGTGCCGGGAGGAGGAAAGACGTGAACGCATACATGCCTGATTAAGTAAGGGGGAAAATAGATCGATTTCTAGATTTCTTCTCGCCCATCTACTCGACCCGAATCACCAGGGTTGATTCCAAAGAAGTATCTCACGTTTTTGTAGACATCGTGAAACGCCTCTAAGGGCCTACAACAACGGGTGCCAACTACAACCGAGGCAGTGGCTATACGCGTAGAAAATCCAGTGTTATGTTGCCAGAAGACGTCGGCACCTGCTCACGGTCCTCCTTGATAAAACCGACCCAAGACAATTATCGCATGTCACCCCAACCTCCTGATGACAATGATGTGTACTCCGCGTATTAGATTTACATACATCACTCACATCTTCCGCTATTTCTTCTTCCCTTGCCCCGAAAGTTGGACCGTCGATTTCGGCGATGTCCACATGTGCTCCACAGAATTATGAAGTAGGCAGGGTGACTTGCGCGTGAATTAGTTTACAGTGATAGTAGACTTGCGCATCATCTACAGTACTCTCTTCTCCCCACTTCCCACCTGGATCCGGTGTCGAGAAAGAGCTAAGAGGACCGGAGGCAGGGGGGAGGGCACAGGTGACTAGGGCGACTGAATCCGCACCTAGGCGTGTCACCACACCCCCTGGCCCACAACATTTATTTGACCAGGATTTTTCGTCAGCAAAAAACACCCCAACATGGGTCAGGAGGGGGAGGATGATGACCTGACAGACATGCCCACCTCCCCTGCATACCCAACAGGAGCGCACGTGCATCTACCGGCAGAGAGGCAGGTGTCAGGGCACTGACAGCGTATACCAGGCTGCGAGGGCCATGATTTGCTGATACTGGCATAGCACATGCTTTCAAACTTTTTTTACGCCAATGCCACAACACACCGACCCGGTCGTGCGGGAGCAGTTAGAACGTTGAGTGATAATAACACTTGGGATACTTACGAACCATGTGAACATATTGTATATTTTAATTTCTGTGAAACTGTATAGGCCCGATGACGAGTTACCGAAACCAAGTGATTGTCAAGTTGACTCTTTAAACTGCAGTTTCAATTATTGTTTCAGGGATGAGGAGCCTATAGGAGGATAATAAAAGACAGTCGGTATCATCTGGTAAGAAAATGAAACGTAGACTGGATAAGGAGAGGGTTTAAATGAGTTAAGTGGAGGTGACGCAAGGCACAGTAGATTGCGCTTATTTTGGGCTTAATTTATTTTCGGTCGTAATCAGTACGAGGCCTCCACAACCCTCTTCGGTGAGGACATGACCAGCTAACGTAATGCGATTTGATTAGCCTCTGCTGTTACTGGTAGACGCTGTCTTAGGAACTTTTGTAATTATCTGGGATTCTTTACACCCAGTCAAAAGGTTTTGCTCGAGCTTACGAGATGCTTAAAGTCAATCATATTTGCGAGAATGGTGTTCCTTTCGTTCCACTTGTTGACTCTTACTCAGTCAGGAATTAAGACATTCGGGCTCCTTTCGTGCAGACTCCGACCCATGCAAGTAAAGACATAAATACGTCTAAAGGTGGTCTGAAATGGCAACACATAATTGCGTCTACCCTATAGAATGAACCTAGTCGAAAGTAATGCCAGACGTCTTGTTGTTAAGGGCCTTAAAATGACAGGGTCGAGGTTTCGTCTTACCAGTAGACACCCGCTTATTTCCCAATGCACATAAAAAGAGTTTCTCTTAAATATAAATGAGAAACCCGAGGACCAGATGAGCGCGGTAAACGTTTTCAGATAATTAAATTCGAGCAACCATTATCATGTTTTGCCTTCGTCAGTTTAGAATGCGAGTTTTCGGAAAGACGCACGCCAGTTCCTTGGTCCGTACGATATTCCCGCCAGTAGTCCATTCTGTCTTACATGATCAGCCTAAATTAAAAGGGAAAATTTCGCGTTCATTTTGTAGGGGACAGCTGAAAAGGCGATTCAACTGATGAAATAAGAACCTTATCCATCTCATGCTTCGTGCCGGTATTCCAATCCGTCATAAGGAATGACAAACGACAGCGATGATGGGAGCACAAGGGTTTTAGTTTTCATCGAATGCAGATGTTACCTAATCACGTACGTAACAATAACATATCAGCTCCCATATTTCACGAATGTCCGGAGACGTTTACTAGGTCTGATGCAGTTAGGAACAAAGCGAACATGTCAGAAAACTGGTAGACAACTACGGACGCAAATGAGCAAAAATGCTTCGACATTTAGGGGCATGGGGCAAAACGTCATGTCTCCTTCGGCAGAATTCGACGACCATTTTCAAGCTTTATTAGGCCGAAATTCTCGCGTGACGCGACAAACACTTGAGGCGCAAGCTGCTGAATTGATGATTGCCCGGCCTCATGTCCAGCAACAAATGCAGTCACCTATCCACTGTGTGTTCAAAGTGAGCAGATCAGCCGATCGTGCCGAAACTGCACGTGCTATCATTATTTTCAGAGACTGTATCGACTGACCAAGTTTTCGAATAAATATCAGTTAAATAACCAACACTGATGATGAAGTCTCGACAGTTACTCGACTGTTGGCTACTAATCAATGCAGTTATCAGTCATTTTCGTAGACAAGCGGTGGGTTATCAACTGCATTCCATGAATACTGCAACCGTTGTGTATTCATTAGCCTCTTCTGATGTTGATGATGCAAACTTCTCAACTTAATACAAATTAACTTAGACATTTGACATATTCTGTACGGCCAGAATCAAAGAACACTCAAACAATCTATCGGAAATTTAGGCACATAATTCGATCAGCAAAACCTCATATGCCACAACACCGGACCGTCTACTTGCCACGCCGATTGAATATCCCTAAAAAATGAACATTTGCGTGCTATATAAGGTGAAAGCAGTTTCTTTGTAGCGAAAATGTATGAGCACGATCCGAACTAGAGTGATCTCAATTTCACTTTCCGCTCTTACATGTTAATATGTTGACTGCCTTAATTTAGGTGGGAAATGAGATTTGAGGGAGTGGTTGCTATGACGTCAAGCTGCCCTTTGCCGCGTGTCACACGCGACATGCAGGCTTAAAGCAATTTGAAGGATAAGATGAGCTCACGGGGCGGGTTTATTGGGATGCCGACGTCTCAAAGAGCTTGGCTGCCCTTTATTGTCGAAACGTAGAATACACTTGATCGAGCACATATAGAATTGACATGCGGCCTCGGTCGGCCTCATGCTGAACGATTTTTTTCTTCTCCCCCGCCGGGTTTCTCCAACATACAGTAAGTGGGCTAACTCATGAAATGTCGGCCGAAATTCCAAAATGGGTTCTTGTTTCGAAAAGATTAATTAAGTAGGGTTGTATACCTAGTCAGACTGCAACATAATTCTATCATATTTCAGTTGCCACAGGATGCCGGCTTTCGAGTGAACTTCCTTCCGGCTGCAAAAAGAAACCGCACTTTGTAAAAAATAAAATATAATTGGGCATTTAGAGGCATCGAAAATCAATGAAAAAATGCATGCTACATAAGTGGTCATTTTTTACAAGGTGTATTTTTGCATTCAGCCGGAAGGAAGCTAATTCGAAAGCCGGCATCCTTTGGTAACTGAAATATTATAGAATTCTGTGGCCGGCCGAATAGTTTTACAACCCTACTTAATTACTCTTTTCAAAACGAAAACGCATTCCTGAATTTCGGCCGACATTTCATGAGTCAGCCCAACTATTGTAGTTGCAGTCTCGTCTAGAAAAGCATAACTCGGGAACTGTGAGGCTATACCCAAACTCTCAACTTGCAAAGCACATTGGATAAGTTATCCGTCTACAGGGGGCTAGCATCCAAAGCTGGGGCAACTTGAAGGCAAAACGACCAACACCTGAGGCGGGCCAATCAGATGCCAACTCCATCAGTGAGCAGATGGGTTTTTCTGCAGCTTAGAAAGTCCTGCGCCATTAGGTTCATAAGGTTCAGGACATAAAGACTGCGCAGAACTTAAGCAGGCCCTACAGACAGCCCGATAACGAGTCCCCTCGACGAGGCAGGAAAGGAGACGCCGGACTGACCAACCACAACGGAGGTCTGACCACCTCACCCGACGAGGTGGTGACGCACAATGCACACAGCCAAAGAGCCCGCCAAACATCAACCGAAACGCTAAGGCAACGAGGGGAGAGAAAGAGCAATTAGCGTGAGGCCACCCAGCACGGCATACAACTTATATTTCTGTCCGATTTTCTGCATTTAACGCTTTGGCAATGGAAAGCCGACCAGGTTCTCTAAACCGTCAGTATTTCAGTTAACCTGTTCCGGTAAGCCCTTGTTACTTCTCAAACTACCAACCCGGATCCCCCAACTTGTACGATGTGACATTAAAAGCAAATTTAAAGTGGATGGACTATCTTATGAAATGTTAGCCGAAATTTGGCAGTGTGCATTCGATTCAAGAAATTACTTGAGTAGGACTGTGACGGTAATTGCCATGCAACATAGCTATACAGTATTTCAGCCACGCTAGGATGCCGGCTTTTGATAAGCTTCTTTCTGGTAATATGTAAAAAATTGAACTACCTGAATGGCATGAATCTTTCTCATCGATTTTGATATCTGCATAAGTTCAAATATTTTGGGCAAAATCATATTTCGTAGCCGTACCTGTTAGGAGTTAGGGTTAGGAGGGATTGGGAGTTAGGGGTTAGGTTAGGGGTTAGAGGTAGGGATAAGGAGTTATAGTTGGGGGTTAGTGTCAAGGGTTGGGGTTAGGAGTTAGGGGTTAGGGGTTAGAGTTAGAGATCAGGGTCGGGTTAGGGCTTGTCTGCTGTATGTACGGTTCCGAAATATAATCCTACCATGCATTATGTAGAAAACACACAAAAATGCCCCCTCTTGTGCCCACTTTGTAGCGAATTTCATCTTCAAATTATCCACTTGTACAAAGAGTATTATTTGGTTTTCAAAAACCATTTCACTTCTCAGAAAATTCGAACCCAACCTGCCGTTAAACTTGTGTTCGCGGTTTTAAAACTACGTGCTGT